>JABTTQ020001377.1:0-600000 GCA_016081115.2 Rehmannia glutinosa
TGAAAAATTATTATCATCGGACTTGTTATCCCGAAAAATATGAACGTTTTAAAACTTTGGATAAAACAAACCATGAAGAAGTGCATTTCAAATATTCGAAAAATTTCTTTTTAACGCACTTAATGAGATTTGTTGGGATTGTTTTGAAGTTGAGCTAATAGATATAAGACATAAAAATATCGAGTCTATGGTAATAATGAAAGTAGATAAACATACCTCGAATTTATTTGTCAACCAATATGCTTTTAAAGATCTTTATCTAACTTGATGTTGGTTGTCATAGAGAGTGATGGTCCATCCTTCTTCAATGCCGAACTTCTTCAAAAGTTCTTTTGTATACTTTAATTATGTAGTCCCATGGGGTGAAAGTAAAGGTTTAGAAGGGATTGAATAAACCTTACCAACTTTTCGATTTTAGTCATTTTAAAATCTTACAGAGTTAACACGACATTGAGTCCTCGAGGGATAGCTAAGTTGGTTATTCAACAGAGTTAGCCACCAAATGCACTCGACAGAGTCATGATAGAATAACTCACCGCTTAACCCGAACTTTAACTTGGTTGTGTTGGTTTTATCACGGAAGACTTAACACCCTTTGATTTATTTTAAACTTATTTTAACACTTGATTTTAACACTTGGTTATTAATCGCCTGATAGCAAATAAGTTTATCAAGATATAAAGCCGAGTATGCGTAAAATGTAAATGTGCTAAAAATAAATGACACAGCTTGATTTTTATAAGTTCAAGATGGGGTAATTCTTCTAATCTTCTCTTCTCCAACTCCCCGGAGGAATCCACTATGTAAAAGATCTTTTACAAAGCTGGTCAATAGCCAGAGACAAATTTTGGTCACACAAGCTTCTCTTCCGTCTCGCCTTCTTCATAGTGCGCATTTTGCGCACATCATACCACTTTTCTCAAGCTCTTGGATTTGATCATGAGGCCTCGAATAACTTGAGCATCGGGTCGACTTTGAACATTCCTACGATCCTCCTGGATGGTAGACCCCCTTTGGTTCTTCAAAAGTTTCCTCTTCAACAGCTTTGAAGTCAGTTTTCCTTCACAGCTTTTGTCGATCGATTTCCTTCATCAAAATCTATAGAATAAATTTCCTAACAATTTTCCCATTTTTGATGATGCCAAAACTTAAAAACATTCAACAAAAATATAAACAACAAAGATACATACGCATAATGCAAAAGAATAAAGAATGTATGTCGTAGAATCGATCATTTTATTGATCATAAGATTTCGACCTTTACACAATCTTACATTTCGTATCGAAAGCATTCTCGTATCAAAGCAAAATATAGACATCTATGCTAGGATACTAATACAAAGTGAAAAATTACAGAACACTTCACTAAGTATTTACATAAGTAAAGTACATGAAGGGTTCGCAGGAACACTTCATCGCCTTCGCTGCCTCCTTCTTTCCTCTTCAGCTTTGTCAAAGTCATCAACTCTTTTTCTCTTTTTATCTTCTTCTTCTATCTTATTCCTTTCTTCTTCCTTCTTGTTCTTTTCGTAAGTTCTCTTTGCAGCAGGGTCATCTCTTCTCTGCCTTTCCTCCCATTCGCATTGGGATTTGGCACTTTCTGCTGCCATTCTTCTTTTGGCTTCTTCAATTTCGCATTGATCTTCTAAATTCACCAAAATGGTTGTGCCAAAACCCAATACACGATGTCCCTTTTTTGCTCTTTTCGACTCGCATCCCTTTCTCCGAGAGTGTATCGCACAGAGCTTTAGATTTTCCGGTTGAGTGTTTGCTAGAGCTTTGCAATTTCTCGATTGTGTTGACACGTCCGTCCTTTTTCCCAAGAGAGATCCCGTGCTTTGGTTAGAGATACCCTGAAGTAGCCTTCACTTCCAAAGGTTTTGAATTCTTCCATGGATCTAGTGCTCGATCTAACTTACGCATTAATTCACCGAGGGTCAATTAGAGCTTTGCTTAATTCAAATGTGGAGTCCACCATGTCATTGTAAGATCTTTGAACTCGAGCTTCCTATTTTTCGTAGAATTCCTCTATCTCTGTTTCAATGATTTTCCTTCTTTTTCTATGGCACAACAGAGTGTCCCATTGGTAGGTTACAAGGAGTTTGCTCATGATGGAGGCGTGACTTGACCTTGCCGGGGTTTCAACTAACATCAAGTTAAATCCGTCGAGCGTTTCCCCTCACCGCTTTTCCTTTTCTTCGCTGCTTGACTCACTTGGACTTATCTTCTTTCAACTTCCTTAGGAGTCCTCTTCCCTTTTTGTCATCATCAAAGGAAAGAGGAACCCTAGGAACATACATGCTTGAGCATGAAGTCTAGTCTTTGTAGAGCCGAGTGTTGTTCGAGCTACCGAGGCATATGCATATTCGCCGAAATTATGAGCGAGTTTCCTTGGACTCCACTGTGTCACTAGCTTCATCTCACCCATGAGTAGGTTGGGAAATTATCCTTCATAGCGCTCTCAAGTTGCATAATTTCTTTTTCTTGAAATCGCTCTCAGCCTCCATTTCGATCTTGTGAGATTCATGCAACCTTTCTATGTATTCCCCGCATTTTGGCCTAATCAAAGTGTTGTCGCGCTCCGACAAGCATTTTATTGTATAGTGCCTTGAAATAGCGAACTTGCTCAAATCGCATGGCACTTTGTTGTTGAGACCACTCCCGATTCGCACCACTATCCCTCTCAAATATGCTATGAGGTGGCATCTCTATTGTCCAAATTTTAAGTCCAGGAGGCTTGGTGTCGTTCGATCTTCTCAATCTCTTCATAGATTTTCTTGAAGACTTCATTTAAACTCATTTGTCTCACTCGATTCACCCGACCATTCCACATCGAAGTTAAAGTCTGCTGGTACAATGGAGATAGTAGGGATTACGGGATCTTCTCGTACAGTGAATCATCGTTGCTCTTTAGCGGTCTCTTCCTCTAGCTCAGGCAAGTTTATAGAAAAAGGAAACACTTGTTCAAAGGCATCATCGCGCACATATGGGATGGTCTGCGGTTTGTGCTTGTGATGTCTCAAATTGATTGACCTCGGTAGTAGTGGTTTCTCCTTATTTCGTCACAACCGGGAGCCTCGTGATGGGCGTGGAGTATCGCGCAATCGTGAGAGCTTCACCGATCGAGCCTCAGTTGTCTTAATAGCTTCTTCGGTCTCAGTAGATTCTCTAAATGAATTACCTGATCCTCTGCTGCATCATCAACATCATTGGATGATGATGAGATTTGTGGAGTTGGCTCATCATCGAAATTAAATATTTAATAAGCGGCTTTATCACTGGGTCGCCTCGCATCTCGAGAACATCCTCGTTGAGTCCTTTTGGACAGTGAGTGGACTCACCTTCATCTTCGGATTCCCAAGAATAATGTATCAAGGTTCTCCCGAGAGTCATGAAGTGCGCTTATCTCTTTCTTAGTTTCAGCCGCTTTGAACAGGAGGAATGTTTTGTGGTTCTCACCACCTACCAGGAAGTCTCAACCTCCTTAGGCCTTCAATACCTCCAAGAGAGACTCAATCGTTGCGAGGCCTTCCATATTCCCTTCGACAGAGACAAATTGTCTTAGGGTCTCGACCATCGCATCCATATGAGTCTCAACCCCTAGATTGCACTTTATCGCCTGAGTGTTAACTCCGGGCATCTCCATCCTCGTGCCTCGACTATAAGAACAGCTTGTCATAAGCTTCAAAGCGGTGACATTTGGTGGGACAGACTCAACCGTCCGAGCTTTGTTAATGTCACTCCGTTGTTGTTTTCGTTCCACTTCGCATCCTTGCTTCGAGTTGTTAGAGTCTTCGCAACATCCTCCGACCCGCTCAAGATGGAGAGAGTTTCCCATCAATCGGCACACCACCGAGTGATCGATAATTGGATCACTCGCTCCCGACTCATTTTTTCTTTTGAATGCTTAGTACAAGGTGGTAAAACACCTTCTTCGCGGGGTTGGCTCAACTTGGGTGCCCAAAGTCCCGTTCATTACCAATAGGATGGCAATGGGGGTCAAAACCCGCCGCAAGATTAAACCCGCCCCGATGGGGCTGTCTAGACCCGACAAACGGGTCCCGGCGGGTCTCGGGTCCAAGGTTACAAAACCGCCCGGATCCGGGCGGGTCCCGGTCCTATAGGACCCTTGGACTCCGCCCGCATGTTAATTTTTATTAAAATTTGAAATATATATTAAAATATTTTTGCATTATTTACTTTAAAATTTGAGTATTATATGTTTAAAAATATTAGTTGAGTACTAATATAATATTATTTACTTTTAAAGTTTAATTTACTAATATAATATCTTATAATATTCTACTTTGAATATTTATTTTAAGTATTAGTTGAGTACTATGTAGTATAATAGTATTTGTTTTTTAAAATAAATCTTAATAGTAGCCAATTCTAAAAAAATAGTTATAATAAGTTGCATAATTATATTTATTTATTTTTTAACCTATTGGCATTTGATTACTTTTGAAAAATTGGCCATAAATAGAAAAATATAAATTATTATAAATTAAAAAATAAAATTTTCAGACTAGACCCTTCCGTGAGATTTTGAGGCGGGGCGGGGCGGGGTGGGTCTTGAGGCGGGCGGGGCGGGTCCGGGGTCTTATCTCCTTGGCGGGGCGGGTCCCGGTTTGGCCAAACCCGCCCCAAACCCGCCTGCTGCCATCCCTAATTACCAATTACCTTGGACCCATCCTCCGAAAGTACGGGACGTAGTCGCAGCCGACAATCGTAGCAATCACCGCACTACTCCCAAAGGGTCGATCCGCATGAGAGATTGAGACGACTCTCCCGGTCCTTCAAATAATTGGTGCTCATGCAACCGCTTGATTCTCTCATTGCTTGCGTCGCATATCTAACTCTCTTCCGCAAAGAATGGGTTCCTCATCACTCGAGTATATGTCTAGATGTGTATGAGTGTGAGATGGAGAGTTTGTGAATTCACACATCTTGGCCTTTTCTAGACACGAGCTTTCTCACCGCTTTTCTTTCTCTTTTTCCTCGATGATTCGAAGAATGTCCATGCAATTTTCTTCATTAAGAGCCTGCTGCATCGTGGGCAACACCGAGAAATTACAGTAGATTCCTCTTCTTCTTCGATATACTCGGGGTGAGCGAATCGCGCCTTGAGTGATCAAGTTTCCATGCTCTCCATTCCCCGAGACGGCCAATGTCCGGATATACCGAGAGTACATGATTACATCATCGCTATCATCTTCTTTCTTGTCCTTCCTTTTCTCGGGATTGAAGGCAAGATACTTTGATGTTCCTCTCCTTCAAAGAACATCGAAGAGTGGAGAGACAACTTTTTCAACAAAGTTGTTCAGCTTGTCTCAACCGCTTTGCTTCCTCAATGGGTCCGACGCCACCAGTCTTCGGAGTCTCTCCGACGCTCTCATCGACTCAAGGTGTACATCAATAACTTTGGGAGATCGCTTCTTCAGTTTACCTAGCCTCAACTTGTGATTCCAAGCCGAATAAGCAGATTCAACTCTTTTCAAGCTTTGATTGCTTGAAAATTCTTCTTCTTTTGGTCCAAACCGGAGGGAATTCGGTTTTTCTTCTTCTTCCGAATCTTTGGCGGCATGGTGGGGCATCCTTCTTGAGAGAGTCGCTTCCTCGACTTGGATGATCCTTTCTTCGTATGGGCCGAGAAGGATTTGGGGTTCCTTTTCAGCCTCTACCGCAGGAGCAGGAGACTACCGGTTGCATGGACAGTGACTCGACCGCACACGGGCAGTGCATCCTCTTTCGACTTTGTTGTTGAGCCTTTGCCTTAGCCGCAAGGGCGACTTTTCTTCGGTGGGGGGTAGCATTTGTGTCCTCAGTTCACTGATTCCCCTCACTAGTTTCCGCCTTCTTCGCGTGGGCTCTCTTCCGGGCTCCGAGAGGTTCGCCCTGAACATATTCTTGTTGACATGGAAGGGTTTTCCATGTTGAAGCGGGGAATGCCCTTCACTTCCATCAAGTGGCCAATCACGAGGCCATATCCAAGAGATCCTCCAAATGATTCATCTTCCTTGAATGACTTATTCATCACATTTCTGGCGCAGCCTCGTTGTATACGAACTCGGCTTTAGTTTTTCGCCGGTCGCATGATCGCGGCCATGACGATCGCCTTAGTCTTGACAATCGATTAAAGCTTCCAAACTTCATGTCTACACATTTGGAGATGACATCCATCAATTTATGATAGTCGTTCTTCAGCAGCTTCTTCTCAGCTGTAGACCACCTTAGCAACACACTTCGGTTTGGCTATCTCTTTCCATGCAGCAGTCAAATCAACATCAGTTTCATTAATTTCCTTCATGCCTTCTGACGATAACAAGCAGTGCTCCGGAAGGTCTTTAGCATTTATCATTATGTCCTTGCGGTGACGTAAGACTTGATTCATTTATCCCGCACTTCCGTATTAACATGAAGCGCGCTACCTCCCGTAGATAGGTATGTGAGTATTCCAAAGTCGAAAAGTCTTGAGACTCGACTTTTCTAAAGATCTCTCCGCAATCTTCTTAACTAGGGTTTCATCGTAACCCCGCTTCACCATACCTTCGAAATCCACCGACAATCCCGAGTGGATTTACGCCCGATAGCTTGACGAAATCAAACTTAGGTACCATTTCGAGAGATTTTCACCGATTAAAACTTGACGAACTTGCTTGAGGACACTTAGGGTTTTCGAGAGAGAAATAGCTTGCTTTCTTTTTGCTTGAAGATGAAGGTTTCGAATGGGAGAGAGAAAAGTCGGGAAAAATGAATATATAAGGGTTATGAAAGGGCATGTCTTCGGATTTTGAAATTTTGATCAAGATCAACGGTTCGATTAGCACATCAAACCGCATTTAATTCCTTGCATTTAATGCGCAAAGCATTTATATCCAATCATATGCTTATGCGTGCTTTTTCGCAGACCGTCATTATTACGATGACGCCATCCTTAAAAAACATTCCGCTCATTAAAAACGACTGCGTTATTGTCACTTAGCTCATAAATGACTCAACTCATATCCAAGGTGACTTAACTCGCTCGATTCTCTCTTTTCATTAAGTGACTCAACCTGTCACCACTCGATAAATCTGGTGACATCCGACATGGCCGATTCGTGAAACTTGTTCAATTTCCATCTTCTCATCTTCCATCTCTGCTGATTGAGTCTTCTGAGTGTTAACTTAGCTCAATTAACCCTAGCTCATGCTTAAGCTCTTCAAATCTTGACTCACATAAAGGCTTGGTGAATATGTCACTAATCGCTTATCGCTTGAGATATATTACAAAGTGATGTCTTTCTTTTCAATATGATCTCTTATAAAATGATACCTGACATCAATGTGCTTTGTTCTTGAATGCAACACAGGATTCTGAGTGACTTCAATTGCACTTGTGTTATCACACATAATTGGAATCTCTTTTTCTTCAATCTCATAATCTCTCAGATATTGTCTCATCCATAAGACTTGGGCACAATAGCCGCCCGCAACTATGTACTCGCTTGGTGGATGTGGCTATTGAGTTTTGCTTTGCTAAACCAGGAAACCAATCTATTTCCAAGCATTTGACATGTGCCAGAGGTACTTTTCCTGTCAACTCTGCATCCAGTATAGTCAGAGTCTGAATAACCAATAAGCTTGAATCCACCTTCTTTTGGATATCATAAGCCAACTTCATGGCATCCCTTCAAATACCTTAGATTCTCTTATTTAAATCATGTGGCTCTCTCTTTTGGTGCAGATTGAAATCTTGCACATACACCTACCGCAAAGGTGATGTCCGCCTCGGCCGACGTTAAGTAGAGCAATGATCCAATAAGTGCTCTATATTTGGTTTGATCTGACACTTGCCATCCAGATCCATGTCCATCTTGATCGATGTGTTCATTGGTATTTTCACAGAAGACTTCTCTTCCATACCAAATTTCTTCATTAAATCTCTGGCGTACTTTGTTTGACTTATGAAAGTTCCATCCTTTAATTGCTTGACTTGAAGTCCTAGGAAGAAAGTCAGCTCTCCCATCATGCTCATTTCAAATTTGCTTTGCATGAGGTTTGAGAACTTATCACACAGCTCTTTGTTTGTGGATCCAAAAATAATGTCATCCACATATATTTGAACAAGTAGTATACTCTCTCCATCTTGAATCCTGAAGAGTGTTCTGTCCACTTTGCCTTTGGTGAATCCATTGTCAGTTAGAAATTGAGGCAATGTATCATATCATGCTCTTGGTGCCGATTTCAATCCATATAATGCTTTCTGAAGCTTGTACACCTTATCTCCAATAGTCTTACGCTCAAAGCCCGGAGGTTGCTCAACATAGACTTCTTCCTCTAATCTGTCCATTTAGAAATGCACTCTTCACATCCATTTGATATACAAGTGAAGTTCTTATGTGCAGCATAGGCAAGAAACATCATTATTGCTTCTAATCTTGCAACAGGAGCAAATGTTTCATCAAAATCTATTCCCTCTTCTTGGAAATACCCTTTGGCTACCAATCTTGCTTTGTTTCTTACCACATATCCTTCTTCATTCATCTTGTTTCTAAAAACCCATTTTGTGCCAATAACATTTTGATGGGTTGATCCCTGCACCAATTCCCATACTTTGTTTCTTTCAAACTGATTCAACTCTTCTTGGATGGCTTGAATCTAATGTGTGTCATCCAATGCTTGAGACACATCTTTTGGCTCTATTTGGAAAATAATACAAGTGAACATTGCTTCTTGCTGAGCTCTGGATCTGATTCTTACACCATCTCTAACATCTCCAATAACTAACTCTGGTGGATGGTCTCTCAGCCATCTCGCATCAGGTTGGAGTAAGTCAACTGGGTTCAGCCGTCTCGCAACTATGTTGTCTTGAACATCTCTTTCATCTTCATTCAGCTGTTGACTTTCCAGCTGTCTTTGAGATTCTGCTATCTCATCTTCATCTTGGTTGATTGCTCTTGCTTCAGCATCAACATAGGGACTCTTCTGCATAGTTGGCTAATTCAACTTATCAGCTAACTCTTCAATGTCTTCTCCACTCACATTAGGTTCATCAAAAACTAGAAATCAACCCCACAATTTAAGAAAAAGTTGTCCGCAAACTCAATGGCTAGAATCACCGATAAGCATATAGGCTTCATCCAAATAGAAATAAGAGTTTGAAAATAATTGCACGAATAACTCAGGGCGGCCGATACGGGTCTTTCAAAAACCAATACAATGAAGTTCGCTCAAAATCGAACACTCTAGTGCACCTGGCCGACCAAGTGGTTGATCGTCGACCACAACAGTTGATAGACTAGTTGACCTCCCTCAGCATGTTCTCTGTTTTCAAGATTAAGACGCGTTCAGGTATGGGTTGTTCTCTAGGGCGACCGGTTGACATCAAAACAGAGGAGTTCTCCGATTTTAGTCAAAATAAACTTCAAGAAATACTTCAAAAAATTAGTAAAAATATTTTAGATCGATCGGGGGTATTTGGACAATATTTAGAAACATTGTTTTGGTGTAAAAACACATTAACACAAAATTATTCAAAGTGTTGTCCAATTTTTGTCTAAAGTAAACTTTAAGAAATACTCCAAAAAATTAGTAAAAACATTTGTCGAACATTTGGGCAACTTTGTCACCATGGCGGTGAGAGCAGGCTATAGAGCGGAGGTTAGGAACCTCGGTGCCGCCACCACCCCCCTGCTATACACACCGGGCGGCGGGCAGAGACTAGAAACCCGGACGTGGGTGATAGGGGACAGCGGGCTCCGGTGGTTGAGGAGAGCACTCATCTCGCCTGGGGAGTATACCACCATAGAGGATCCGGGGTCGAGCGGATGAACGATCTTCGAGGAAGTAAGGGAGGTTCAAGGAGAGTGGTGGGGCACTTGCTAGGCTTCAAATGTTCGGGTTCGGAGGGGGACACTATTTACGGAGTGAGGTGATGACGTGATGAGTCGCGGTTTTTATAGAGCCTTGAGTTTTGAGTATGACCGCACGATGGACCCATGGGATCATCTTTGCCAATTTGAGAATGCGGCTATTGCTACATAGATTCTCGGATGGAATAATGTGCAGGTGTTCCCGACGACTCTCACCAAGTCGCAACAACAATGGTTTAGCCACTTCCCGAACTCTATAAGGAATTTCGACGAGTACAACTCGGTATTTATGCACTGATTCACTAGCGCAGGAAGTATGAGAAGGCCCCTTCGACACTTTTCAAGATCAAGTAAAAAGAAGGGGGAAGGGTTAAGGAGTTACATCCAAGCGTTTCACAAAATGCAAAGTCTGGAGGTACCCTCATCCCAGCCTCGAGATTTTGATGAATGAATTAGCTCAGTGGACCGAGGATGGAGAATTTTTGAATCTTTGGTGATTGAGCCGCCAAAACTTTCGACTTTAACTTTTGGCTAGGGCGTAAAGGTATATCAACTGGAGGAAGCCAGGAAGATGAAGAAGAAAGAAGGAAGTAAAATGAGAGATAAGGGGAGGACAGAGAAGATAAAACACCCCAAAAAAAGGCAAAGGTTGACGATCGAGAAAAGCCTAGATTTGATAAGTACACTCTATTAGTGGCTTCCTAAGGAGAGGTGTTCTCAAGAATCGAGAGGCACCCGACTGAGGTGGCCAAAACGTATTCGTAAGTTCCCGTGAAAGAAAAGAGCAATGAATTTTGTCGATTTCACAATGAATATGGGCATACGATGTAACATTATACCCATTTGAAAGATGAAATTGAAATGATCATCCGTGCAAGGCACTTGAAAGAATTTGTGTGTGTGGATAAGAGGAGATCGGGGGTAATTATCGAAGGGTTAGAATAATTACAAAGCAGAGCAGGAGCCGGAGAAAAAGCCGGAGGAAGATAGCATCTTCCTCCACCGCCATGAGGGGGTGATTGGGATGGTGATTGGGGGTCCATCCGGGAGGGATTCTCGAGAGAGCTAGAAAGAGCTATAATAGAGCCACAACTCGCCGAAAGGGTTCAAGAGAGATGAGGATTGAGCAGATAGTGGTGGGACCAAATACCCATTTGGGCCACAAGATAGAGAGGCATTGTAACTCCGCATAGCCATGCTCGTGATTACAACAACCATTGCAAATTATGATGTGCGTAGGGTGTTTGGAGATACAGTAGTTCAACCGATATACTTTTTTATGAATGTTATGCGGATGGATTTACAAGGTTGATTTAGAAATGGTTGATACTTCCTTGGTTGGCTTTTTGGGAGGAATGATTCACCATTGGTAATGGTTACCTTACCCGAGTCCTGGGTAAAGAGTCATTCAGAAGACTAGAATGGTGAGATTCTTAGTGGGTAGATGCTCCTTCATCATACAATGTGATGATTGGGAGGCCTTCTTTGAATGCGTTCCAAGTCGTTGTTTCAAAGTGTATCACTTAAAGATGAAATTTCCAAAAGAGAGGATAAGGTGGGGAGAGAGAGAGAGATCAACACATGGCACAAAGATTGTATGTAGAGAGTCTCCGATGGAGGAAAGGGGAAGGCCCATGATGATGAAAAGGGGAAAGAAGAAAAAATCATTAAACTAGATAAGGATCCAAATGGAGCATGTACAACCGAATGAGGAATTGATGTTAGTAGAGTTAGTGCCAAGCAGAACCCGATAAGGTCACAAAGATAAAAGGTGAACTTTTGTGGGATCTTAAGGAAAAGTCTGGTGGAGTTCCTGGGGAGTAATGCCGATGTGTTTGTGTGGTGGTCCGCTGATTTGGCAGAATAGACCCAAGTATATCCGAGCGTGACTCAACGTCGACCCTTCCTATAAACCAGGTGATGCAGTAAAAAGAGAAATTTTGGCCCTAAAAAAGACGCAATTATCGGAGCCGAGGTGTAAAAATTACTAAATGCAGGACACATTAAGGAATTCAATTTTAATGGTTGTCTAACACAGTTTTGGTTCCTAAGACACAAGATGATTGGAGAATGTGTGTGGATTTTAGGGACTTAAATAGAGCATGTCCGAAAGACTATTATACCCTCCCCGAGGATAGATCAACCGGTCGATTCGACCTATGGGTGTGAGTTGGGTCGAGCATGATGGATGTTTCTCGGGGCTATCATATAATCCTTAGCGGAAAAGGATTAGAAGAGGTGAGCTTCACCACCTCTTTTGGTGCTAATTGCTATGTAGTGATGCCTTTTAGATTAAAGAATGTGGGCTACATATCATAGATTGGTGGACAAAATGTTTAGAGTCACCGAGAGAATATGGAAGTATATGTGGATGACATGTTGGTGAAGAGTGTAAAAGCAATGGATCACGTGGAAGATTTGGCGTAAAACATTTGATATATTAAGGAGGTACAAGATGAAATTTAATCCTAAGAAGTGTGCTTTTGGTGTAAAGTCGGGAAGTTTCGGGATATATGGTGACAGAGAAAGGAATTAAAGCTAATCCAAAAAATAAGAGCTATATACGGGAGATGGCACACCAAAGATGAGAAGGATGTGCAATGCTTAATCGGGAGGATAGTTGCCCTTAATAGATTTATCTCGAGGTCGTGAGAAGAAGTTTGCCTTTTCTTTAAGGTATTAAGAAAGGCCAAGAAATTTGTGTGGGATGAGGAATGCCGAAGGCATTCAAAGAATTGAAAGAGTACTTGGTCAATTATCACACATGTTGACTAAACCAATACCAGGAGAACCTTTATATTTGTAGATCTCGTGGGAGAGCAGGGGGTCAAAGATCTTGTATTGATTAGAGAAGAAGGCTCGGTGCAAATGCCGGTATATTATGTGAGAAAGGTGTTGAGAAATGTGGAGGTAAAGTATGAAGAGATCGAGAAGGTCGGTTTAGCTTTGATGATAACAACTAGGAGGTTGCGTCCGCATTTTTTTGTCACATAAGGTGATTGTTCGAACAAACTTTCCACTGAAAGCCATAATGAGTAAGCCCGAGGTGTCAGGAAAACTGGTGAAATTGGCAATCGAGTTGAATGAGTATGACACAGAGTTTCAAAACCGAACTGCTATTAAGGCTCAGGCCTTAGCAGACTTTGTGCAGGAATTAACAAAAGATGTGACCGAGGAAGGAGCATGGATACTATTTGTGGATGGATATGTAGGTAGTTTGGGATATGGAATAGGTGTTGTACTGATCAGTCCTGAGGGGGTGGAGTGTAGCTTTGCCATTAGGTTGGATTTCAAGCTTTCAAATAATGAAGTCGAGTATGAGGCCTATTTACGAGGAATTCGTATGGCAATGTAGACGGGAGAATCTAAAATTTATACACATAGATTCCCAATTGGTATACAAACATGTAAGATGAGAGTTTGAAATTCGGGAAGAAAAGGATGAAAAATTACGTGCAAAAATATAAAATCCTCAAGAAAAGGTGAAAAAATTGAGATCTGCCATATACCGAGGGAGAAAAATGTGAAGGCAGATTTTTTTTTATCTAAAATCGCCAGTTCGGCTGTGGGAGATTATGATAGAAATATTTCGCTATTGATAAATCAAGATACGGTTCTAAGCTTGGAAGTAGGAGAAATAGAAGAGAATGAGGATTGGAGGATTCCAATCCTATCATATTTGAAAGAGGGGTGTTACCAGGAAGGAGAGTAAAGAAAGGGCTCGGGTAAAGATACTGGGCGACTCATTTTTGTATCTTAGGAGAATTGCTAGACAAGAAGGGTTTTAGTGCACCATTGTTAAGATGTGTAAGTTATAAGGAGGGAGAATATGTGCTGAAAGAATTACAAGAAAGATGTTGTGGAAATCACATGGGAGCCAGGATGTTAGCTAACAAAGTGCTGAGAGCAGGATATTTTTGGCCGAGCTTAAGAAAAGATGCTAAGCGATGGTGAAGCGATGTGAAAATGTCATACATGCACCTTTCATACATAGACCAATTGAGGAACTCATGACTATGAGCTCACTTGTCCATTTGCTAGGTGGGGAATTGATATTGTGGGGCCTTTCCTTCAGGCCTCGGGACAAAGGAAACTTTTGATAAGTAGCAATAGATTATTTTAGCAAGTGGGTGGACGTTGAACCACCGGCTAAGATAATCAAGAGGTTATCATGAAATTTACCTGGCAACACATAGTTTGCGTGTCGTGGATACCTCGCGTGATCGCTTTGAGATAATAGCACGCAATTTAATGGAGCATGAATTCGAGAATGGTGCAAAGAGATGAAAATTAGCAACACTTTACTTCAAAAGAGCCCATCGACATGCAAATGGGCGGTGGAGGTTACAAACATAATTTTGTTACAAGGATCAAGGTTTGGCCGAGAAGGCCGGAGGAGCTTGGGTCAAAGAATTAAGCTCGGTGTTATGGGCATGAGAACAAATCCAAAAGAGGTAAGGAGAAACACCCTTTAATTTGGTATATGGAATGGATGCGGTCATACCAAATTTGAGATCGGGATGGAAACTCACCGTATTCAAAACTTTGAAGAAAAACATAATGAGTTGAGGATTCAAGAAGCTTTGGATATGATCAGTGAAAACGAAAAGGGCATTCCTACAAATGGAACGAACAAGGAGCCGAGTCCGAACTAGTTATAATAGCAAAGTGAACAAGAGAATCTTCCAACCGGGGACTTGGTGTTGAGAAAAGCGGATGCAAACGAAAAAAACCGAGGAAAATTAGAGGCTAATTGGGAAGGACCCCTCGCAGTGACACCGCAAAGATTGGCAAGTGGTGCTTATGAATTGGAAGAGCTAGATGGGAAGAAGTTACCTCGAGCATGGAACATTGGTAACTTGAAGAAATATTACTCTTAAATAAAAAGTTAAGTTCGGGCAAAGAGATCCATGATATCTACAAAGTTTTTTTATCTCGATGTAATGATGAAAAATATGAATGAAAAAACTCGCGCTTTATTGACCAAAATAGTGTGAATATAACATGAATTTGACTGAGTACTTTAGCTCGGGCAATGAGTCGATATCGAGCTAAAATGCTTAAAGAGGGTGGATACCCTTGAGCTAAGATAGAAATTTTAGCCTGATCACTGAAATGGTTAAATGTTAGAATTCTTGAGAGGGGGACACCCATAAGCTAAGCTCGAAGCTTATTAAAAGCTGTTTAAGTATTTTTAGCTTTGTCCCCGACGTGACTTGAAGCTAAAAATACCTGCAGCTCAGCCCGAGCTTCGAAAAAAGGAAAATTTGTTCAAGTATTTTTAGCTTTGTCCCCGAGGTGACTTGAAGCTAAAAATACCGCACTCACCGAGCTTGGAAAAAGGAAATTTGTCTAAGTATTTTTAGCTTTGTCCCCGAGGTGACTTGGAGCTAAAAACACTGCACTAAATCGAGCATTGAAAAAAATGAAAATTTGTCTCGTCCCCCGAGGTGACTTGAAGCTAAAAAGTAAACTCACCAAGCATTGAAAAACTTAAAATTTGTTTAAGTATTTTTAGCTTTGTCCCTCGGGTGACTTGAAGCTAAAAGAAAAATCGAGCATGGAAATATTGAAAATTTATCTAAGTATTTTTAACTTTGTCCACGAGGTGACTTGAAGCTAAGAATACCTATAGCTGGAAGCATTGAAAAAAATGAAAATTTGTCTAAGTATTTTTAGCCTTTGTCCCCAAGGTGACTTGAAGCTAAAAGTAAAATTTCACAAGCATTGAAAAAAATGAAAATTTGTTTAAGTATTTTTAGCTTTGTCCCGAGGTGACTTGAAGCTAAAATTGCAGCCTCATCTCGAGCTTGGAAAATTGAAAATTTATCTAAGTATTTTTAGCTTTGTCCCCGAGGTGACTTGAAGCATTGAAAAAAAAATGAAAATTTATCCAAGTATTTTTAGCCTCATCCCCGATGTGACTTGAAGCTAAAAGTTGGAAATCGAGCATTGAAAAATGAAAATTTGTTAAGTATTTTTAGCTTTGTCGAGGTGACTTGAAGCTAAAAATACCCGCATTCAACTCGAGTTGGAAATATTGAAAATTTATCTAAGTATTTTTAGCTTTGTTCCGAGGTGACTTGAAGCTAAAAATACTTGTAGCTCGGCTCGAGCATTGAAAAAAAATGAAAATTTGTCTAAGTATTTTTGGCCTCGTCCCGAGGTGACTTGAAGCTAAAAGTACCTGCATCTTAGCTCGAGCATTGATAAGAATGAAAATTTGTCTAAGTATTTTTAGCCTCGTCCCCGAGGTGACTTGAAGCTAAAAATATCTGCAGCTCAGCTTGATCTTTGAAAAATTGAAAATTTGTCTAATTATTTTTAGCTTTGTCCCCGAGGTGACTAAAAGCTAAAAATACTGAAATTTCAAATTTCGAGCTTGGAAATATTTAAAATTTATCTAAGTATTTTTAGCTTTGTCCCGAGGTGACTTGAGGCTAAAAACACCGTAGCCTCGGCTCGAGCATTGAAAAAAAAAATGAAAATTTGTCTAAGTATTTTTAGCCTCGTCCCGAGGTGACTTGAAGCTAAAAGTACTGCTCACTCGGCACCGAGCATTGGAAAAATGAAAATTTATTTAAGTATTTTTAGCTTTGTCCCGACGTGATTCAAGCTAAAAATACCCGTAGCTCGGCTCGAGCATTGAAAAAAATGAAAATTTGTCTATGTATTTTTAGCCCGCCCCCGAGGTGACTTGAAGCTAACAATATCCCTAAGGTGACTTGAAGCTAAAAGTACCTGCAACTCAGCTCGAGCATTGAAAAAATAAAAATTTGTTTAAGTATTTTTAGCTTTGTCCCCGAGGTGACTTGAAGCTAAAAATAACTGCAGCTCATCTCGAGCTTGGAAATATTGAAAATTTATCAAGTATTTTTAGCTTTGTCCCCGAGGTGACTTGAAGCTAAAAATACCTGTAGCTCGGCTCGAGCATTGAAAAAAAATGAAAATTTGTCCAAGTATTTTTAGCCTCATCTCTGAGGTGACTTGAAGCTAAAATTACTTTAAGCTCAGCTCGAGCTTTGAAAAATTGAAAATTTGCCTAAGTATTTTTAGTTTTGTCACCGAGGTGATGAAGCTAAAAATACCTGCAGCTCAGCTCGAGCTTGGAAATATTGAAAATTTGTCTAAGTATTTTTAGCTTTATTCCGTAGGTGACTTGGAGATAAAAATACCTGAAGTTCGGTTGAGCTTTGAAAAATTGAAAAATAAAGAAAGCAAGAGAATACGAGTTAGGAAAAATAAAAGTTCATTAGATGCCAAAACTGGTTACATGGATTCAAAGCAGTGAACTAAAAAATGAAAATTACATAAGTTAAGAGGGGGGTATCCTTAATGCCATATTCTACTATGGTCAGAGGAGCTTCCTTGAGAATCTCCAGATCGGCATCGCCCCCAGTAATAACTGCCCTAGAAGTGTCTCCCGAGTTGGGGGGAGGGTCCAGGGTGGCCGAAGTATAAGCTCGGTCGGCCTCTAGTTGAGCGAGGATATAGTTAAGGAAATCAGCGGGAGAGCTCAAGTTAACCCGATTGGCTTCGGCAGAAGGAGTGTAGCATTCGGGATCAGTTGCAAAGGTCAGGGACTTATCCTTGTCAAATTTTTCAGTAAAGCCTTTCTTTCGATCTTGGGCTTCAACCTAATCAAAAGCCAAATGAAAGTATTGAAGAGCTCCATCTGAAAGGACGTCGAGAAACTCTTCGGCACTCGGAAAGCTTTTTTTGGCCACTTCCCGAGCTTTTTGAACTAGAGTGCAGCACTCTGGGGAGTGAAGCAAATTAGTATAGCCAGCTTTGGCTCCTTCTTCTCGAGCTTTATCCAGCTGTTTGGCAGAATCAAGGCGGGCCTTCTCGAGCTCGGCTTTTAGAGAATTGATCTCTTCATCCTTCTGAGCCAGAGCTGTTTTTTGAAGCTCCAGCTAGGATTTGCATTTCTCAACAAGGGAGCGCAATTGAGCATCCCTTTCTTTAATCTTGAGATTATGATCCCGAAGATCATTTCATTCGTTTACAAGTTCGGGATCTGCAAAGCCTACACGACCTCGGGCTATTATTTCCAAAAGGAGAAGTAGGGTCTGTTGAATAAAAAGGAGAGAGCAAGTATGAGTATAAATTTAGGACAACAGGAGAAGGATGTGAGAGAAAGAAACAGTTACCTTCGAGTAATCAAGGCTAAAATTGTCGACCAGATCGGAGGCGGAGGCTTGTTGCAGAGGAAGGCGTTCTCGAGCTGGGCAGAGGCCCTGCAAGAATCTACAGCTGTTCGAGGGTTGAAATTATCCTGGACTGGAGATTGAATGAAAAACGTTTGGTTGGGAGTAGCGTCTCTCAAGCTTCCCACAGCCTTGGATTTCTTTTGAGTGGAATCTAAAGCAGGAGGGGGGCATTTCTTTAAGGCTGGTTGGCTACTTGGGTCGGTGAACTCCTTGATTACATCCCGAGCTGAGTCGAGACGAATAGTCCTGGGGGACTTAGGAGCCTGGGGCTTGGTAGGTTGAGCTGATGTAGCGGAATATAGAGGAGGATCGATGGATGGAGAAGCCGAGGAAGTTCCTGGGGGAAGAGCTCGGCTCATGGAGACATTCCTCTTTCGAGCAACTTCTTTCTCAGCAAGTCTCTTGTTCATGATGACAACTGAGGAAGGAAAAAATAACAAGTGTTAATAAGATAAAAGAAAATGAAACAATGACAGAAAATAAGTGTTAGCAAAGTAAACACCGAGGTCTTCCTCGATCTTGGCAGGAGTATGGCTCAGTTTGAAGTGCCATAGTAGGGTAGGACAAGAGCAGAGTCGGGAAAGATCGTACTCTTGTTTATTCAATTAATCAATAAGAGCCTGAAGATTGGGATTGCGTTTCCTAATGTTTACCTTTCTTTGAGGAGGAACCTCCCAAACCCATTGAGTAGGGAAGGGCCATGGTTTGGGAGGAGAGAGGAAGAAAGAACGATCCTTCCAAAATTTGTTGGATGTAGGATATTTCCCGAGGAATCTAGCATCACCTCGGGAAGATAGATAAAAGAGACCACGAGTAGTGGACACCTTTATTTGGAATAAAGAATGAAAGAGATCGACAGTTGGTTCAACTTCGAGAAATTTAGTGACCATCACGAAGCCAGCCATTAGCCGAAAAGAATTATGAGAAAATTGGTTTAAAGGAATTCAGTATATGGCTAAGAGTTCGGTCATGAGAGGATGGATAGGGAACCGAAGCCCACCATCAATCTGCCTAGAAAATAAGGCTAGAAAACCTGGTGGAGGTCGGTTCGATCTATCGTAGTAACTAGGGATAGCTAACCTAAAGGTCGAAGGGATGCTTATATGTTTACAGAGGTATTTTAAATTTTTAACAAACATAGTTGTCGCGTTAAAGGTACTATATGGGCTTGAGTTCGGGATAGCAGGTTGTACTTCTATATTAGAGTAATCTAGATCAGAGTTGGAGCTCGAGCTTCCTATGTGGTTAGATGAAGATTCTTCAGAATTTTGAGAAGCAGTAGGGTCATTTTCGAAAGAAAGCTCTAGGTTATCAACCTAGGCAGCAAAATTAGTTACTTCAGGGTCTGTTGTAGTACCCGTAGAAGAGGGATGTACATGAGAAGACATTCTTATAATACACAAGCAGAAATTTAAGAAAGAAAAATAGAAGTGAAAAGATGAAAGAAAGTAAGAAGAGTACCTAATTGGAAGTAGTAGACCGTAAAGAGATAAGGGAAGAAGAGTAATACGCCGAAGAATCAGAGTTGGAAGTCGTCGGAGAGTTGAAAGGGGCTGCCGGAAATCGCCTTGGATGAGGAGAGAAAAAGTGTAAAAGAAAAAATAAGGGCTCCTTTATATAGAGAGGGAAAGTCCGCACAATCAGGATCGCCGATCTTAGCCGTTAATAAAGAGAGAGATCTATGGATGAGGGTGCATCGGGCAGAGTAACATACGTCCCATCAATAGGTGTGATTATGACGATCGCACGGATCTTGAAGAGGTGGTAAGTTTAAACAGTAAGACGGGAAAGAGTTCGGGATAAAGGATTGAGTATCTATTAATCAGCTCGGTATTGATATGAGTAGATACATGGAGAAAGCTCGGCCTAAATGAGCATTGAGCACTATAACCCAACCTTTTCCAAGATTAGCTTGGCTATAGTGGGGGGACTGGTTGATTCGGCATATAATGGGCCGAGTTGGTGATCAGCCTAGGATGACCGAGGTCCAGTCCAGAAGCCGGTAAAGAAATCCTTCATGAGGCCCAATTTCTAGAAGCCTTTCAGGTATGCTCGAGATAAATAATTCTATGAGTGTTTGGGATTTATATGTATGCTCGGTATTTCTTATGACGTGGCTTAAATTCAAATTAGATAAGACCTGATAACTAATTCTGACAGATTCCCTATAACCTTCTTCTAAATCCCTAAAACCCTAATGCATTTCGATATTTTACTACATTTTTGAGTTATTCTCTCCATTCTTTGAGCACTATCCGACTTGAGCAGCGTCGGAGAGACGAGGAGCAACCATGTGGTCCCCATTTTGCAGGTGTTTGATGTATACGGTGGAGCTCGGCCAGGTGCACGGTGAAGTTCAGCCAGCATTATCATTGGAGATTTTTGGGTAACACCACATAGGTTCAATTCCTAATGCATACATGCCAATAAGACCCTCTAACAAGTCTATTGGAATTGACTATGTATTAATGGAATCTCATCACCTATACATAACGAACTCGCATAGTATATTCATATCGTAATATATGAAAGAACGACTTTTTGAAGTCAATAATGCAAAATCCATGTCAGAATATAAAAGTGGAAATGACTAGAATGCTAGTATGGGTAGAGACGTCAATAAGAGCTCAGTCCTGAGTGGCGACCCTAGCCCGACCCTAAGAATTTAAGGGATTGACCTATATTTCATTGGTACTTATAACATAAGCGCTTTTTAGCCCAACCCTAATTGGTCCTAGGGCCTCCTAGGGCTAGGGCCCGACCTTAGGGCTTTTTTCTTAATATTTTATTTGTATTTTATAGATTTATATTTAAATTTATACCTATAATAATACCAAATCTAAATTTTGATCTCGTTTATCAGTTATTTTTTAATCCTGGCAAATTATAATTGATGAAAAGGAAGGAAAATGATATTAAAATCCACGATTCCATTGTTAGAATATTAGATTGTTGATGTTATTTATTAATTCATAAAATATTTGAAGAAATCTCATTGATTGTTACTTAAGTTTTATTAGATTATGTTATATTAGTATTTAATATGATTAGAAATATTAAATTTACAAGTGTACTATGACTTTATCAAAAGAAAAAAAAATTATAAATTAGGGCCCCTAGCCTGCCGTGGTCTTGTAGGGCTTGGTTTGGGTCTAAATTTTTCAAGCTCTAATGACTTCAGGGCTATTTAGCCCTAACTTTAAGGGTTAGGATTTTCTAGGGATAGGGAAAGGTTGTGACAGGCTGATCCTTATTGGCATCTCTAGTTATGAGGATGGCCACAGATCATGGGCCTTGTCCATCATCTTGTTGAAATACTTCATCATGGGCCTCGATTTTGTACTAGGTCAAGTTATAATTGGTCTGATAAGTATCTTCTGTGAGTCCACCTATTCAAAGCCCAGTTAACACTTACCATAAATAAAGCCCATGTAGGACGGATTATAGATTTTGAACCAACGTCAAAATTTCATATTTTTTGTTAGTGGTGCATCTCAAATTCGGAGTGGAAATACTAATCCAAAGGATAACTTCATTTACTAAGACAAATCACATCAAATTATAAGATAAGTAAAATCCCAGGCACCAATTGCTTACGTCAACCACGTCTGACAGAGTGGAATTTACACGTCGATTTTTCTAATCTTTTAATTGATTGATCACTACTAAACTTATAATATCCAACAAATAGTAAATTCAATTATTGGTGCACATTTTTATCACGTTATCTCTTTATCCTCACACTGATAATCATGGCCCATGGGCACTTTTTACGTTATCGGTTGAATTTAAAAATATTATGTAGTGAGTAGTGACGTTGCATAGATTTGAACTAAAATTATTTTATCGGTCATATTTATATAGGAAAACAAAGTTAATTAGAGTATAATGTCAAATTAAATTAGATCCAAATTCAAACGAGTTATCTAACATGAGTTATTTTAGGACTCATCTTACGAAATTAAATTCTTAAAACCGTCTCATATGAACTTTTGTTGTATATATATAAGAGCATATTTTGCTAAGTCCATGTTATGCACCGGATCTAAATTAATCAAGACATTTTTAATCTAAGTTGAGGGTTGGAATGTTGGAAAATAGCTTTGGGAGTGTTTCTAAAGAACTCTCATATCTCACATAGGATATATAATGAAGTATTCTTCACTTTATTAATGGGAGACCCAAAAAGGCTTATTTAAAATGGGCCGAGAATAAGGGGGTCTCGCGTACATAAAGAAAGAGCCAAACCAAATTTTCCCAATTGTAGTGTAAAATGGCGATTCCTCCCCCTACGTGGTTCGGATTAGTTTTGCAACTTAAAATTTATTTTTATTTTGCTAATTTATTCTATATAAGCCGAGCTTCTAGTCTTGTGAAAATACAAATTAACATTAACCTTCTTACCTACAACTTCATTTTTGGGTTACATTTGGGAAGTTTTGTTCATTCTATTTGTTCCCTTGAATGATGGGGAAGTGCAAATCTGGTTATTATATCTAAAGTTTTGACAAATTTGTTTAGGTTCAGCCAAGTTAACTCGTTAGATTGACAATAATCAGAATGGGCTATTGCGTACATACATAGATTGATTCGAATTATTGAAATTAGCTCAGACCTACCAGAAGTAGTGTTATACTCAACTTCTTATTTGTCCTAAATATGAAATCTAAGGGATCATTGTGTTGATCCTTATCCAACAAAAATAACAGGATCCTATTCATTGATCAATATAATATGATTTTGTTTCCCTTTATTGATAGTAAATTTCACTAACAAGGCGTACGCTCAGGGATGGAGTCAATCAGATGTTGGCTGCTGCGGATACTCCCCTTCAATTCGATTTTTTTTATAAGTAATATAAATTTTATATACCATTAAATTTGAATTTTTGTCCCCTCTAAAATAATTAAAAAACACCTATTTATCTACTAATTTTAAGAAAAATAAGTCCCTCGACTAAACTTAATTTTCTGGCTTTGTCACTATGTACGTTGTATAATATTACGCCATTTAATATCTGATTCAATTTTCCATTAATATCTTCTTCTATCATACTCACTTAAGTATCGTGAAGTTTTCAATAAGCAAAGTGAGTATCGTGAAGTTTTCAATAAGCAAATATGGCCATCATCCCTAACTGTTCTTTTTGCATATATATTTTAAATTGATTGGAGCAATATAATATTATAAGTAGTCAAAGTTCTTGGTTATGTTATTTTCATACACATAATTTACCAATTTCAATTATGACAATTATTGATTTCTTCAATCATTAGTCTACAAACAGTCTTAACACTAATTATATTGCCCTCAACTGTAGCAAGCACAAAACTACGGGCTTCAACTATCACCACTAATTTTTTTTTTTTTTTTTTTTTTGGGGGTGGGGGGGTGGGGGGGATATCACAGCTAATCATATTATCACTACTAAAACTTTAAACCAAATTAATGATTAAGGTTTTACTTGATTGTATTTTTTAAAAAAAGGTGATAAATTATATATTATTATTAAAATAAAGAAAGTATTGTTAGATTAAACAAATACCGATAAGTGATGTAGGTGGAATCGAATTCGAAAGGTTTTAATAAATATTAGAGTAACAACTAACAATCAATTATAGTCGTCAAACATTATGGCATTTTGTGAAAAAGAAAAAGATTAGCCAATAGTTTCTTAAACTATATATGTAATGAAAGTCAAATTGAAAAGCATTTTTTACTACCTCATTTTCATTGTGTATAGTAAAAAAGTTCCTCTTAGATTATACTGCAAAAATTGATGGACTACCATTGTGCCACTAAATATGTTTCTTGATCTATAAAATATATTTCCCTTCTTTGATCTTTAAATATTTTTCTATTAATTGGAATCAAACAGTAGTCTAATAGTTAAGGTTCACATGCCTAGAGGCCCTAGACTAAAAGGTCTGTGGTTTGATTTTTATCATTCTCTCTCCTCCCGACCAAGATATATACTTAAGAAAATATTTTTTTACAGATAAAAAAAATGTTTGTTGAACAAGTTTCGCTTGTGGTTTTAGTTCATTTAATTTACAGATTATGCAAATCTTATGACTGGCCACCAAATCGATTCATCAGTTTTTCAATCATTTTAATACGCAATGCTAATTTGCTATATATGACATTTAAAATCACGTGCTTTGTTTAATTTCTTATGAATTTGTTAACAGGAATTTGGAAAAACCAAAAAAAAATTATTAACTTGTCTTTTTCCAATTGGGTGGAGTGGCAACTTAGTCAAGATTTATATGTCAAATTCAGTTTGATCGATGCTTAAATTGTTGTATTTGTAACGCATCTAACATCTGTAACAATATGGGTCCAGTAGCATTGACTTTTTATTCATTTTAGATTAAACTCTCCATCTATCAATGATAATTATGTCGAGTGACAAGTTTATTACATATGTGAGATGTTCCATTCATATGATTGAAATATACTGGATTTAACCATGTTCACCGAAATTGAGATACCTCTAATTGGAGTATAATTAAACATGTTCAATAGAAGAAGAATTATTGAAAAAAGAAAAAGAAACAAGTATATATAATTATATGGATTGGATCAGATGAGACAGATGTCTATGTGTAATACATTGTGATTTATTTGTCAAAACCAATAGATGAGATTATTTTGAATTTTTAATTGTTTAATTATTTATTTTCATTATTAAGGATATTTTAGAACTTTCATTATTTGCCAGTTTTTTTAGAAACCTGACTGTTTACATCCGTGATTTAAGGGATTGAACATCCGATATAAAAACTCCCGCTATCAAGTTTATTTTACATATATATGCATCATATCGATTCTAAATATGCAATATCATGTTCCTTTATGTATGCACCAAATAGAACATAATTATGCAAAGTAAGTTTTCACAATATAAGCAATATATGTATTCAAAATATGCAATTAATTTAGCATCATTTAATAAGTAACTATGCATTGTGTTGCGATTATATATGCATCAAACAACAAATAATTATGTATCAAATAACAACTAACTACAAATTGTCTCATAATTATATATGCATCAAACAACAACTAACTATGTGTTGCCTCATATCTATATATGCATTAAGCAATAATTATCTTAGCATTATCTCATTACTATCTATGCACCAAATAAAACAGATTATGCAAGTATATTATAATAACCATGTATGCATTAAGAAACAACTAACTATGCAAAGTATATTTATTTTAAATATGCATTAGAGTCACGATAATTATGTTTTGCATTAATGTTGAAACTATGAGAGATTGAGAGATTTGATTGAGAGATTGATGACGATTTTTGTGTGATTGATATGTGTACGGAAATTGATTGATATTGGTTGATTTATTTCCATTTTTATCTACCCATATTTAATGGTAAGGAGGTTACACTTTATTGTGATTTTACAATGTTACTCTTTCTGTGATTGAATTAAATATTAATTTTATTTTATTTATTCTAATTTCATCCATCAGTTATTTAATGGGAGCACTTGTGATTAGTCCTTACGGTCTCACGGTAAGGAGCTATCTCACGAGATCCTATCCATATATATATATGGATATGATCTTGTGAGCAGAGGCATAGTCAGCCCGACTGGTTACCCTTAGCCCAAATTTTTTCTCTCTAACTCAACTATTTTTTCCCTTTAAAAATATATATAATTTTTTTTTCATTTTTTCCCATAGAAAAAACGAGACGAAATTTTTTTTTTTGGGTGCCCTTAGCTACGCCCCTACTCGTAAGACAACTCCTTACCGTGAGACAGTAAGGACTAATCACAACCATCCACCACAACTAATAAACTTTTCAGATTGAGATTAAAATTATGGTATATATATACATCATACAAATTGTACAATGTAATTACAGCCCACAGAGATCCTTCATTAAAAAGCCTGTCCTAAAAGACTTCCTGAAAATTAGCATACCACAGGTATTGACTTTTGTTTTGTGCTGAACAACTAAGCATTGTAAAATTGTTTTTGTAATGTTTTTTCCATGATATTTTTTACTTACTAATCAGTCCAAAATGTGTGCCACATGCATTAAAGCAATCCCTATGTTATATTAAATTCAAACATTTTAGGCACATTATCCTCCTATAAATTAAATACAATATACTCCTAATACTCAATGAAGGGATTTAGCACTTTTGTTGGCCAACGTCATAAGAGTCCGAAAGGCAAGAAACTCAGAGGTTGTAAAGTCGCAAGTTCAATTATTTCAAATTTTTTCCATAAACGAAGTGCGCCCATAAAATTCTGTCAGCGCCCGCCTCTTCTGTTCTTTTTCTACACTTATATTCAAGAAAGCCGTCACTTTCCGAAACTCCAAAACAATTTCTGTTTGTCTTTGTCTTTATTGCGTTTGTCGTCCTCTCCGTATATATAAGTATCAATGTTGTAAAAAACGCTAGACGCCCTAGGCGGCAGATTGAGGCTAGCGCACAGATTTGGCGGGACTGGCGGGATTAGGCGGGTCTAATCGGAAAAAATCATAGGCGGATAAAGGGCCTAGCGCCTAGGCGAGGATTAATCGGGGCCAGCGGGAATTTTTACAACAGAAAAGTATAGTATACATATATAGCCATCTAATTTCGGTTTGGTGGCAATTGGTCATCAGTCGGATTGTTGTTCGATTTTAGATTAATTTATGATTATACTTAAAATACATTATAAATTAATCTAAATATAAAATTACTACATTTTAGACAAATCGTTAATATCGTGTCAAATTCATGTCAATCGTGTTGGGTTTGAGTTTTTGTGTTCGAGTTTGTGTTTCTCTCGTGTAGTTTCAAGCCGGATTCGTATTGGGTTATGGTGCCGTATTAGGAATTGTTACCTCTATTAAATAAATTTTATATTTATCAATTAAATGGTGATTGGTTGAACTTGTAAACTTATATATAAGATGTAAGGGCCTAATTATAAGCTACCTAATTATATTGCCCACAACTTTAGCGAGCACAAAACTACGGGCTTCAACTATCACCACTAATCATGTGTATCACTACAAAAAACTTTAAACCAAATTAATGATTAAGCTTTCACTTGAATATTGCATTATCAAATTCCAACAAAATAATTTCAATGGAATAAAAAAGCGTTGGAATTTTCAAAATTTCATGCTATAACATACCGTTGGAAAATTCCAATGAGAAAGTCCAACGATAAGCAAAATTATTTGGATCTTTGTTGGAATATTTTTTTATAGGAATTTTCGTTGGAATTTTGTCATTTCAATCATTATACCAATGATGCTTTTCCATTATAATTTCTATTGAAATCGATAATTCCAATGGAAATTTACCAAATGCCAACGAATTTTTTTCGATTTGGAATTCCCTTATTCTTTTATAGTGAGTGGTAAATCATATATTATTTATTAAAAGTTGATTAAATATGATTAATAATTTTATATTGAAAAATATATGAATTCAAGACCTTTTAAAATAAATGTTGGAGTAACAATCAATTATAGTAGTCAAACATCATATATGGTGGCATTTTGTGAAAAAAGGGGGAAAGATTAGCCAATAGTTTCTTAAACTATATATATACTGTGCATGCAATCAAGTATATATAGTTGCGTGAATCATGTGCACTTAGTGCACATATATTGTAATGAAAGTCAAATATTTGAACAACATTTTTGGGCTACCTCATTTGCATTGTGTTAGTAAATAAAATTCCTCTTAGATTATATTGCAAATAATATTGATGGACCATTGTGCCACTAATTAATATGTTTCTTGATCAGTAAAACATGTACACTTTAGTGCATATATATATATATATGTATATATTAGAATATTCTACTCATTTATATTTCTGTTTTACTTCTATTAGTTAGTTGTTACTATTCCGTTAGTTAGTTTGAAGGTAGCAGTTAGTTTGTTAAGTTTCGTTATCTCTTCATTGTATAAATATGCTGTTGTAGCAGACTTGAACATTTGAGTTGAAATGAAAATTCCATCATTCTCTCTCATTTATCTTCTATCTTAGTATTAACATGGTATCACGAGTACATTCGACTTGGGTGATTTTTTCTTTCCGCCATGGCAAATGACCCTGAGTTATCCTCATCTCTTTGTTTCTTACATTATTCTTCCAAATTTCACTACGCTACGATTCGACTTGATCGTAGCAATTACATGTTTTGGCGATCACAGTGCTTGCTACAACTCGAGCTCATGGTTTTGATGGCTTCCTCACCGCATTAATCGGTTCCACTTCTCGATTTTTTATCCGCATCTTCTTCTTCGGTACCTCATGCCGTTAATCCGAATATGTTATCGGTTGCGATGTGATCAATTCTTATTCGGTTGGTTATTAACATCCATTTCGAATCGATGCTTGGTCATATTACTCGATGTACTACATCGACCGAGATTTGGTCTCGTACTTGAGAATTTGTTTCATAATCGTCTAGATCTCGAATTATGCATCTTCGTCTTTTGTTACAAACTACTAAGAAAGATGACTCCTCGATTGATGATTACTTGTTAAAAATGAGAGGTATTCTTTGATCAATTACATCTTTGCAGTTCAAAATTTAAGTGATGATGACTTGATTTTGTATGTTCTCGGAGGTTTGGGATCGAGTATGAATCGTGGTTGTAATCGACTTCAAGATCTCGATAATCTTACATTTCAGGATGTTCATTTTGCTTTGCAAACTCGGGAGATGCGTTTGCAACAACTTAATTCTAGCCTTCCTTCCGATGGTTTTCACTCGCAAATGTTGCCTTCTGCGGTGCTAGGCACGGGAGAGGTTCTAGTTTTTCGGCAAATAGCTTTTCCTCTGTTCCTCGTGGTGGTGCTCCTTTTAGAGGACGTGGCAGGGGCAGGTTTGGTCGATCTAATAAACCTGCTTGTCAGATTTGTGGAAAGACAAATCATATTGCTTCGAAATGCTTCAAACGGTTTTGATATCGTTTTCATGGCCTGGATTCATCGTTTCCTCTTCTCCTCAGGCTCATATTGCTTCTACCACTTTGTGTTTAATGCTCCTAATAATGCTGGTTCTAATTCAGGTGCTGCTTTTCCAGCTGATACTCAATGGTTTGTTGATAGTGGGGCAACTAGTCATGTGACTGCAAATCTTCAAAATCTCGGCCTCAATAATGAATATCTTGGATCCGACAAATTGTCAGTTGGTAATGGTTCTCAACTCCCCATCTCTCATATAGTACTTCCATTGTTCCCGTCTCAATTCCTCTACTTCTCCGTTACTTAACAACATCCTCTATGTCCCTCAAATTACTAAAAATTTGCTAAGTATTTCCCGATTTACCAAAGATAACAATGTCCTCATTGAATTTCATGATACTTTTTGTCTTGTCAAGGACAAACACACTCCTGAGAGTCTTTTTGAGGGGCTCTCTTAAAGATGGTCTATATCAAGTGGACTTCTCGGCAGTTGTCTCCTTCGTCCTCCTATAATCCTCCTTGATTTCATTCAGTTGTAATGTTGCTCAATTAAATAATTACATTTGTTAGTCTTTGGCATCAAAGACTTGGCCATCCTTGTAGTTACATGTTTTTCTAAAGTTCTTAAAGCTTTGCATGTTCTGTTAAATCCTTGGATTTTTGTCGCTTGTAAAATTGGCAAAATACGATCTATTTCTTTTCCCTCTGTTCCATCTCATACTCTTTCGCACCATTTCAACTTGTGCACACGGATATTTGGGGTCCATCTTCTACATTTCCATCTCTTGATGGTTACAAGTATTATGTGCATTTCATTGATGACTTGAGTAGATTTACTTGGATATTTCCATTACATTCTAAAAATGAGGTGTACTCTGTGTTTGTTCAATTCAATACTTATGTCACCAGGCAATTCAATTCCCATATTCTTGCCTTTACAATCGACGTGGGGTGGTGAATTCAGATCTTTATTACCTCTTCTCAAGTTCTTAGGTATTGTTTTTAGACATCCTTGTCCTCATACTCATCCTCAAAATGGAAGAGCTAAAAGAAAACATCAACATATAGTTGACATGGGCTTCTCAATGTTAGCTCATGCTCACCTTCCTATGAAGTTTTGGTGGGACTCATTTGTGTCTGTTGTGTATACTATTAATAGACCGCCATCCTCCACCACACACAATCTATCTCCTTTGATTTTATTTAAAACTTCTCCAGATTATTCCTTTCTTAAGGTGTTTGGGTGTTCATGCTATCCCTATCTCGGACCTTATAACAACACTAAAATGCAATTTAGAAGCACCAGATGTCTCTTTTTGGGGGTACAGTCCTTCTCATAAGGGCTATAGATGTCTATCTTCCACTTTGGGGGTCTATGTTGTTAGAACCATGGCTTTCAATGAACAAGAGTTTCCTTATTCATCCATGTTCCCTTCTACCCTCTGTGTCATCTCCATCATCTACTTCTCATGTGCTCAATGCTCTCCTATTTTACCTGTTCCTCATGTGTCTCCTGTTAACCATGTTTCTCCTCCTTCTACACTGTTCACCCTCCTTCTCCTCCCCCAGTCCTCCATTATCTCCTCCTCCCCCCCCTCTCCGCCCATCCCTTCAAACAATACTCACTCCATGCTTACTAGATCCAAACTTGGTATTTCTAAGCCCAAAGTCTTCTCTGCTTCTATTACCTCTCTTTCTTCTCATGAACCATCTACAGTTTCTGATGCTTTGTCCCATCCAAGATGGAAAGAGGCTATGGATGATGAGTTTGCAGCCTTGATTAGAAATCATACCGGGAACTTGTACCTTATGATTCAAACATGAATGTCTTTCTGCGCAAAGATAAATGGGTGTTTAGGCTTAAACATAAGCCTGATGGCAGCATTGACAGGTTTAAAGCCAGGTTAGTGGTTAAAGGGTTTCAACAATCAGGGTGGATTATTTTGAGACTTTTAGCCCTTGATTATAAAACTCATCCTTTGCCCCGAGTCATGTTCTCTTCTTTGTCTCCAGAGGATGGATCATTCGGCAAGTGGATATTAATAATGCATTCCTAAATGGTGAGCTGATAGGCGTGAGTTTTGCATGTATTTTGAGGCGTATTTCGAGCTATAATGATGGGTAAACATGCATATACTCGCGTTAAATGTTACATATTCACTCTTTGTGGAGAAGATATTACACTTTGCGTATTTTGCAGGAATTTCATGATATTTGAAGCTAATTGAATACGAATACGAGGAAAGCAAAGTGGAAACACGGAGAATTGAGTGGATATACGAAAAGTGAAGCCTAAAAGAGCGAAAATTGAGCGTCTATGAAAAAGACAAGGGGCGCACGGGTTGGGCGTGCCTCAGACACCACCCGTGCACCCCTGTATGAAGATAACTGCAGCTGCAACATGGCGCACGGGTAGCCCATGCATCAACGCATGACCCGTGCGTCCTACAGAGAGTTGGAGTATTTCACCGGAATGGCGCACGGGTAGGCCGTGCTCCGACGCACCACCCGTGCGCCCTACAGAGAGTTGGGTAATTTCAGCATGGTGGCGCACGGGTAACCCGTGCTCCGGCGCACCACCCGTGCGTCTGCGCTGGAATCCCATAATCTGCAGCATTATGCCCTAAACTTGATGGTGGGTATAAAAAGGCTTTTTGGGGGGCGCACACAGGGGATATTCTGGCATTTTTGGGATCTACAACACAAGACAAGGGTCAACTCTTGGAAGGAGACATCAAGGAGACAATCGGGTTGCATCGGAGCTTGAAGAACGGAGATATATCGAGAGATTGTCGACGTTCCTAAGTTTTTCTTGCTTCTCTTTTAGTTTCAATCTTTCATTTTCATTTGTAATGACTTTGAACACTTTGTTTATAAGTTGTTTAATCATGTGTAGCTAAACTCTTGTGATTTCCGGGTTTTGGAAGTAGATTAACGAACTCTTGTTGGATGTTTTAATCTTAGTTGAAGTTATTATCTTGAAGCCTATTTGAGTATTTTGAGCTTATTCTTGTTTTATCACTTGATCAATGATTTAACTTGTTTGATATATTGATTCATAATTCGAGAGATGAGTTTCAATATTAGATCTTGAATACTCGACACAAATATTTGCATGAATCGAGAGGTTTGTAAATATTTGTGAGGATATTTGATCTTTTGTGCTTTTGGGAGTTGAATGCTTCATGTTGAGTAGAGATGCTAGCATAAGTATTTCGACCACGTTTTATATGCATCTCGAGAGGGAGGATAAAATAGTTTTGTGATCGTCTTATAGGAATATTGATAATAACGTGGCTTGATTAAACCGGGACAACAAGAGAATTATTAATCGAAACCTTAACTCGAAATCCATTTCATTAGCTTGATACTTCTTTCATTTGTGTTATCTTAATCTTGTGTTTTAGTGATTTAAATTGTCTTAATCTCAATACAACAATCATCAAATTTCAATCGTCTAAATAAAAATAAGACTATCTTGGATCAATACTTAGCATATTAATTTATTAGTCTCCGTGGATACGACCTTGCTACCCTATTCGATAACGTACACCGTACACTTGCGGTGAAGCTAAAAATATAGGCGAACAAGTTTTTGCGCGCCGTTGTCGGGGACTAATGCAATTTATGGTGCTAATATTGCGATAGATAGAATTATTCTTAATTTAGACATTTTTTTATATTTATTTTGTTTTAGTGTGACTTTAATTCCACATTATTTGACTTGTTTCTTTTAGTTTGGTCCGGGTAGTGCATGAACACGCGCTCTAAGGCGGGGGACTTAATACCGCTCATACCGGAAGTTGAGGCTTTCGCGAGGAGAATTAGTGCTACCACTAGACGGGCTGAAAGACAACACAATCCGATAATGGGGGATTTGAATGAGTTACCAATACCAGCAAACAATGGTGGGAACGAGTTACCGATACGGTTCAACAAAGAAGCCATTCGTGATTACTTTCGACCACAAACGAATCGTAATTATGGTGGTATTGCTCATATTCCTATCAATGCCAACAATTACAAGCTCAAACCGCACTAATCAATATGGTGCAATCAATCGATTTGGGGGTTTGCAATCGAAGATCCTAATTCTCACCTTGCGCATTTTATCCAAATATGCAATACGATCAAAATGAACGGAGTCTCGGATGACGCCATAAGATTGCGCCTGTTCCCATTTTCTTTAAGGGATAAGGCGAGAAATTGGTTGGGTACTTTGACGCAAAGCGATGTAAGCACATGGGACGAATCGAGCCAAAAGTTCTTGTTTAAATTCTTTCCACCGAGCAAAACTTTGCAGCTCAAAAGCGAGATTACTCAATTCGAGTTCGACTCGGAGCCTTTATATGAGGCTTGGGAAAGGTTTCGGGATTTGTTACGTAGATGTCCACAACATGGGTTTCCGGAGGATCAGCTTATTGCTTCTTCTACAATGGTTTAATGGGACAAACGAGGGCCTTTGTAGATGCCGCGGCGGGAGGAGCATTGTTGGCAAGATTTCCACAAGATGCCTTGAACCTTCTCAAAGAAATGGCCATGAAGCAGTTATTGCAGTGGCCATCCGAGCGATCCAATGTACAACGAGGAGCCGAAATCTCGGATTGCACCCAATTAAAACCTTGACGGCACAAGTAGCGGCTTTGACAACACAATTGAGTGTATTTACGAAGGGGCGGAAGCTTCGCACGAGCACGGGTAGTGAAGCTCTTCTATATCCGATGGAAGAGGTAAATTTTGTGAATAACCGAATTTCAACAATTTCGGAATAATTCAAACCCAACGCACTACCATCCAGGGTTGAGAAATCATGAAAATTTTTCCTATGCAAATACAAAGAATGTGTTACAACCTCCAGGGATTTAATGCTTCAAGTGGAGGCGGTAATGGGAAGGCAAATTGTCGTTGGAAGATGCACTCACCTCCTTCATAAATCAATCTAATGCTTTCATGATCGACACGAGGAGCCGCTCGCTAAGCAAGACCCGGATGGATAAGTTAGAACAACGGTGACAAGCTCGATAAAGAATCTAGAGACTCAAATAGGTCAATTGGCTACAATTGTGGGTGGTCAACATCAAAAGGGTCAATTTCCAAGTAATACCGAAATGAATCCTAAGGAACAATGCAAGGCAATTCGTTTACGGTTGCAGACGGAATATGAAGGGCCTAAAGAAAACTGGGAATCGAAACTTTCGGATGAAGCATCTAGGCCGGAGGCAAGAGAATCCGTGATGAAGGATGATATTGAAGAAAATAGGAAAAGACGAGAACAAAGAGGCGGAACAAACAAAATGAAAAGCTAAAATCATCATCTAGCTCGAATATATCTAAGTTGCCTATATCCCTTCCCTTTCCTCAAAGATTTCAAAAGAAAAAGCTTGATGATCAATTTGCCAAATTCCTTGATATATTTAAGAAATTGTACATTAACATTCCTTTTGCGGATGCACTAGAACAGATCCGAACTATGCGAAATTTCTTAAGGATGTTATGTCAAAAAGCGGAAGATGACAAGCTTTGAAAACGGTGAATTTGACGGAAGAATGTAGTGCAATTATCCAAAGGAAGCTACCACAAAATCGAAAGATCGGGGAGTTTCACTATCCTCTTGTGCTATTGGTGGTAATTTCTTTAATAAAGCATTATGTGATTTGGGGCAAGTATTAATTTGATACCTTTGTCCATTTTTGAAACTTAGATTAGGCGACGTGAAACCAACTACGGTGACATTGCAACTTGCGGACCGATCACTTACGTATCAAGGGGAATTATTGAAGACGTCTTGGTAAAAGTTGATAAATTTATATTCCCGTGGATTTCTTGGTATTGGATATGGAAGAAGATCGAGGCGTTCATCGATACTTGGACGCCCTTTCTTAGCAACGGTAAGGCCTTAATAGATGTGCAAAAGGGAGCTCACATTACGTGTTAATGATGAGCATGTTTTATTTTCTATATATAAAGCAATGAAATTTCATGACTCGGTAGAGAATTGTAATTTTTGGATATAGTTAGTTCATGCATTGAGGATTATGTTGATCATACATTGTCTACAGATGATTTGGAATTTGGTCTAACCCACTCGTGCTCAATGTCGAGTGTTGTACTTGATTTTGATAACCAAGATATGTACAACTATGTTTGTGCCTTAGATCATATGCAGGAAATACCTAATAGCGCAAGAGGCGAGAACGCAAAGCCGAAATAAGGAGCCGAACTTACAGAACGCACCACCCATGCCCACGCACGGGTTGCCCGTGCGTGATTTCAAGGACGGGTTGAGCTCTCAAGAGCGTACGGGCCATGCACCGCGCATGGGCAGCCCGTGCGTGAGATCGAAAATGACAACACCACCTCCGGAACTCAAGCAATTACCTCGAACACCTCAAATATGCATTCCTAGGGGCAAATAATGCAAATCCGTAATCGTTTCATCTCTTCTCACTCCTACCCAACTTGATAAACTATTAAGGGTTTTACGAAAACATAAGTCAAGCACTAGGATGGTCTATAAGCTGATTTAAAAGGCATAAGTCCATCCATTGTGATGCATAAAATTCGGATGGAAGATGTTTATAAACCATCGGTGCAAAACCAAAGACGACTAAACCCTATTATGCAAGATGTGGTTAGGAATGAAGTGTTGAAATGTTTGGATGCGGGATCATTTATGCAATATCCGATAGTTCATGGGTGAGTCCGGTACAAGTGGTCTTAGAAAAAGGGGGATAATGAGTGGTGAAAAATGAAAATGAGGAACAAATTGCTACTAGAATTGTTACCGGGTGGCGAATATGTATTGATTTGAGAAAAACTTAATGATGCCACTCGAAAAAGATCACTTCCCTCCCCTTTATCGATATGATGTTGGATCGTCTTGCAGGTTATGATTATTATTGCTTCTTAGATGGTTATTCCGATGTACAAAGTCAAATCATGATTGCGTAGGAAGACCAAGAGAAAACAACATTTACATGTCCGTATGACACATTTGCATTTTCGTCGCATGCCATTTGGTTTATGTAATGCGCCTTGCCACTTTCCAACGTTGTATAATGGCTATATTTCACGATCTTATTGAAAAAGTTATGGAGGTGTTTATGGACGATTTCTCTGTGTTTGGTGATTCTTTTGATAACTGCCTTCACAATCTCTCCCTAGTTTTGTAGCGATGTGAAGAGACCAATCTAGTACTAAATTGGGAAAAGTGCCATTTTATGGTGCGCGATGGCATTGTACTTGGTCATCGAGTCTCTTCTGCAGGTTTGGAAGTTGATCGGGCAAAGATTGTAGCAATTGAGAAGTTACCACCTCCTACAAACGAGAAAGCCATTCGGAGCTTCTTGGGCCATGCAGATTTTACTGAAGGTTTATTCGTGACTTTTCTAAAATTTCTAAGCCCTTGAGCCAATTGCTAGAAAAAGATGTCGCTTTCATTTTTTCCATGAATGTTTGCGGGCGTTCAAACGTTGAAGACAAAGATTGGTGACCGGACCTATACTCGTCTCCCGCATTGGAGTCAACCATTTGAGCTAATGTGTGATGCAAACGACTATGCGGTTGGGGTCAATGTTCTCGTCAAAAGAGGGAAAAATTATTCCGATCCATCTACTATGCAAGTCGAACGTTGGGATTGCTCAGCGAGAATTATACCACAATCGAGAAAGAGATGTTGGCGATTGTTTTCGCATTCGATAAATTCGATCTTACTTGATCGGACGAAGACGATTGTGCACACCGACCATGCGGCTATCAAATACCTCTTTGACAAGAAGGATGCGAAACCAAGGTTGATTCGATGGATCTTATTATTGCAAGAGTTTGATGTGGAAATCAAGGACCGAGAAAGGATGCGAGAACGTGGTAGCAGACCATCCGTCTTGATTAGAAAATCAAGAGGAGCAAAAGGAGGTACGGGATTGATCAAAGAGGAGTTTCCGATGAAAGATTACTCATGCTTGAGGCTAAGTTCCCATGGTATGCGGACTTTGTCAACTACTTGGTCACGGAGTTCTACCTCCGGATCTATCACCGTATCAAAAGAAGAAATTCTTACATGATGTAAAGTTCTACATGGGATGACCCCCTACTCTTTAAGAGGTGCGCGGATAAAATCATAAGGAGATGCGCACCTCGGGAAGAATGGGAGGGAGTCCTACATCGATGTCACTCTTCACCATCCGGCGGACATTTTGGTCCCACTCGCACCTGCAAAGCGAAGGTATTGCAAAGTGGGCTATATTGGCCCACTTTATTTAATGATTGTTATTTGTTTGTGCAACAATGTGCCAGTGTCGGTCCGAATGGGAAACATTTCAAGGAAGACGAGATGCCAATGACCAATGTAATTGAAGTGGAGTTGTTCGATGTGTGGGGGATTGATTTTATGGGCCCGTTTCCATCATCTTCGGGCTATCAATATATTCTACTTGCAGTGGAGTATGTATCCCGTTGGGTAGAGGCGATTCCTTCCAAAACAAATGATGCTCAAGTTGTAATGCAATTCCTTAAGAAAAACATCTTTACTAGATTCGGCACTCCAAGAGCTTTAATTAGTGATGGAGGGTCGCATTTTGTAAACAAATTGATGAGCAACTTGTTGGCAAAATATGGGGTCAAACATAAAGTTGCATTGGCATATCATCCACAAGCCAACGGACAAGCGGAAGTGGCTAACAGGGAGATCAAACAAATCCTTGAAAAGACGGTGAACATCAACCGAAAGGATTGGGCGTTAAAATTGGATGATGCTCGTGGGCATCTTCGGATGCATATAAGACACCGTTGGGTACATCTCCATATCAACTTGTCTTTGGTAAGTCGTGCCATTTCGGTAGAATTGGAGCACAAAGCATTTTGGGCGGTCAAGAAACCGAACTGGATTTTCGAGAAAGGTGAGGAAAGGTTGCTCCATTTGAATCAGATGGAAGAATTTCGGGATGAAGCTTACGAAAATTCCCGAATTTACAAGGAAAGAACCAAGAGGTGGCATGATAAGATGATCAAGAAAAGAGAGTTTTTACCGGGAGAACCAGTGCTCCTATACAATTCACGCCTTAAATTTTTCCCGGGAAAACTCAAGTCTAAGTGGTCGGGGCCATTCGTGATAAAGAAAGTGTTGAATCCACCTGGGATTGTAGAATTGTTGACAAAAGAAGGCGAAACTTTCATGGTAAACGGCCAACGGATTAAGCACTATTTCATCGAGGGAATCAAGAGGAGGTGACATCCACCACCTTGCGCGATCCGTAATTTAACAAAACAGCGTCAAGCTAAGGGCGTTAAATATAGCGCTTGTTGGGAGGCAACCCAACCGCGGTTTTTCGTGTGACTTTCATTTTTGTGTGTGTTTAATTTCAATTTTGTATGAATAGGAATAATTTGACATGCGTTTTTATGAGTGTGATTTGTGTGTTTTTGTTTCATTTTCGTGTGTTTTTGTAAAAAAAAAAAAAAATTCATGCATTTTGTGTTTTCATATAGTTGCATTAGAGCATTCTAGGTTGCATTTGCATTAGAGCACGTTTATAGCCTTAGCACGTCTATTGCTTTCGTAGTGGTTAGAGAGTGAGTTGACCAAGCATGTTGCAACTTGTTGTTGTGTGTTGATTGAAAATTCTTATTGTTAGGATTGGATGTTGGTTACGAGTTGATTGAGCCTTGAATAGATGACATTGAGCATGTTGATATGGAAAACTTGGTTTGATGCTTTGAATTACATAATTGCAAGCACGTGAGCTTTTGAGCCTTTTCGCTTATATCTTGCACAATCTTGTTGTGATTTGAGTGTATCATTCATGTCGTTAAAATTCTAGAACTTGCTTGGGTATCTCTGTCAAGGCCACATGTTGTATGCGCGGTGTGAAGGTGATTAAAGGCCATTTTTGTTAGCCCTTCAAGCCTTTTGCTTACCTAATGATGATATTGAAATTACTAGTTAGCCAAGTTGAGTCTATAGCCTATTTCTTTGATAGCCATGAAATTTAACTCTTGATCTTAATATATCCATCACCTAATACTCGAATGTATAGCGTTGAGTAAAGGAATGAATGAGGATGAATGGGTGGGAATTGAAAAGTAGGATAAGTGGGCACACTTGGTTAAATGAGACATAAAAAGGAAGGAAAGGAGTTGAGTAAAAAAAAATTGATTGAAAAGTCGATAAACTCGGGGCGAAGGATTGTGAATGGAGGCGATTCTCAAAAGAAAGAAAAGAAATGGAGATAAATGAAGTTGATAAAAATGAGGGATGATTGGAGTAGCATATGGGATTGTAATGAAAATGATTGATATGCTCATCGGTCTATATACTCGAGTTTGAGTCACTTTATCCAAAATTTCCTACCCAAACCAAAGAGCCTTCATTATAACCAAATGAGAAAGTCCTTTTGATTCACAAATCGCATACACTTTAGTGGCGGAGATATGAGACGAATTGCAAGCCTATGGCAATTTTCTCGACATCGAATTGATTTGAGCGTAAACACGTCCTATATCCTTGTGAGATGAGAGTATACACTTAACTTTGAGAGTTGGAATTCAGAGCATTTCACTTTGTTTACTTGAGGCTAGTTCTTTGATCGGATATTTGAGGCTTGATTGGTTTGTTGCTTGACGTTCATGATGAACAATATGAATTTCTTTTTTGGATCCGTTGTGTGCGCTTTTATTCTTATCTCCCTGTTGTGCTTGATCGTATTTTAAAAAACATTGTTGATCGGGACGGTCAACGGTGTAAGTTTGGGAGATTTTGATAGGCGTGAATTTTGCATGTATTTTGAGGCGTATTTCGAGCTATAATGATGGGTAAACATGCATATACTCGCGTTAAATGTTACATATTCACTCTTTGTGGAGAAGATATTGCACTTTGCGTATTTTGCAGGAATTTCATGATATTTGAAGCTAATTGAATACGAATACGAGGAAAGCAAAGTGGAAACACGGAGAATTGAGTGGATATACGAAAAGTGAAGCCTAAAAGAGCGAAAATTGAGCGTCTACGAAAAAGACAAGGGGCGCACGGGTTGGGCGTGCCTCAGACACCACCCGTGCACCCCTTGATGAAGATAATCGGAAGCAGAAAGATGGCGCACGGGTAGCCCATGCATCAACGCATGACCCGTGCGTCCTGAGAGAGTTGGAGTATTTCACCGGAATGGCGCACGGGTAGGCCGTGCTCCGACGCACCACCCGTGCGCCCTATAGAGAGTTGGGTAATTTCAGCATGGTGGCGCACGGGTAACCCGTGCTCGGCGCACCACCCGTGCGTCTCATCTGTATTTGAATCCCATAATCTGAGATTATGCCCTAAACTTGATGGTGGGTATAAAAAGGCTTTTGGGGGCGCACATAGGGGATATTTCGGCATTTTTGGGATCTACAACACAAGACAAGGGTCAACTCTTGGAAGGAGACATCAAGGAGACAATCGGGTTGCATCGGAGCTTGAAGAACGGAGATATATCGAGAGATTGTCGCGTTCCTAAGTTTTTCTTGCTTCTTTTTTAGTTTCAATCTTTCATTTTCATTTGTAATGACTTTGAACACTTTGTTTATAAGTTGTTTAATCATGTGTAGCTAAACTCTTGTGATTTCCGGGTTTTGGAAGTAGATTAACGAACTCTTGTTGGATGTTTTAATCTTAGTTGAAGTTATTATCTTGAAGCCTATTTGAGTATTTTGAGCTTATTCTTGTTTTATCACTTGATCAATGATTTAACTTGTTTGATATATTGATTCATAATTCGAGAGATGAGTTTCAATATTAGATCTTGAATACTCGACACAAATATTTGCATGAATCGAGAGGTTTGTAAATATTTGTGAGGATATTTGATCTTTTGTGCTTTTGGGAGTTGAATGCTTCATGTTGAGTAGAGATGCTAGCATAAGTATTTCGATCTATGTTTTATATGCGGCTCGAGAGGGAGGATAAAATAGTTTTGTGATCGTCTTATAGGAATATTGATAATAATGTGGCTTGATTAAACCGAACAACAAGAGGATTATTAATCGAAACCTTAACTCGAAATCCATTTCATTATCTTGATACTTCTTTCATTTGTGTTATCTTAATCTTGTGTTTTAGTGATTTAAATTGTCTTAATCTCAATACAACAATCATCAAATTTCAATCGTCTAAATAAAAATAAGACTATCTTGGATCAATACTTAGCATATTAATTTATTAGTCTCCGTGGATACGACCTTGCTACCTTATTCGATAACGTACACCGTACACTTGCGGTGAAGCTAAAAATATAGCGAACATGAGCTTCAACAAAAGGTGTACATGAGTCACTGAGGTTATGTTGATCCATCCAAACCTACACATGTGTGCGAGACTTGTGAAAGCCCTCTATGGTCTTAAACAGCAGGCCCCCAGGGCATGGTTTGAAAAATCAAGAGTTTCATTCAGCGAAACTTGGCTTTTCTCGAATCCACATCTAATAGTTCTCTGTTCTATCTTGATCCCAGTCATAAACTTCATCTTATCTTGGTTTATGTGGATGATATACTCATCACAGGGGATGATCCTTCCTTTGTTCATCATATTATATCTCATTGCAGCAGACTTTTTCTCTTAAACACCTTGGTGAGGTTGGTTATTTTTGGGGATAGAAGTTCATAAACTTCCTCGGTCACAGTGGTTTCTTGCTTAATCAACCTAAGTACATCACCGATTTACTCATGAAGGCTAAGATGTTTGATTGTAAAGCCTTCATCCTACTTCTTCTTTGACCAGGAGACTCTCTCTTCATGACAGTTCTCGATTTTCCTCTCCTACCTTGTATAGAAGCATTGTTGGAGCATTACAATATCTTACTTTAACCAGGCCGGATATATCCTTTTCGGTAAATATATTGAGTCGGTTTTTACATTCTCCTACAAACAACCATTGGTCGCTTGTAAGCGGGTACTGTGTACTTGAAGGGCATGTTTTATATATTTTTTGTGTGTGAATTTTGTGTGATTTCTATTTTTCGTGTGGGTGATTGTGCATATTTTTGTGTCTTTTCGTCCCATTTTATATTATCATATGTTACGTAGGGTATTTTTGTTTGTTTCGTAGGTTTTCGTAAGAAGAAACCTTGAAAACGGTCAAAAACGGGCACTACAGGCCAAAGACGGTCAAGGCATACGACGTTGTGCGCGCGCGCGCAAGAGAGCACGGCGCGCAACGTCAAGATTGACGTAATTGAGCGCGCCGCGCACACAACATAAATGAAGGCGGGCGCGCACTAGCACGCGCAAGCGCGCACAAGGAAGGCCGCGGCGCGCAACGGGCGCGCGCAAGGAAGGCCGCGCACAAGGCACGCACTTTGCCCGGCGCAGACTTGTGCGTGACGCGCGACCGGCCAACACTTTGCCGGACGCGCACATGTGCGCGGACGCGCACCGACAGAAGTTTCCAGATTTTTTATTCGTTTTTCCTTGTTCTTTTTGGATTCTTCCACCTTGTATAGGGTTTTAGGCTTATAAATAGCACTTGGGGGATCCATAATTTCGTACACCTTCATTCTTAGCACTTCTAAACTTTAGTTTTTGGTATTTTTCTCTTCCATTCAACATTGGGATTGCTTGGGTTCTTCCCCTTGAAGTTATTTTGCTTCTTAATCAAAGAGTAAGATTTCTTCATCTCTTTTGTCTAATTTCAATTGTTGGGTGATTATTATTATTGCATGATTATGTTTATGATTATATTCTTTCCTTCAATTGAGATTATGATCCCATCCCCAAGCATGAACTAATTTCCTTGTTCTAGGATTAGGATGATTTGATTCAAGCAAACAAGCATGAATATTGATTAATTGATTTGCTTTCCTGAATAAGTTGCTTTATTTGATAATTGATTGTCTGATCAACTTTTAATTGTTTTGGGGGAATAATTGAGATCGAGAGAAGATATTATTCCTGGACTAAATTTATTCAGGGGGTTAGATATGAATCAGAAATGTATTATCTAACCTAAGGCTTAATGAAAATAGCAAATTATGTTGGGATAGCCCTACTCTGTGAATACGAAAGTTATCGACCTGGCCTAGTTTTTACATGTTTGTTATATTTTGTTAACCGCATGATCAATTAATTGGTATTCTGCTTGCAAGTTTGATGAGATGAATCCATAATCTTAGACTTTCTTCCATATCTTTTTCTCCAAATTTAATCCTGCTTAGTTTTAATTCGTTTTTTTCTATTGTTTTCTTTTAGTTTATTTAAAACCAACAAATCTGGTTAGAGTGTTTAGGATTTATTTTCTGTTTATTGTGATACATAATAATTATTTGCCGGCTAAGTCTTCCTTGAGACGACTTGTGGTCAACTTGCTACCCTACGATTGATCTCGTTCTCTTGCGAGGATTGTTAGACTTTTATAGGTGTTTAGCGGTCGAACAAAATTTTGGCGCCGTTCGGGAAGCTTTAGGCGTAATAATTATTGTGTCTATTTTCCGTGTTTCTAGATTAGGATTCTTTTTGTTTATTTTTAGGACTCTTTTTGTTTCTTTTCGATTTTTACTTTATCCCATCAGTGCGTTTGATCCGCTTTTTGGTGTTGTTTATGCAAGGGCGTAGAAATCTCAATCGGGACCTTGCGCCTTTTCGTGGATGATATCCATCGAGTGCGAGACGAACAAGGAAAGAAGGGGCGATTCTACGGATAGCGCGAGGATTCTCGCGATCACATTCGAAAGAAGAACAAACAGGCGAATCGAGATGGGTGATAATCAAAACGGAAACAACGTGGAGGCACGCCCTTCGATGCGTGAGTTTGCACGCCCTTTCATTGGGACTGCGACCTCTTGCATCACATTGGGACAAGCATCACGGAACTACGAGCTCAAAACAATACATTTTAATCAGTTGCCGTCATTCTATGGGATGCCCAATGAAGATCCTCTTAACTTCATTCGGGAATTCTATTTGATCATTCAAACTTTTCCTCTACAAGGTTTGGATGAAGATCAGCTTAGGATGCGTTGTTTTCCTTACACTCTGAAGGACCGGGTGAAAACTTGGCTTATGTCTCTACCTCCTAACTCTCTTACTGATTGGGAGGCGGTGTACAATAAGTTCATGGGCGGGTACTACTCTCATCGTAAAACTTGGATCTGCGAGGTAAGATAGCTACTTTTAGTCAAATAGAAGGTGAGCCTTTTCATGAGGCCTGGGATCGCTTTAAGGATTTACAGATTAAATGCCCACATCATCACTTCCCATTGGAATTGTTAAACCAATTTTTCTATGATGGATTATCGCATAATTATCAATATATGGTTGACAATGCATTTGGGGTGACATGGGTGTACATACGCCCAAGAAATCTATGATATTTTAGATGATGAGCGATAACTCACAACAAAAAAGTGCGAGGTAAACGGGTTGTCGTGAATGAAGTAGCTCCTAGCTACGATGTGACAAAACAATTGGCTGAGTTGACTAAGCAAGTACAATTGTTGGCTACAAGGGGGAATCCACATGTTCCCCCTTCTGCCGAATCTTGCGGGATTTGTGGCGAAGTTGGTCATGGGGCCAACGTTTGTAATGCTATCTCTCAGACGAACAATTCAGGTTGGCGAAACCATCCCAACTTTAGTTGGGGCAATTCACAAAATCCCTCTCATATCTATCCGAGACCACCGCAACCACAAGGCCAGCCAATCAACCAGCCAACGGCCCCATCTATTGAAGAAAGCTTGAATTCTTTTATTCAAGCCAGTCAGCAAACACAAGAAGGTAACAATAGACGGTTTGAATCTATGGAAGCTTCTTTTAAGCGTCTTGAGACTCAAGTTGGTCAATTGACGACTCAAGTTGGTGAGATTGCTCGACATATATTCAAGCAGGACACACATCCTAGCCAACCAGCACAAGCTCAATCCATCACCGTTCTTGAATTTGGTGAGATTTCTGATCATGAAAGTAAGATTCCTCTTTCTATTGTCTCATCTAACCCTGCAGGTATCGCGAACATAGAAAAGGAAGTTGATGCAGGTGAAGAAGACATAAATAGGAAGGCAAGCACGGGATCGCCTTCCCATGAACTTTCTCTTCTGCCCCTAAGACCATGCCTAAAACAAGATCCAGGTAGTTTCACTATCAATATTTCTTTTGGGAATGGTAAGGAAGTCACATGTATGCTTGATCTTGGAGCCGGAATTAACCTTATGCCTTACTCTACATTTAAACAATTAGATTTAGGGGAATTGAAGTTTACCGGATTACGTTTGCAACTTGCTGATAGGTCCATTAGGTATCCTACAGGCATTGTTGAAAATATTTTAGTCCAAATAGGTGGTCTTAAAATTCTCACTGATTTTGTTGTTTTGGATATGGAAAAGGATAAAGGTAGTCTTAAAGATCATAATATATTGTTGGGTAGACCATTCATGGCAACCACTAATACTTTGATCGATGTCAAAAATAGAAAAGTCAGTATGAATGTCTTGGGCGAATCTGTAACATTTTCAATTTTTGATATAGCTCGTAATCCTGCATGTGTTTTTAATGATTATCTGATTGTTGACTCGATCGATTCTGCCGTGAAAGATGTCCTATGGCAAGAATGCAATATGCTTCGAAGCGAAAAACAACCAGATAAAAATTACAAGGTGGTAAATAGGGTTTTGCTCGATGATCCGCCTTGAATCTCTCCATTGACACCGTCAAGCTAATGACGTTAAAAGAGCGCTTCTTGGGAGGCAACCCAAATATTTTCACTGTTTTATTAAAAAAAAAAAAAAAAAAAAAAAATTTGTGTGTGTGTTTTCATATTTCCATGTGCGTGGTGTTATTATTTTGTTCCCTTCACATGGCTTTTGCAGATTTGTAGGCGGATATGACTATGGTGCCATTTATCGATCTTCGCATTTTCGAGGATGTATCTTTTTTTCTTCTTTTACTTTTACGCATTGAGATCATTGCGTGATTTAAGTGTGGGGGATGATTAGTCATTGATAAAATATGATGATTGCATATGGCTATGTTTTTATTTTGCCTAATGATTATCCCAAGTTTAATAATAGTGTTGTTTAATTAACTTGAAATAGATGTATTAATTTGAGTTTCAAATATGAAATGACTTTGTGAACTTAATACGTAGGATTTGACTAAGTCGTGAATTTGCCTTTGTGGTGAACGAATTAGGTGACGGTTAAACAATAATCGAGTTGTGGGGCTTGAATTACAAGATTTCATTGATGTGAATTAAGTTAAAACCCTATTTTGATTTGTGTGTACACAATATTGCTAGCCTTGCACAAAAAAAAAAAAAAAAAAAGAAAAAAAAAGATGCGTTATATAGCTATCCAAAAAAAAAAAATGGAACAATTGAGATTATACTCCACTGGTTGAGCTGCTTAGTAACTAGGAGCATTCATGAGCCCCATGTTTGACTTTTACGTAAAACGGCGGCTCAAACATGAGTATGGGAAACCACCCTAGGAGCCTTTGGAAAACATCCGAAGTTTATACCTAGTGGAAGAATATCTTGGGAGTTCTAGCAAAAAAAAAAAAAAAAAAAGAAAAAAAAAAAAAAAAAAAAAGGCTAGTAATTGCGTGATTTGTTGTGTGAATAAAGAGGGTAGCAACTTTTGACACAAATTTGAAATTTAGTAAGGAAGGCCAAACACTTTGATTGATATTTAACTTTAGCCGAGTGAGTTTATTGCGAAGGTTGGGGATCGATGAGGAATAATCCGAGGTAGATGGAACATAGTGTTATGGATTAATTGATTCTCAAATTGGACATAATATTTCTTGTTGAGTTTATTGATATTATTATTTGCTTGAGGACAAGCAAAAGGCTAAGTGTGGGGGAGTTGTTTTATATATTTTTGTGTGTGAATTTTGTGTGATTTCTATTTTTCGTGTGGGTGATTGTGCATATTTTTGTGTCTTTTCGTCCCATTTTATATTATCATATGTTACGTAGGGTATTTTTGTTTGTTTCGTAGGTTTTCGTAAGAAGAAACCTTGAAAACGGTAAAAACGGGCACTCGCGGCCAAAGACAGATCAAGGCATACGACGTTGTCGCGCGCGCAAAGAGAAAGACGGCGCGCAACGCCAAGATTGACGTAATTGAGCGCGCGCCGCACACAACATAAATGAAGGCGGGCGCAAGACGAAGCATGCAAGCAAGCGCGCACAAGAAGCCGCGGCGCGCGCGGGCGCGCGGAAGGAAGGCCGCGACAAGGCACGACGCCGGCCCGGCGCAAGACTTGTGGCGCGGACGCGCACCGCCAACACCGCCGGACGCTGGCACATGCGCTTGTGACGCGCACCGACGTAAGTTTCAGATTTTTTATTCGTTTTTCCTTGTTCTTTTTGGATTCTTCCACCTTGTATAGGGTTTTAGGCTTATAAATAGCACTTGGGGATCCATAATTTCGTACACCTTCATTCTTAGCACTTCTAAACTTTAGTTTTTGGTATTTTTCTCTTCCATTCAACATGGGATTGCTTGGGTTCTTCCTTGAAGTTATTTTGCTTCTTAATCAAAGAGTAAGATTTCTTCATCTCTTTTGTCTAATTTCAATTGTTGGGTGATTATTATTATTGCATGATTATGTTTATGATTATATTATTTCCTTCAATTGAGATTATGATCCCATCCCCAAGCATGAACTAATTTCCTTGTTCTAGGATTAGGATGATTTGATTCAAGCAAACAAGCATGAATATTGATTAATTGATTTGCTTTCCTGAATAAGTTGCTTTATTTGATAATTGATTGTCTGATCAACTTTTAATTGTTTTGGGGGAATAATTGAGATCGAGAGAAGATATTATTCCTGGACTAAATTTATTCAGGGGGTTAGATATGAATCGGAAATGTATTATCTAACCTAAGGCTTAATGAAAATAGCAAATTATGTTGGGATAGCCCTACTCTGTGAATACGAAAGTTATCAGACCTAGGCCTAGTTTTTACATGTTTGTTATATTTTGTTAACCGCATGATCAATTAATTGGTATTCTGCTTGCAAGTTTGATGAGATGAATCCATAATCTTAGACTTTCTTCCATATCTTTTTCTCCAAATTTAATCCCGCTTAGTTTTAATTCGATTTTTTTTTTTTTCTATTGTTTTCTTTTAGTTTATTTAAAACCAACAAATGCGGTTAGAGTGTTTAGGATTTATTTTCTGTTTATTGTAATACATAATAATTATTTGCCGGCTAAGTCTTCTTCCTTGAGAGACGACTTGTGGTCAACTTGCTACCCTACGATTGATCTCGTTCTCTTTGCGAGGATTGTTAGACTTTTATAGGTGTTTAGCGGTCGAACAAAATTTTGGCGCCGTTCGAAAGGAAGGCTTTAGGCGTAATAATTATTGTGTCTATTTTCCGTGTTTCTAGATTAGGATTCTTTTTGTTTATTTTTTAGGACTCTTTTTGTTTCTTTTCGATTTTTACTTTATCCCATGGTGCGTTTGATCTGCTTTTTCTCGGTGTTGTTTATGCAAGGACGTAGAAATCTCAATCGGGACCTTGCGCCTTTCGTGGATGATATCCATCGAGTGCGAGACGAACAAGGAAAGAAGGGGACGATTCTACGGATAGCGGCGAGGATTCTCGCGATCACATTCGAAAGAAGAACAAGCATGACGAATCGGAGATGGGTGATAATCAAAACGGAAACAACGTGGAGGCACGCCCGGCCTTCGATGCGTGAGTTTGCACGCCCTTTCATTCGGGATGCGACCTCTTGCATCACATTGGGACAAGCATCACGGAACTACGAGCTCAAAACAATACATTTTAATCACCCGTCATTCTATGGGATGCCCAATGAAGATCCTCTTAACTTCATTCGGGAATTCTATTGATCATTCAAACTTTTCTCTACAAGGTTTGGATGAAGATCACCTAGGATGCGTTGTTTTCCTTACACTCGAAGGACCCGGCGAAAACTCTATTCTAAATTAACCAACAACAGTTATTATTATGAAATTGGAGTTTTAAATCCAAAAATCCATTTGAAATGTGCTTTGGTCAAAGGCCCCATATTTTCATGTAATTTTTTCAAAGTTATTTCAAGGTATTTTGATCATTTCAATTACTTATCCTATATAAATCATCAATGTCAAACAAAATGTAAGAGAAAACATGGGACAAATTGTACTTAACTAAAGAATAACAAAACCACGACCCATGGAGCCATAACAATATAAGGTATAAACTATCAAATACATCAAAAATAAAAATATCAATAATTCGATTCAAAAAATATAATAACAATAGTTCGAGTTCATCGGTGTAACTTGTTTCTTCTTTGGGCAGAAGAACAATTATTGTATCCGTTTCATTAGCTTTTTGATTTTGTTGATAAGCACAACCCCATAATCTGCAGTTTTGTACGTTGCGTGAAAGCAATGAAGAAATTCAGACACGACGAAACTGGTGACTTTTGATGCAAACTAACTAACGTAATAAATTGAGATTTCCAGACACAATAAATTATTATTTTAACTTCTAAGAAATATATTTTAGATTTACACACAAAAATTAAAAAAAAAAAAAGCGAATTCCTCTAACATTTTAGTCATTGATTTTTTATTTCAACTTATCTTAGTTTTCAAAAACAATTTGAGATATTCTTAAATTTTGCTTTTTCAACCTTTTTACTTCTAAAGTGAATTCTCTAAAAGTAGAAGCATTTACAAATATACCGGGTGCCAATGTTTTTAAAATCAAATCAAATCGTCCGGTTAAGTCGGTGATCAACTATGAATTTTTATTAGAATCAATCACGTTTATTCAATATAAAATCTTACACATGATAATAAAAGATCAAAATCGTAAAATTTATAAAATTATAAACATATACAGATCTAAATAAATAAATATTTTAAACTTATACATATCTAAATCATCAAATAAGATCAAAAAATCGTAAAAGCGTGTGACAAATCACAAACTCATATATGTCAGTAATCCTACATTAACCAGTCATCTATCCATTTATTCTGGAAAAAAAGCCAACAGTACGAATATATTTCTCTAAATTGGTCAGTTCAATCTGTTTAAGTTACAGAAAATCAAAAGTCCAATTGAACAATGAAAATCATTATTTTTTAATATTATTATTTTTATTTTGAGGAATTAAACTAAATGCTTAATTATGCGCATATGATTATTTGTATTTTAGAATTTATTATGGTAGAATAATACCCGTGTATTACACGAAATTTGTCCAAAAATAAAATTCTAGTGTCACAAATTTAAAAGATTACAAAATAAAATATAGTGTAAGTATAATCGTTGATTTTTAGATTATTTGTTACCTCTTAAATTTGTTATCGCATCGGTTTTTCCAAACTAATTGTGAGCAAATCCTTTATTGTTTGGATTATATTTTAAGACCTTGATTAAATTTGTTATTTTAATTTTAAACATAAAAATATCACATAGATAAATGTGAAGCCGCCATGTGGAATTGCCGAATTGGGAGAATGAGAAGTTTGAATGCATATAATAATTAGTCTATTGTATTAACATTCTATAAAATATAATACAGAATAATCAATGTACATTAAATAGTATAATTATTAGTTGAGTCGGTCCAACCAATTAAAGAATAAAATCATAATTCGATTACGGAAATACTGTTTTCGCACATGACTAAAGTGATTGTGCTTGTGAATAAGAACTTAAATCCTAGTTAGAATAAGAATCCCTTGCGATGCTTGATGTAGTACTTTTTTGATGGGAACATGAGTTTCTGAATATGAGCAACCCAACACTCGGGCTTGTCTGGATTCCATATACTTCTTTCGTTTTTTTTCTCTTTTTTGTTACATACACTAATGTGGCACGAAGAGAACACACCATGTTTTACCACAATATCTTTCGTTTTGTCCTAATTTTAGAGACTATTTCTCAAACTCACTATTTTACAACGCATTGTGATAGATGAATGATAGTTTTAAAATGTAGGATTAATTAGAAAAAAACCTCAAACAGGGTTAAAAGCGGAAGATAGCCTGGGTTCGGGTTAATTACAAAAAAACTTAGAGGTTTTTAAAATTGCAGAAAGTCCTTAAGGTTGATTCAACATTTCAGAAAAAACCTTGATATTTCTGGAAATATTTACCTCCTTAATTTAAGAACAAAATAAAAGAAAAACGAGAGGATTTGTAATTCTAAAACATCTCTCGAAGTCGTTTTTGTAATTAGCTCATATCTAAGGAGCCTTTTGTAATTATCCCTAAAATGTATTGTGATTGGAAAATGAGGGACTCTCAATATAAGCATGTAAAATTTTCATACAAAATGGAACTTCTGAGAATTAATATAGAAAGTAAAATTTTACCTACACAATATATATTTGCCTAGATATTGTGAATTTTTTGTTATTAACTTAGATGCTAATAATTTTTTTATAGTTTCATCTTTTATGGTTTCTATATAACAAATTTAATTATGTATTCTATTGATGTATTGTTAGTTTAAATCGATTAATGAAAGACAAAAATGTGGGTTAGACCGTCTAACGGGTCTTTTTTCTCAGAGATCCAACCCAACCGGGTTTTATTGTAATGTCATGCGCCGATAGTATTTTTGTAATTTAGGGGTTGTTAAAGTATTAGTTTTTCCTCTAAAAGTATTAGTCGTACATCTAAAAAAAATTAGTAGTATAACTGAAAAGTATTAGTAATCCTCTAACCGATATTTTTAGTAGCCATGAAAAATATAGATTTTTCCCCACAAAAGTATTAGTAATCCACCTAAAATATATTAATTGTCTCCTTGAAAAGTATTAGCGGTGACATACTATTAGACAACCTTCAAAAGTATTAGTTTTTTCCGTGAAAAGTATTAGCAATTGTAACATCCCAATTTCATAAAAATATACAATTTGCGATTTTATATAATCTTGCGAAAATAAGCCAAAGCTTGAAAACGCATTTGTTAAGGGAAATAAATACTACGACTTGTCATAAATGCGGAATACTCATGAAAACCGTGTCAAAAATTTAAAAACAAAAATCCATAAAAGCTATTTAGTTTTTAATATCATTAAATAAATCAAAATAAAGGGGCCCTTTAAATTCTTGATTCGACACCCACCGTCCCCTTTGCCCCGCTCGACTCCTTCATTCATCCGTGGAAAAATATGGGGTGAGCATACAATGACCAAAATGGGGGACGAAATGTCTAAATTAAATACACAAGCATAATCATTCTCGCATACACACCTATGCTTTGTTTTGATCATACAATGCCCGTGAGGCCAACTATGGGTATATAGTTAAGTACATTCGTGTTTGTACAATTAAGTACCTTTCATGTCATGTCATGTTTAACGTGCACATACATATAATAATCATATAAGGCATTTAAAATAGACATAAGCAGTAAACTCCACCTTGAATACAATAACTTCATGAAATAGATGCAAACGTGAATGTATAGTGTTCAAATTCCTCATCTCCTTCTGCATCTCTCTTTCGTCTCCAACAATGCAGAACCGGTGGCGCGATCGATGATCATGGTGGCAACGACTTCTCTCGTTTCCTTTATTTCTCTTTTCCCTTCTTTGGTTTTTATCTTGGGTTTTGGTTATGGGGCTTAGGGTTTGAGAAGGTGGTGGCCATGATGGAGGTGCCGGTGGCGGCGGTGGTGGAGCACGGCGGTAATGGTGACGGCGGTTTTAGAGGAAGAAGGAGAAGAAGGATTTATCTTCTTACTTGGTGTAAAAAATTGTGAATAATAACCCTAGGGGAAAACTAGGGGAGTTTTCAATTTATAGGCCAATGATTCAAGGAATATATGGTAAGATAATTTGCTGAAATTTTATTACCAAAAATATTTGATTTACATGACGTAAATGCATATTTGATTTCTTTCTCTTTTGAACACGATTTTTCCTTTTGTAAAAATTGACTTTCCTTCATTATGGAAATAAAATCAGAAATTAAAAATCCTCAATTAGAAAATTTAGGGTTTTCGAATTTCAAATTATTCCCAAAATTGGTTCTAATCAAATCCTAATTTATCCTCAATTCAAAAAGAATTACGGGTATTACATCAATCTCTCGGAAATGTATTAGTAATCCCCTAGAAAAGTATTAGTAACCCCGTGGAGCGTTTTTTTTTAGTAATCCTCATGAAAAATATTGATTTTTTCGGCAAAAGTATCATTATCCCCTAAAATATATTAATAATCTTATTGAAAAATGTTAGGTTTTTGAATAAAGATATTTTAGTATTTTTCTTGAAAAGTATTAGTAGCCCTTCTAAAAAGTATTAGCGGCTCAAACCAGCGGATGTTGTTGTTGTGGTATTAATGGTTATGCGGGTCAATGGATAAATTGGTAGGCGGGTATTTGGATCCGTCTAACGGATTAGATCCGTTAAACGATCTAACAGGAAATTTACTCTTAGTGAAATTATTTTACTTGTCAGTAAAAAGAAAAAAGAATTACCATAGAAAGTAAAATTTTACCTACACAAACAAATACTTCCAAATAAAATGGAATTTCTTAGAAATTAGTATAACCGAACAGTTGTCTAATAAACGATGGTTGGAGCTTTAATTACTGCAATACAGAGCACTTGGATGAGTGAGTGCACCAAATTCGAACCAGTAGCACCACTTCACGGAACGGCAACACTCTCTGGATTCCCGCTCAAGTTTTCTAGCGATTTAATAAATTTTACTATTCTGCAAAAAACGTAAAAGGAATATTCCGGCATATGGCCTTCGATCCTTTCTCTGATTTGTTATGTTATTTTGATATATTATAGATAGGGGTGTCAATCCGACCCCGACAGAATTCGACATACCTAACCCGACCAAAGTTCCGAGAGAAACCCGAACCAAACCCGAACACGATTAGCACGAACCCGACACGAAATTACCAATTTGCCTAAAATGTAGTTGTTTTATTTTTTATTTAATTTTTGATGCATTTTGATCATAACCCGAAATCAACTCGAAACCAAATACGAACACGACCCGATGAACCTAATTAACACCCCTAATTATGGATTCATTGTTGTCTTTGCTTAATGCAAGTGAAATTGGTTGAATCTAATTTACTACTTGCGCCCATTCAAATAGTCCGTTTTCAGTCCATAAATCCCATAAGTTTGAACAACTTTAAAATAGAGTGTCATTTTGTTACACAACACGATAATTCGACGTATGAAACTAATATCAATTTAACAGGTTAGGAACAACGATTCGACGATTGGTGTCAAATTTGGTCGAACACGGCTAATATACGAAAAAAATAGGTTGAGTTGACCCGCATGCCAACACGATTAACCTATTTAACACATTTAGTTGTATAATGGACATATTATTTTCATATTTTGTGATGTTTTAATTGGTTATATGATGTTGGACAATTTATTGAATGCATTTTCTAGTAATTTAATTGATTTTATTTGTATTTTTAGTTTTTTTTTCTTATTTTTTAAGAAAAAATTTCCTTGTCGACTTTAAATTATATAGATATTACGTGTCTTGTTGGGTTATCGTGTCATAAACATGTCATGTTTGTATCGTGTATCATGACACGAATAAATAAACGTGTCGTGTCGGTTATTGTATCATAAACGGATCATGTTTGTGTGTGTATATTAACATGGATAATTAAACGTGTCTTGTTTTGGCTCGTTTACAACTTATAATACCCGTATCATAACACGGCCATGACTACAAAATATGACATGATTGGACACACCTATAAATACATGTTTTATCCAGCATTTTCGGACGATTTCCTAAATTTTACGAATCGATTTAATTTGTCTAGATTTATAATTTTATTTTAGATCTCTATAGATTTTTTTTAATCCATAGACCTTATAAATTTATTCTATAAATAATTTTATCTATAAATGAAATTCATTTTCATGTTTAAAAAATATTGAAGTGAAGGTAATTAAATCATGCCAAGTAATTAATGGTTAAGACGTAACCCTAATATTGATTACTACCAATCAAATTGTTGGTTAATGTTACACCAATAATTAAAGTTATTTTCCACTAAATACGTGTACCAATTAGAGTGCAACTGATTCACGTAAATGTTGTTTAATGAGGCCATTATGGCAGCCGATTTTCCACGCTACCTCCACCTATTTACCATATTTAAGACGATCTTTTCAATTCAACTTTTAATCTGTTCACATATTATCATCGTTTTCCTCTCATTTTGCACACACGGTAATTGAAATTTTCTCTGTCAAACAATAATTCAAGAGAAATATAGAAAATCATAACTAAAAAGGCTTAATTGCAATATTGATCATGTAAGTATAAGAGGGTGATATATTTAGTCCTATAAGCACTTTACACAGCAATTTTGATACCCAAATATAAATGAGTGGCATATTTGATGATGTAAATGTCCTATGTAACAATTTTGATCCCTTAAGTTTTGATTTTTGGTGCCATTTGGTTTCATAAGTTTTACTTTTGTGCAATTCTAGTCCCGAAATGGTGAAATATTAAAGTACTCCGTCAGAATTGAACTTCACAAAATTATTAATTATAGGACCAAAGATATACAAAAATTAAATTTACGAGACTAAAATTGATACATAGAATACTTACATGACCTAGTCCATCTCTTGATTTACAGGACCAAAATTGTGTACAAATCAAAATTTATGGGACCAAAGGATATATAGAGAACCAAATATGTCATACGCTTATATTTACGAGACCAAAATTGCAATTAAGCCTAACTAAAAATGTTTGTGGCCGTATTTATAAATTAAGAAACAAAAGTAAAAGAGAGAAAAGGAAACTAACAAATACATACCAAAATTGAATACCCTTTTAAGATTCCAAGAACCCTTTTAAAAAAGAAATAGAAATAAATTTGCCGATCGTTTTCCTCTCATTTTGCACCGACATAAGTTGAATTTTCATTTTTCACCAGTTCTTTACATTTTCTTTCTGTTCAAGAATGTTACTCCCCACCCCAGACAGAATTCATGTGGAATTGGAAAATCAGAAATAAAAAAATAGAGAAATAAAAAAATCTACAAAATAAGATGAATTTGATAGCTGTTCTCCTCACCCAAAATAGTCTACTGAATCAATAAACAAAAGAAAAATAGAGAAAAACCAAACAAAAAAAAAAAATTACATACAAAATTTGAATACCCATTTAAGAATCTAATAGCCCCCATTTTATTTCTCCAAATTTTAGCACGGATTAGCTTCAGGTGGATTAAATAGCTCAGGCCCAATTTTACCCCTACAAACAGGACAAATCGAGTTCTTCGAAAGCCACGCATCTGCGCATTCTAGATGAAACCCATGGTTACAGCCTGGAATCATCCTAGCTGCTTGCTCACTCTCGATTTCATCCAAACACACCGCACAATCCGTCCCCAACACCAAATCTTTTCCGGCGACTTTCGGCAGCTTTTCGAGATCAGACGCCGATAATCCCTTCTCCGGGCGGCGTTTAACGGCGCCGTGAAACTGATCCTGATTCTCATTGCTGATACTCGCGGAGTAGCATAGCAAACAGATGTACACCACAAAAACTGCGCTCATCCCGGCGCACGGTAGAAAAAGAGCAAGAAATACTGATACCAGCATTTCTTCCTTTCTCTCTCTTTACTTTTCCTCTTTGTTTTGTGGGTGAATTTGGAGATTTGTAATTCTAATCGACCATGGCTATGGTGGGAATTGAAGATCTGGAAAATGGGAGGGTTTTATATAGTGAGTGGGGGTTTAAGGGGGTGTTTGGCTGGGGGAGTTAATGGGTGTGATCTGGAAAGAGTAAATTTTGGGGTGGTAATAGACTAATAGTGAGGTGCTGAGACTGAGATTGGAAATTTTTATAATGAGGTAATAAATTCAGGTGATTGAATTTGAGTTGATGTATTTTAAATTATTAAATATATTTAATTAATTTAAAAAGAGGACGCACACGCAAGTTATGCAATACAGACAAAGGCAAACAGAAATTGTTTTGGAGTTTCTAAAAGCTGGCGGGTTTTCTGAATATCAAGGAAAAAAGTGTACGAAAAAGAAAAAGAAAGGCAACTGACAGATTTTTATGGGCACACCTTTTCTATTAAAAAAATAGGGAAATTTACAAAAGACCCCACAAGGTCAGGGCTAATTACAAAAAGGCCTTGAGATGTTTTAAAATTATAAAAAAACCACTCATTGTTTTTATTTTTTTAATCGGTAAAACCCACTCATTGTTGATTTTATTAGAGGTGGCAATCGGGTCGAGCCAGTCTGGCACCAGCCCTTCATGCCAAGGGACAAATCCGGGCCGGGTTGAGATTCCATTAGGCCGATTTTTCACAGCTCAACCTAGCCAAAGTAGTTCATTTTGCCTTGGGCCAGTCGGGCCTAACATTCGGGCTGAGCCAGGATTGCCACCTTTAGATTTTATCTTAAATTTGAGGGAGTATATTTTTAGAAATATCAGGAATATTTTGAAATATTCTTTGCTTTTAAAGGGGTAAATTGTGAAAAAAATCAAACCTCAAGGGGTTTTTGCAATTTTTAAAAATTTAAGGTTTTTTTGTAATTAGTCCGCACCTCATGGAGTTTTTCGTAATTATTCCTAAACAATAAAATAAAATGAAAATGAACCTATTAAGGTCATTGAACCTGGTACGTTGTAACTTATGAATTTTAATTTACGTCTTTTAGACTCTTTATTATTACAATTGGCACAAAAGATTGTTAAATCCCTTCATTAATTAGGAGTATATTATATTTATTGGAGGAAAAATGTCTAAAAATGCTTACTTTTTAAATATAACATTGGGTTAATATTTGCTTAAAGTGACATAGATTGGACGAACAGCATTGAAAGAACTTTACAGAAACAATTTGCACAAGTGTTAATTGGTAATGCTTAGTTGTTCAGCACAAAGGGAATACATGGCAATATATGCTAATTTTGAGGAAGTCTTTTGGGCAGGTTTTTGTAATAAAGGAACTCTGTGGGCTGTAATACATTGTACACTCCGTGTGATGTGATCTCTGTGGTAATTTCGATAGATATTTGTAATCTTGGTAGTTTCTATAATTTGTTACAAATTTGAGTTTGTCTTGTTCTCCAAGAAATGTGGCTTTATGTTTTTTTCTTAATTATTATTATTATTCTTTTGACGTTTCTTTATTAGTATTTCTATCTAGGGTTAAGGTTTGACGGTGGTTCTTTTGGTGGTCAACTTTAAACACAAGATTCTGGAATATTCTGTAGGGAAATCTTGGTTCACACTGAAATTAAGTGAACCAAATTAAGTCAATCAAGCGAATATCAAGTGATCCCAAACCCACCTGCCCCAGCGAGGAGATTGAGCTTTCCAGAAAAGTGGATTCCCCCCGACGCTGAATTCGTAAAAATCAACTCTGATATTTCTATTCGAAAGTCAGTTGGTATGGGTTGTGGGGTTGTGATTAGAGACAACAAGGAATTGTGAAGACATCTACGATGCGCCTTTATAAAGACGAAATGGAAATTGATATTGCAGGAGTGTGGGCTTGCAGACAAGGTCTAGAATTAGCCAGGGAAATGGGACTGAGACGCATCATTGTTGAGACGGACAAATGAGACAGTCTTCTACAAACTAAAGAACAAAGAAATTGATCTTTCTTATTCAGGAAATATTATTTCGGATATTTTAACCAGCTTTTCTCATTTTGATATAGTCGTACCCAGTTGTGTAAAACGGTCGAGAAACAATGTGGCCCACCTTTTAGCTCGTCATGGTTTTAGTTTGAGTTCTTTTGAGTCGGTGGTAGGAGAGGTCCCTACACATGTTGTTGTACTGATTTCTCAGGAAGCTATTTCCTGATTTTAATACAATTTGCATTTCTTCTCAAAAAAAAAAAAAAAAAAAAAAGTGAACCAAATTAAGTCAATCGCTCGTGAAAAATGTATATTTCAACATGTGATTGATGTATAATATAAGGAAAATGGTCAACTGTATAGTAAATGCAATGACACCTGTCATGTGATTAATTGTGTTTAACTAAATTGAACAACATTTTTCTAGAAATATAGTATATAATCAAAAGAGATTATAGGAAATAAATAAACTTTCAACTTTTATTAATGTTGCCAGCATATTGTAGAGAATCCAGGTAGAAACACAATAAACAAGGGAAAACATTTATGGTTGTTACTCCCAATTTTTAAAATTAGATGCGCATATAATCATGATTCATGCATATTTTCAACAAAAGTGTGAATATTTTTCTTCAATTTTTTTATGTATTTTTACTCTTTATTTACATGTTACATATGAATCAAGGAGTTCAATTAAACTGGCAATCTAACCTACCAAACCTTCTAGGAGCCAAATCCAAATTGAACCCTTCTCCTATAAGGGCGAAGCGGGAATAAAAATTGGGTGGGCCGTCACGAAAATCATATAAATTATAATTAAAAAAATTAAACAAATTTTGTATAAATTTTTCTTTAAAAAAATTTAGGGAGGGGGTGGCGGGGTTCGGGGCCCGAGTGGCCCCTCCCTCCGCCTTTGTCTCCTATTGAATCGAATTTGTGTTGAATCTAAACCGATGGTATAAATTTTTATAATTTTGAACCCACTTAATAATATAAAGTAATTTAAAAGATAATTAGAAACAAATCATAATTACATAAACAATAAACATGTAATCTAAATAAATTTCATGTATTCCAAATAAGAGTATTTCAAGTAGATTACTACAAACTCAATTAAATTAATAAACGACTAAACTATGACTATAGTATATATAATGAGGCAATAAAGTAAAAATTTATATAGGACTGGTTTCGCTAAAGACCATAACCAACCAAATCGCAAGCTCTCTTAAATTAGGCCCAATGACCACAGATATTACTCTAAACTAGTAATCCCAAGACGTGCGTTGCACGTGTATTTTTATTTTAATATTATTATTTTATCATCCAAATATCAATTAACATGAATTAGTATTTATACTTTGTTTTTATAATAATATTTATATAAGATACATAAAAACAAAATTTTATATTTCAATGTTATAATTTCAGATTATAAATATAAATGACAAAATTTATCTCTTTTATATATCTCAATCTACGCTTATCTCTATGTTACTACTACTCTCTCTCTCTCTCTCTCTCTCTCTCTCTCTCTCTCTCTCTCTCTCTCTCTCTCTAAACAATTATATACATATATATATATAGGGATTTGATCAAATTAGACCACATAATTAGAGTGAGACAGTGTGGACTAATCTTGTCCACAAATCTGTAATTTTAGATGGTTGAGATTTACCCAATTTAATAAATATTTTTAATTTATTTTAAGTCCGAAACGGCATCATTGTAATTGTGTAATTACACTAAATCAAAATTTGTCTCTAGTCCTCTCACAACACACGCAATCACAAAGCAACCACAATTGAATTTTCATGCACAAACACTTCAAATCAAATTCAACGACTCTCGGAAATGAAATGCTTTTCCCTTAAAATGAAGCTAGTAGCGAGAGATATTGTGGGACGTGCATTTCTATATCGAAATAGGAGAAGATGCTACATGCAAGACTTAAAAAAAGAAATAGGGAAACGAAAAAAAAACCTTCCAACGGATCGCCTCACTCGATGCTCAGTCTTGATGGTGAGCTTTATCTCTTTCGATAAAGATGAAGTATCTCTCAAAGATTACGGTGTTCAAGATGGCTCACATATCTATATTTTCTTCAAACCCGTGATTGATGATGAATCAACAAGTTCCTCTTCAACTTATCAAGATTCGTCCTCACTGAATCTTGCCACCCGGTGACCCCACCACCCCCACCATCAACCAACCGGACAATCGGGGAGTTCGAGAGATATTTATGGGGTTTCATAATAAAGGACGAGTTTGGAGGATTGGTTAAGAAGGCGATCTTGACGTGAAGAAAACGAGGGCCTACGAGGAGGCAATGAGGATTATTGTACACTTAGATATTTTTCGATGTATACTTAGATGTGTTTTTTGTATAAGTAGTTAATTTTTGATATATGTATTTATGTTGTTGTATACTTATATTTTTTGTTGTATACTTACACGTGTTCTGCTTTGTATACTTATATGTGTTTTGTTGTACATTTATACTTTGTTTGACAATTGTAATACGCAGTACAAATATGTTAAATATACAGCATAATAGTGTTAAATATACATTAAATATATGTTAAATATACAGTACAATAATGAGCGTGATTTTCTCTCTCTATAATTGATTTTACTTAATCCATGGTCCCCACATGTTAATGAGCGTGATTCTCTCTCTCTCTCTCTCTCTCTCTCTCTCTCTCTCTCTCTATAACTGGTTCCTTGATTCACGGTCCCCACATGTTTTTGTTTGACCATTTTAATATACAAAGATAAAATTATGTTAAACATACTGATAAAATAGTGTTAAGTATACAATAAATATATGATAAGTGCACATCATCTTGCATGGCGGAAGCACATGCGTGATTTTCTCTCTACAACGCGATTTTCTCTCTCCCCACGTGATTTTCTCTCTCCTAATAGTGATTCCATATTTAGATGGTCCCCCACTGGGTAATTTAACTACTATACCCTCATTTTGATTTAATTAAATATTTAATGTATTTATAACCCTATTTATCTTCGCCATTGATATAACTAGATGAGGGTTGAGACGAGTCCACATTGTCTCACTATAATATGTGGTCTCATTGTAACCTCCCCTATATATATGTATATATTTGTGAAACATGTATGTTCATATTGAACTTGTATTGTTGCAAAAAAATGAATACTCACATTGTTAATCTATCTTTTCTTAACAAAAATGTCATATAAATTTATCGAGTTTTCATAGAAAAATATTTATGAAGAAAAGTAATTACAAATTGTCAAACTTATGCTATTATATCGGTAGGAAAAATCAAACCAATAAAATCATCATATAAATAAAAGAAAAAAAATTGTAATAATAATAATAATAATAATAATAATAATAATAATAATAATAATAATAATAATCAAAGATTCAATATCGGGAATAATTAAAAATAAAAAAATATAATTAAAAATTTAATTTAAAAAAATACAACAAAACTATTTGGAATAATAAAAAAGAAACAAATGTTTTTATTACTAAACTCACCTTAGAAAACATCCATACAAATCTACAATATAATTTATATAAAAACTCTAGTTTAGTGTAGAATTCGAGTTTAATCTTTGTCGATGTGGCGGGACATTTGATGAAGATTGTAATAGGGGAACGTGAAGATAAAGCCATATTTGGTGGCTATACTTCAATTTAGTATCAACAATATCAAAGTCTTTCTCTAAAGAAAATTTAAATAGTATAAATGCAAGAGGATTCAACATAAATAATAAGTCGCCAATAAAACTCTCAACAAAATCAATTGTTAATTCAATGGTAAAAGATACGAAGATTTTAAGGGCATCTCCTTTAATTATTCGACGAGTAAAATAAAAAATTAATTATCCATTGAGCAATTTAGGAAAGTTTGAATAGTTACTTGGAGAAAAAGCAATTAGTACTTTAAAACTTGATTAATAGTTTACAAAAAAAAAAAAAAGTCTCAATCCACTATTGAAATAAATACTATATATTTTTTTAAAAATATGAATAATATATATGAATGGAATTGATCGTCAAGAATCATAATAGTAGCAATAGTAGTAGTAGTAGTAGTAGTAGTAGTAGTAATAATAATGCCATTTTTAATTATACTAATATATATATATATATATATATAAAAGCAAAATGGTTTCTATTTCATTTTTTCCGCCTAAACACTATTGCTAAAAAATTCGGTACCTTTTTTAGGCTGATTTAGTGCTGATTTCCGGTTTTTGCATGACTGTTTATAAAATAGGAAAGACCTTATTAATACGTTTTGATCTTTTTTCACTGATGGAATGAGCTGATTTTTGATTTGCATGTATAATATTCATAAAATAAGAAAGTTTGACATCATGTTTTTACGTTTTGATCTACTTTTCACTGATGGAATGAGCTGATTTCTGATTTGCATGTATAATATTCATAAAATAAGAAAGTTTGACCTCATGTTTTTCATTGATTTCCGGCTTGCATGCAGATTCTGTATTTACAGTGAAAGTGATCTGAAATTGTGCAGCTCGAATATAAACTATACCATAAATAATTTGATTTTTGTTTTGTATTTATATCAAGCAGATTCTGGAATTGTACAGATATAGATTTAAATAAATACCATAAAAATTTTGATTGCTCTTTTGTGTTGTATTACAACTGGAATAAAACATTGTACAGATCAAATATAACATAAATACCATAAATATTTTGTTTGTTTCATAACTGTACAGATCCGATTTCTGAATTTAAAAAATCAAATTTTTTGTGCAAAAGGAAATTAAATCAAAACAAAATTGGTGATACTAAAAAGATGTGCACCGATTTTTCCGAGTAAAAAAAATATGCACCGATTTTTTCTTAGCAAAAAGAATAAATAATTCATGCAATCAAAAATTTGAATTTAATTAAATCATGAATGAATCTAAAATTTCTGAATTGGTTTTTTTATATTCCTCTATTTAAAAATTATATTGCTTTTTTACAAAATTTTGCATACTAAAAAACTGACCGAAATATCTTGCAAAATTATACTACTTGATTTAATTTTTTGCACAAAAAAATGGCATAAATAAAATCTTTCAAAAAAGGAAGATGTTCCCTATAAATATTAGATGCCTATCTGAACTATTTTCACATTCATTCAAGCATCTTTAGTGCGAGAATTAAAAGCATACAATACAAAAACATATATTCTTCCCTTCATACATTCATTAGCATCATACAAGTTACAATGGCCCCAATTTTCAGCCCTGTCGCGAACTAAACAACAAAGAAACGCTATGGGCGATTAAGATAAGGCTCGTGCGATTGTACGAAAAACCCGACTTTCAACGATAATAAACAAATATCTAACCTTGAATGTGTTTTTCACGATATTTGCGGTAGTATATTATACCTTTATATATTTATTCAACGTTGTTTAGATTCAGTTCAAATTTTAATTTATATAAATATCTTATATTATTTAATAATTTTAATGTTTAAAATTACAAGGAAATCGAATTTCGGGTATAGTTCGGAAATATCGATTCAAAATTTTAGACGAACTCTTAAAGAAGGGCATGTTTATGCCATAAAGGATTTTGTTGTCGAGAAAGAAAAGCAGGATAAATACAAAACATTAGCTACAAAAGTTAAAATTCTTTTCTATGGAAAGACTCATGTGTTCGAAATGTTTGACGAGACTTTCCCGAGGTTCATGTATAATTTTACAAAGTTTATTGAATTGGCCGACAAGGAGAAAGTTGATGACACAATGTTGATTGGTATGTTCGAAATTCTTATATTCTTAGAAATATTTTTAAATTTATTTTTATGACTAATGATTCTATTTTGTCTTTTTAGATATTATTGGTAAGGTTATTTCAATGCATTCGCACAAAACAAGGACATAAACGGTCGTTTTTACGAGGTTTCGGATTTAACGTTGGAAGATCTTAAGTAAGATAATATATATGTATTATAACCTATTTATTTTGTTAATTTATGTTTGTATGTATATTTCTAATTAAATTATATTTGCAGAAACAATCGGCTCACATGCACGCTTTGGAAGAACTATGCGGAAGCAGTTATGCCTCACTTGGAGCAACAACTTTTGAACCGAGTAGTTATTATTCTACAAATGGGTCGTGCAAAGTTTTTCAAAGGTTGTAAGTATTATTTTTTATTTTTGTATTTATTTTTGTTATTAATATTTTATTATTTATTATTTATTATTACTTTATTTGATATTGTAATGTATTAATTTTATATTTTTGAATATTGATAAGATCAAGTGAAGGTATCGATAGTTTTCATGTCACAAAATTACTTGTGAATGAAAAAGTGCAAGAGATTGAAGATTTCAAGAAAAGGTAGTATTTGTTTTAATATTTTTCGATTTGGATTTATTAATATATATATTATATTAATTCACAATTATTTTTTATCTAAATTAGGATGATGAGTAGCAACAATCCTACATATTCCATCGATCACGTGAGTTTTTCTGTGCACGGACTGCCGAAAAGAGCTTGAAGCTCGGACGCATCCCGCGAAAATTGTCGATTATTTGTATGATCGGAAGGTAAATATATTATTTAATCTCTTTAATCACTTCATTTAATAAAATAGTTAATATTTATTATTTCATTAATTCTGTTCTAATTTATTAAAACAACATATATAGAGTAGCGACTTTTGGATTTGTGCAAGAGTAGTTTCAATTTCGGATGAATGGTGGTACCTTACTTGCACTAATTGTACGAAAAAAAATGCATCCAAAGAACCGATAATTTCTTTTGTGGAAAGTGTGATTCATTGCTTGAAACTGGAATTTTGAACATTTTAATATTAGTTAAGTTATAGTTATGTTATATTTATGTTTAAATTTGATTTTAATATTGTTTGTTTTTCCAATTTTTACGATTTTTTGCTTGAATAGGTACATGGCACATGTTCAAGTTGTTGATGAATCCGCTTAGCGCCACCTTGCTTTGTTGGGATAGGGACTTGAAAAAATTAATCGGGAAGTCATGTTGATTTGAGGAAGGAGCATCTTGAGGTATAATTTAATTATTTTTCATCATTTATTTATTTTACACAATTTTTTAAAATTTGTTTGAATTATTAAAGTTTTATTTTTTTATCAAGCATTGTAGCGCGGAGGCAAAGAGTTACCCCTAGAGCTATCGTGCTTCATTAATAAGAAACTTCTTTTTAAAGTTCATATAAAACTGAGCAACAACATAATTACTCTCGATTTTTCCGTTTCTAAGATGTCACAGATCCGGATTTAATTTGGAAGTCTGGAGTAATCAATCTTGAGAGTCGAGGTAATTTTTTTATTTTTCTATATTTTTTATGGACGAATAATTAAAAAATTTAAATTTATTTTAGATGTACATGAATCGATTTTTGTCGAGGCTACAATCGGATGATGTTTGTGATGATAAGGTTTTATTTACGATATAAGTAATATTATTATTCGAAATTATCAAAAGTGAACAATTATTTAATAATTATTCTTTTTGTTGTAGGAAGAATCTTCCTCGGAATCCGATGTCAATACACCATCAAGAACCTTAAAAAGAGGTCTTCTACGTCGAATCTCCTCTTTGCAAACATAGATTGAATGAGGATTTGTCTTCATCAACAATGTCAATGAAGTTAAAAGTGTCATCAAGATCGAAGATGAAAAAAGAGATTGGGAGTTTTTATCGGTTTTTAATAGTTTTAGTGAATAGTTTATTGAGAGAGTTCTAGATAGAGATGTTTTCTTTTAATTATTTGAATAATTATTTTCGTTTGGTTTATTGGGTTTGTTACCCAATTATGAATATTATTTTGGCATTTACATCTATGGATTTGGATTGTTATTTTTATTAAGTAGTCCGATTTTTTATATTGCTTACGAATTTTTATATTAGTCAATTTTTTATAAATCGACAATATATATACTCAAGTGTTTTTTAAAATTTTAATTTGTTTTTTCGACCTGTATTGGTCCATAAAATATTTGGTATATGTACTTTTTCAAATAATTGTTTGTTAAATAATTTGTATTTATAAATATGAAAATTAATTAATGTAATTTAAATACATTGTGTTTTTTTCTTTCAAGTATTTGAACTATTTGTACCTTCTTCGCAAATACTACTATAATGTTCCATTCGAAAATTAACTAATGAAAATTACTTAAATAATAATTCAAGATACATATAATAGTAATGAAACCGAATACATAAACGGAGTTTCTTTTAACCAACAGGATTCCACTACAATTGTGTTGTAGGGTAAAGTGCTATTTATTTTGAGTCACTTTACAATAATTAAACAAATATATGTATTAAGTTGTCAATAAAAAATTGAACACATTATAAAAAATTCTGAGTTTTAACCAACAGATTCCAATACACTTTTAGTGTATGGTCAAGTGGTTTTTTTTGAATTTAGTTGTCTTTGTATTTTTCTTATAAATGAAAAACATACTTGAAGCGGGAAATATCAGAATATTTATCATATCGTAATTTGAACAAAGGACCAATATCAATTAAGAATTAAGAGTAAAGCGAGATAAAAAGGAACATGTGAATCGATCATCCGGTACATACAATCAAAGAACAACTTCAACCACTTGCACGCGGATCATAGTAGGTTAACCAATTATTTAACAAACATACATTTCAAGAAACAAAATTAAGATCAGTAAATATTAATGTTTTGTGCATCACACAAAAAGCAAATTAAGATGACAACATATAATAGTCACTTAGAATTAATTGATAAACTGAATTATATATAGAATTTTTATTTGTAAAAAAAAGCGAGGAAAATAGATTGCATTTTTTTACATATAACATACATCTCGCTTGCAGAATTCTTATAATAAATTACTATTTATTTTAAAAATCCTAATTATCAAAATATATCTAAATATAATGTAAAATAAAAGATACATTTATTTTATCGATTAAAGATTTAGTATTTATGGAAATAGTTTTCGTATATTTTATTGCATAAGTTTTCTTTTTGACTTTAAAATATTTAAAAGAGGATTATATCTCCAATAATTCACATGCATAATATAATTCTTGAGTCAAACTTTATTCTATAAATTTTTCAAAGATATACTGAGATCTTATGAAATCGAACAATCATCTTAGAGAAACCCATTCATTTAATTCGATTCACATACCAAAACCACAAAAAATTTCAATGTATAAGTAGTTCTCACTTCTCTTTAACGTAGCATAACATAATTTTAATCAATCCATCCATCTTAGCAAAAATTCGGAAAAAACTTAAAGCAAAAATTATCATAAGCTTCACACGGGTCCATCATCACAATGAGGAAGCTTTGGTCACAATATCATTAGCGAGTAAAAGAAAAAGTCCTAGTGTATACGAACAAGGTGATGTATGTTTTATGTCTCAAAATTTTAAAAATAAATAGTTGTTTGTTTTGCATATTAGTTTTATAAATATAATTCATGATTGTTCATATATGTATATTTAAGTTCCTAAATTTATTTATTTTTATTGTCTGGATTGGAAGTGAAAACTTATCTTTTGATCTGAATTCCACGAGCATATGTTTGTTTTTTTGTAGATTAATCACATATCTAGAACTTGCATCAATAAAAAAACTATAGTTAATATAATTATTTATTAAAATTCTTTAATAAAAAATACAGATTAGTTGAATACTTATCTTTCAAAACTTCTATTATTGAAGTTTGTTATCACCGACCATTCATTATCGGGTAACCTGGAAATGAACTTTTTCAAAAACAAATTAGTAAGCGGTGATTATATTAAAATGCATAAATCATGATAAATAGCAATGAAGAATTTGTTAACATATGAAACAAATATCAATCAAGCATTCAATAACGTATTAAACAAAAAAGACGAAAAATCTAGAAAAATTGAAATACTTATCTTTTTCCATACTCTTTGGCTTTGCATTTCGGTATATATTCTTCAAAGGTTCAACTTTTGGATTCAGAAGAATAATTTTACATAAATGAAGATTTCCTTACAAACAACAGGATTCCACTACAATCGTGTTGTAGGGTCATGTTAAAGCTAAGATAGAAGATAAATGATAAAGAAGAATGCAATTTTCATTTCAACTCAACATTCAAGTTTTCTTTGCTACAACATATATATAAGTGAAGAGATAAGAAACCTAACAAACTAACTGCTACCTTCAAACTAACTAACGGAATAGTAACAATTAACTAACAGAGGTAAAAGCAGAAAATAGAACATTCTAATAGGTCAAGTTGTTTTTGTTTATGCATGTTCCGAATGTACAACAATATCTACACTTTTTTATCCTGAAGCTCAAGGTTACGAGCATCAAACATCCATCATACGGATGGTATTCATTTGGTATAAGAAAATCCGAATTAGAAAACTTAGGGTGCATTTGGATGGGGGGTTTGGGAGGAGGGATTTGAAATCCTTAGCTAAATCCACACTCTGTTTGGCATATAAATCCAAATCAATGGATTTCAAATCTCTCTTTAAGTTTTAGTTCATTTTCAAAGGATTTCAAATCCTCCCAAAACCTAGTCATTTGAAATCCATTCATTTTTTTCCTTTATGCTCACTTGCATATTCATACACACTTACACTCATGCACACATTTACACACACTACACACATTACACATATTTACACACACAACACACACTTACACACACGCACACACATTTACACACACACACACTTACACATACACGCACACACGCTACACACATTACACACGCTGCACACATTTACACACACACATACACTCTCACACTCACACATACTCTCTCACATATGCATACGCATCATCATCACACACATATTCGGACATAATAAAAGTTATATATTTCATATTTTTATTAGTGTATAAAATTATAATTATTTACAAAATAATAAGATTATATCTTTCATTTTTATTTATTAAATATCAATTAAGAAAATAAATAGAGCTTCTAAATTATTTTTTTTATCAAAACTTACGATGGATTTGAAATCTATACACAAATTCACATCATCCAAACAAGAGGTGGATTTCAAATCCAATGACTTTGAAATCCATTCATTTGAAATCCCTTGAAATTTCAAATCCCTCCATCCAAATGGGCCCTTAGGGTTTTCAATTTTCGAAAAAGCCTATTTTTACAAACACCATTAATGGTAGAACAGGATGTTTGTGCGATTAAACCCTATTTTTACAAAAATCGCCTTTTGATTACGAGAAAATCCTATTTTTACAAGCACCTGTTTTACCATTAAACTCGAAACCCATATTAATTTAACTAATGAAAAAATGTAAAAAACAAAATAGAAATATAGTGAAAACTCTTTTTTAATATCTGTTAATATTAGAAAAAAATGCATCGCTCATTCTTCAAAAAATGAAATCGTTTAAGCCACTCATTTTCAACATTACAAACACCGCTTTAGGGTTTCTTATTTACATAAAACGATTTTTCAAAAACTAAAATCGTTTAAGGCACTACTCAAATTGACATTGTTTTTGATTTTGGAAAACCCCTTTTCACCGTTAAAACCTAATCCAGATTTTTGTAATACCTTAAAAATGTAAGTAAAATAAAAAAAAAGTATCAAACATTTTTTAAATCTTGTTAATATAAAAAAATTCGATATACGTTCTTCAAAACCCCATTTCCACCATAAGAACCACATATCTAGGGTTTTGGAATCTTTGAAAACCCTAGATCTACAATATTTCTAGAAAAATCATGCATTTTAAGTTTTGTCTGCATTTTAAAAAAATATATATTATAAACAAAACCCTAAAATCGAAATTGTGGATGGCTCAGAATCCCCATTTCCACCGTTAAAAATCCTACAAAATATTTCAATCTACAAAAAAATTCAGATCTGCAGAATATATTTTGTAAATCTACATATATATATATATATAATATAAATATTTAATGTCAAAAATCGGGCTCTCTTCAAAAAAAAAATGTTTGGATCCTTTAAAAAAATTCATCAGGCATTAAAAGATTTGACGGAAATTTTTAGGGTTTTGAACTTTGAGTTTTTGATTCTAAACGAAAAATCATACACTTTAGAATTTTGTAAACATTTTTGTATATCTGTAAACATTTGAACGAAATATTAAAGAAAATCTTACTCAAGCAAAGATAAGAATAAAATCAACAGAGAGATTTATAGAGAGAGAGACATTTGTGTGACGAAAGAGAGATAATCGTAGAAAGAGAGAGAGAGATGAGAGAATCGTAGAGAGAGAGAGACGAGAGGCAAATGAAGCAGAAATACAACCAAACCCAGAAGGAAATAACTGGACATCCCATTAATATTTTTTAAATCGCGGTCGTTCGTTTTTGACACGTTTCAAAATCATGGCCGTTGATTTACAAAAATCTGTCGATAGAAGGTTTTAGATTATGGGTTTGGGAAATGAATTGGATGGGTTTTAAATGGGCTTTGATTTAAATATAAAATTAATTTTGGAATGAGCTTTTTATTTTTGTTTTGGGCTTTATTGTATTGTGTATTTTTTTGTTTTATCTTTATTTAATTTTTAACAATTTAATTTATTAAATATATTTAAATTAAATTGTTACTAACTTTCGGAATAACTGCTATTTTATTATTATTATTATTATTAGTATTATTATTATTATTAGTATTATTATTATTAGTATTATTATGATTAATATTATTAATATTTTCATTATCTTATTATTATTATTGATATTATAGTATTATTATTATTATTATTATTAAATATATCATTTAATAATTATTAAGTTTTTGTATTATGTGATTTTATTTATTATATATATTATTAATATATTAACATTAATATTAATTATAATATTATTAATAACTCTAATGATATAGATAGGTATTGTATATATCATTTAATAATTATTAAGTTTATGTATTATATTATTTTACTTATTAGATTATTATTATAATTTAATTTAAGATAACCGATATTATTTTTATTATTATTATTATTATTATCATACTTATTATTATCAATATTGTTAGTAGAAATAGTATTATTATATATAAATTAATTTTTTTATATTTATTATGGAATAATCAATATATTTGAATTATATTAATCCATTTATATAGATAGATATTATTATTTTTAGTTTAATATATAATCATTTTATTAAATTCTAATTTTAAATTGTTTTTCAGGAAATATAACATTATCTAAAAGGATGTCTTTTGACAAATGCTCATCAAGTACAATGGTTTATCCATTATCCAACAATCCACTAAGTGATATCACAAACGGTATGTTTAAAATATTTTTAATTTAGTTTTTTTATAAACAACTAAGAAATATATTCTTATATTTAATAACAATAATGACAATATTTTTGAAAAATAATTATAGTTTCGGGCAAAAGATTACTTTCTCGCGTAAATATTATTAATCATGACGTATCTAATTATGGTACTTAGGGACACCCTCTTTGATGAGATCGAAAGAAGTTGTAATAATTGATCTTCATCAAGACCAACCGAATGAATCCCATTTGACTTCAAATGAGCCGACAACCTATGAAAATTCGGTTTTGACATAACCGAGATTGGTCTCAAAGTGGAGTATTAAATCCTTCAAATCTTGGTTAGTGAATTTTTTTATATCTGTTCATTTCATATATGAGTTTATTAATATTATTTAATATAGTTCTATTAATTGAAGCAATTATTATTTTTTTGAGTATTGGGATATAGGAGATGCGAGTTATAAATGCGAATTTTGTGGAGCATTATTTTGGTTAGAAGAAAGACTGTCATTCGCTTTATTTTTTTAGCTTCACGCAAGTGTACGGTGCAATTTATAGAATAGGGTTAGCAAGGTCGAATCCACACGGGGACTAATAAATTAATGTACTAATTCTTTGGATTATAATAGCCTTATTTTTATCTAGACTATCGAATTTCGAGATAGATTGGTTTAATTAAAACTAAAGCGAAATTATCCTAGAATAACAAAGCAAAGAGTGATTGAAAGATCAAGATGATGAATGGATTCCTGGGTTATGGTTTGATTAATATCCCCTTTTATTATCGATTAATCAAACCAAAGTTAAACGTATTCTTCTCTATAGACCAATCACAAAAGTAATTACCCTCTCTCTCGAGATGCATGTAAAAACGTTGATTGAAATATCTATGCTAAAGCATCTCTACTCAACATGAGATATCCGTTTGATAAATGGTTTTATCATAATTTTGATGATTTTGTTTTTATACCAAAACAATGGTTTTAAAGGTTGTCCAAATACTCCTAAATGATTTAAAATGGTCTTAATATTTTAGGAGTAATTCTTCAAGTTTTATTTTCGACAAATTGGACAACACATTTAATGATTTTGTATCAATGGGTTTTTACATCCAAACTATCTTTCTAAATGTTGTCCTAATACTCCCGATTGGTCTAAAATATTTTTACTATTTTTCAAGTATTTATTAGAGTTTATATCGGACAACACTTTTGATGATTTTGTGTTAATGTGTTATTTCATCAAAACTATATCTCTAATGTTGTCCTAAATACTCCCGATTGGTTTTAAATGTTTTTACAAATTTTTGGAGTATTTCTTGAGGTTTATTTTCGACAAAAAATCGGACAACATTTCATTTAGGAGATCGCCGGGTCGACCAAAGAGGCGACCGGCACCGGGAACGTATTTCACAAAAAGTAACTCCCAGAACTCCTAAAAATGGTCGGGGTGACCGGTCACCATGGTGGGCGCCGGTCGCACGCCCTAGGCACTTGGCAAGTCGACCCCCTTAGGAGACTGGTCACCCTGTTGAAATTTTTTTGCGTTCTTTTCAAATCTTATTAGTGCGCGACCGTCGCCCCTATGTTTTGACAAAGAAAATTCTAACCGTTGTGCGAGACAACTTTTCCCTAAATTGTGGGATTGATCTCTAACAGCTATAATCTTGATTTTAATTGCAATTTTTTGTAGATATCGATTCCAAGAGGAGCCTATCAAGTATTAATCATCTCCTATAAATAGAGGAAGATTTGAAGCACAACTACAAGAGAGAACAACACAACACAACAAGATATACTCAAGCAAACACTTGGTCTTCTATTGTCAATATTCTTGTTGTAATTTGCCTAGCTTATCACTTTCACATTCTTGAGGTCTAGACTATTCTTGATTACACTTGCACTCAATTGTATAATTCATTATCGAGTTGTAATCTTGAATTTTTGGGTTATCATTCAACACAAGATATCCGTGTGAGTGTTCTTGTGGTAAGAACACACTTGGGTGATCTAGGTGTTAGGTGTGAGAAGATTGTGGTAATCTTCTTCTTGAGGTGTTGAAGAATTTGGTATTCTTCAAGGTTGAAGATTGTGGTAATCTTCACAAGGTGCCGTTGGAGATTGTGGTAATCTTCAAGAGAGATTGTGGTAATCTCAAAGGTGGTGTTGAAGAAGAGTGTGGTGCTCTTCAAGGTGTTATTGTAAGTTGGTGTTGTATTAATTTTGGTAATTAATAAAATATTTTTCTTTTTGAAATCCATCCCGGATATACTAGGGTGGTAGAGGATTAGGCCCTAGGTGGGTTGAACCTCTATAAATTGACGTGTGTTGTTTACATTCCGCACCTTTATTATTGTCTTTGAGCATTCGATTTGAAAAAAGGGCAAAATCGAAAAGATGGAGATAATCTATTCACCCCTCTAGATTATCGTAGCCGCTTGGACTTACAAGTGGTATCGAGCCAAACTCTTTGGTAAGCTCGTTTCACATCGTGAGTGAAGAGGAACGATCGCCGCTACGAATGAAGCTCATCTTTCCGGCACCTCCACCACCAAGCCATCTCGGTTTGATTCCAAAATTTTACATTTTGGAAAGAAATAATGTAATGTTATTTACAAGGTTGCGGGTTCGATATTTGGAACATCGTCATCAATGGAGAATCCATTCCGATGATGGACACACCACACACCTCCAAATGGTAAAGCTCTCTATATTTTATATTGCTCACTTACCAACTTGGAATTTAATCTTATTGTAGGAATTGATCGGCTCATGAAGTATGGCAAAAATTAGAAGCCATTCATGAAGTATATGCAAATGATAGGAGCAACTCAAAAGCATTTACTTTTCAAAGGGATACAATGTCAAATCTAAGAAACAAGCCTCTTACAACTTCCAACTATGAAGAAGTTGAACATTGTCTTATGGGCATCGAAGAAGAAAATGAGGTATGTCTTAAACCCTCTACTTACTATGATATTGTTATACAAAATGATTATAGTGATTTGCAAAATGATTTTGACGATTTTCAAAATGAATTCCAAAATTTACTTGTTAAGTACAAAAATTTGAAAAAGGAATTCAATGTTTTAAAAAATGAAAAAGATAGTTTATTTACTTCCTATGAATCACTATCATGTGCTCACACCACCACACTTGACAATGTTAGAAACCTTGAAAAAGAAAATAGTACTCTTGTTGAGGATATTAATTGCATGAAAAAGGATTTATCAAAATCCAACTTGAGTACCGATAAAATGACCGATATTGTTGATGTTCATAATTGTAATAAATTGAAACAAGGACTTGATCATAAGCCTAGTGTTGTTAATCGTATGAAAAGAAATCAAGTCCCTATGCATGTTGGTCATTATGCTCCAAAAATTATTACTTGCTTCTATTGTGGTAAAAAGGGTCATACGGTAAATACTTGTCGGGCTAGAAATAACTCTAATTATTGTTGGAGACCTAAAAGTCTCAAAGCTAATCCCAAAGGACCCAAACACTTGAGGGTACCACAAAACAATGTCATATTAGGTACCCGGCGGAATAAAAATCAAGGAAAATTCATACCGCCTAGAAGACATCAAATGAGCGTCTCATTTGATCAAAGGAGAAGATATCACCACAATGAACTTTCAAGAGAAATACACTTTCAAAAATGGGAAGGCCACAATGCTTGGAGATGGAGCAATTGGAGAAGCCTTCATCAACAAGATAATTTTCAAAGGGGAAGATATCATCAACAACGGAACGGCACAACCCATGGAAATGGCATAATTGGTAAACCGTATCTCCTATTTAAATATACATCTTGTTTTCTTTATGCATGTTTTTATTTGTGTCTAAATTGCAAAATGGGTTTTCATATTTCTTAAAAATTTAGGTCTTCAATATATTTATGAGTTTCAAATTTTTTTTTAAAAAGAAGACATTGCATGATGTTTTTAAAACTCTTGAGCATTTGCTTTATATATTGTGTTTTATAATCTCCTATGGATTCTCTTGGCACAAGCATACTTATGACATACATTTGTTTTTATCCTACACTTGTATCATGTTGCTTTGTGCTAGAGTTGTTTAAGATATATGTAGGATATATATTTCGTCATTCTCTTCAAGAGATGTTTTAACTATCAAGGTACGCTCATCATTGGTATTTATCTTATAGACTCGATATATTTTTGTCATATGCCTATGTGCTTATACAAGTGCCATTAAGAGGATGTTTTGATTTTTGAAAAGGCATTATTTGACATAGCTTGTTTTATCCAAGATTTGTAAAGGATTATATTTTGTTTTGATAAAACAATTGATCTACTAAGTTATGCATTTTATTGCACATATAAATGCCACTATTCTTGGATGCTTATGTCAAAGTTCTTGTTCATACGATTCTTGTAAATGAGGTCTCAACTATGTGATCTCTTATTGTCGATTTCAAAAGAGACCTTATGTAGCTTTCTTAAGCTTATTTGAACTTGAATGATTTATTAGACTCTTGATGATGCATAGTATGTGATGCTTAAAATAGTGTATCTATTATTCGATATTACTATGCTCGTGTGCAAAATATCCTGTTAAGATTTTGCGAGAAATTTGTAATATTTCGCAACAAGTTTGATGAACTAGACAAGGTTAGTAGCTCAATGATATTGTCAAGAAGAAGGTAATGATTTTGATGTAATATTTGCACTCATAGCACATTTAGAAGTAATTTGCACTTTACTTGCTTATTCTTGTTTTTGAGAAAATTTCAAGCTTTACCAAATGGATGTTAAATCCAATTTTCTAAATGGTTTTATTCAAATAGAAGTCTATCGGAGTTTAAAATTTTTAGGCCAAATGACTTTTATAAAAAGGCCTTGTACGGTTGATACAAGTACCCCATATATGGTTTGATAGACTTAGCTATTTTTGCAAAATAATTTTACAAAAGGTAAAGGTGATACTACACTTCTTGTTTTGAAAAAGGGCAAGGTTGTTTACTTGTGCAAATTTATAATATTTTTGGTGCTACTAATAAATATTTGTGCAAGATATTTTTCCAAGTCAATGCAAGATGAACCTAAGATGATCATGATGAGGGAAGCTCAAATTTGATCATTGAAATTGAAGTTCAACAATGCCAAGAAGGTGGTTATATTCCACATTCAAAGTATAGAAAAGAAAAATGAGGAACCATCTCAACCTCTATGATTACCATGTAAAGATTGACAAAGGTTGAGGAAGGCAAATCGGTCGACAAACAAATTCGAGGTATGTTCATTCACTTTTATTACTCCCTTAAACTCGACATTCCATATGCCTTATGTCTATATGCTCGACTTCAAAAACTATCCCAACGAATCTCATTAAAGTGCCGTTAAAAGAAATTTTCAAATATTTGAAAGGCACTTTTTTATGACTTGTTGTATCCAAAGTCTTAAAACGTTCTTATTTTCGGGATAACAAGTCCGGTGATAATACTTTTTCAAAATATGGTTCGTCATAATCGAACTAAACATATTGAGATTCGATATCTTTTTCTAAGGGATTGCATGTTTAACAAAAACTTGAGATGTGTTTAATTAGTCTCAAGTATAACTCGCGGACTTTTAAATCGTTTCGCCGAGTATTTTACTCCATTTCGAGCTTGATTATGACATAATGTATATTGAATGAGGTCCACGTTTGCATTTTGCACGTTTTTAAAACTTAGGGCGAAAAATTGGATTTTGGATCTAATTTGAAATTTTCAAAATAGGTGAACAGCAGTGGTGCCAGGGGAGAGGTCGGCCAGGTCGCGCCCACCAGCTCGGCCAGGCCGCCTATACTGGGACCTGGTCGCCCATAGCTATTTTTGTGTTAAAAATGTTTTTGTTCTAACTCTCACCATTTTGGCCCTTTTGACTCATAGTTCGACCCCTTTGACATTTGCACACACATTTCACTCCAAATGAGTTTTGTTGCATAAATTTCATATTTTGGGGATTATCTAGCTTGATTATCATCATCATTGCTCGTCTTTACCGATTAAATGGTAAGAATTCCACTACCTTATCTCAATTGGGTTGAACGCTTGAGAACTTGGCCTATATGTATTGTGTTTGAATGATTTGGTGATAAAAAACTTGGCTTAATTGCATTTACAAGGGCTATATATATCTTTTTCAATTTTTACGCCCGCCAAGTGTTCGATAAAATGTCTCAATGTAAAATTCATCACCTACATGATTCTCTCGATTTCAAAAGCCTTGTATATTTATAGAGATCATGTTTTGCAAATCAAATGAGTTTTCATAAGCTTCTACAAGTAAATACGATCGACTCTTTCCTCCTATTTGGTCTATAAGCTTCAATGTTCAAATAGCTCGATAATTCGGTTTAGTTACGCAATTTGATATGATTATATGATGTTTTTATCGTGCTAACATTCTTTTGATGATTCCAAAGGGGAGAAACGGGTTATAAGCTTATTAGCTCATAGAAGCTAAGTTAAGCTAAATAAAAGAAGCTATAAGCTATGGTTTCCTAAAGCCATAAGTTGTGCATTATACTTAGTCCAATTGTTGTATGATGGACTTATATACTTGTCTAATGATGTTTTGTTGACAGGGGAGCTTATAAGCTCTTGTACTTAAGACAATATGTAAAAGCTAAGCTTTTAGCTTGTGGATGATTGCTTTTACATTACTCTTGTTGTGCATAATGATAGGGAGCTTTTGCTATATATGTTTAATATCTCTACTCCCATCCTTGTGATTATATTGCGTGGAATGTTGTCGTTCACAACGGATAGTTCCTTTTAACCAGGTAAAATTATTTTGTTTTCAAAATCGACCTCGTTAAAATTGTTTTGGTTTGTAATCATCAAAAGGGGAGATTGTTTGATAAATGGTTTTATCATAATTTTGATGATTTTGTTTTTATACCAAAACAATGGTTTTAAAGGTTGTCCAAATACTCCTAAATGATTTAAAATGGTTTTAATATTTTTAGGAGTAATTCTTCAAGTTTTATTTTCGACAAATTGGATAACACATTTAATGATTTTGTATCAATGGGTTTTTACATCCAAACTATGTTTCTAAATGTTGTCCTAATACTCCCGATTGGTCTAAACTGTTTTTACTATTTTTCGAAGTATTTATTGGAGTTTATATCGCACAACACTTTTGATGATTTTGTGTTAATGTGTTATTTCATCAAAACTATATTTCTAATGTTGTCCTAAATACTCCCAAGGTTTAAAATGTTTTTACGAATTTTTCATAGTATTTCTTGAGGTTTATTTTTGACAAAAATCGGACAATATTTCATTTAGGAGATCGGGTCGACCAAAGAGCGGAACGACTGCACGAGAACGTATTTCACGAAAGAACTCCCGAGAACTCCTAAAAATGGTCGGGGTGACCGATCACCATGGTGGGCGTTGTTCGCCTTATTTTTAGCTTCACCGCAAGTGTACGGTGAAGTTTATAGAATAGGGTAAGCAAAGTCGTATCCACGGAGACTAATAAATTAGTGCGCTAAGTATTGAACCAAAATAGTTTTATTTTTATTTAGACGATCTTAATTTGATGATTGTTGTGGAGGTAAAGACAAGAATAACCACAAGATACAAGATGAAAATAAATATGGAATTATCAAGAGAATGAAATGGATTTCGGGTTATGGTTTCAATTAATGTTCCTCTTGTTGTCTCTTTTAATCAAAGCCAAAGTTATTATCAATACGCCTATAAGACGATCACAACGGTATTTTATCCTCCTCTCGAGATGTATATAAAGTGTAGATTGAAATATCTATGCTAGCATCTCTACTCAACATAAGATACACAACTCCCAAATGCACAAAAGATCAAATATCCTCACAAATATTCACAAACCTCTCGATTATGCAAATATTCATGTCAAGTACTCAAGATCTAATATGAAGCTCATCTCTCGAATTATGAATCAATATATCAAACAAGTTAAATCATTGGCCAAGTGATAAAACAAGAATAAGAACAAAGTACTCAAATAGGCTTCAAGATAATAACTTCAACCAAGTTTAAAACATTCGACAAGAGTTCAATTAATCTACTACCAAAACCCGGAAATCACAAGATGTTTAGCTACTCATTACAAATAAACAACTCATAGACAAATTGTTCATATTCATGACAAGCTAAAATGAAAGATTAAAGCACAAAGAATGAGAAAACTTAGGGAAATGGATAATCTCTCGATTTATCTTCAATCCTCAAGCTCCGATTCGACCCGATTCTTCTCTTGATTCTTCCTTGATGAAGTTGAGCTATTTCTTGTGTTCTTGGGTCTTTTCCAGACCTTTTCTCCCCTGGTGTGCGCCCCAAAAAGTGGTATTTATACCCTTTTAGAAGCCTAGGTCAATTTGCTGTCATTTTTGGAGTTTTCTGCAAGAACGCACGGGTCGCTGCGCTCACGCACGGGCTACCCGTGCGCCATCCCGTAGAAAACATCCGATCTGCAGAGGGCGCACGGGTCGTGCGTCCACGCACGGGTTACCCGTGCGCCACCCAAACGTCCAAATTTGTTTGCGGGGTCTTCATAAGAGTTGTAGCCCTCTCTTTTAGCTTTCCATAGCCACTTGAATCAGCTCAATATCAATTTTGTAGAGAGAGTTATGACCAAAATACTAAACCCTGCCAGTGCTGGAAATTCCATACGCGTTTGGATGTTCCTTGAGATAAATCTCCTTGTTGTTTGATAATCCATGCTTCTTTTGCCACACGACTCATCACTATGACTCTAGACTCCATATAGTTGGCTTCCAATTGGGTGTAATCGCTCGATTCTTGATGATTCTAGGTAGCAATGCTCGTATTTGTCACAAAATCACTCCAAATATCGTTAAATTCCTACAAAACAAGCAAGCGTAATATCTTTTCCACAAAGAGCAAATATATACCATTTCATACACGTTATTGCATGTTTATAAACAATTATAGCCATAAATATGCCCTAAAATACATGCAAAACTCACACTCAACAAAAATGGTCGTCGCACCCTAGAAGCGGACCGATCGACCCCCTTAGACCGGTCACCCTGTTGAAATTTTGCTGCGTTCTTTTCAAATCTTATTAGTGCGCGACCAGTCCCCTATGTTTTGACAAAGCAAAATTCTAACCGTTGTGCAGCGTGACGACTTTTCCCTAAAATGTGGGATTGATCTCTAACAGTATAATCATGATTTTAATTGTAATTTTTGTAGATATCAGATTCCAAGAGGAGCCTATCAAGTATTAATCATCTCCTATAAATAGAGGAATATTTGAAGCACAACTACAAGAGAGAACAACACAACACAACAAGATATACTCAAGCAAACACTTGGTCTTCTATTGTCAATGTTCTTGTTGTAATTTGCCTAGCTTATCACTTTCACATTCTTGAGGTCTAGGCTATTCTTGATTACACTTGCACTCAATTGTATAATTCATTATCGAGTTGTAATCTTGAATTTTTGGGTTATCATTCAACACAAGATATCCTTGTGAGTGTTCTTGTGGTAAGAACACACTTGGGTGATCTAGGTGTTAGGTGTGAGAAGATTGTGGTAATCTTCTTCTTGAGGTGTTGAAGAATTTGGTATTCTTCAAGGTTGAAGATTGTGGTAATCTTCACAAGGTGCCGTTGGAGATTGTGGTAATCTTCAAGAGAGATTGTGGTAATCTCAAAGGTGGTGTTGAAGAAGAGTGTGGTGCTCTTCAAGGTGTTGTTGTAAGTTGGTGTTGTATTAATTTTGGTAATTAACAAAATCTTTTTTCTTTTTGAAATCCATCCCTGAGGATATCTTTGGGGTGGTAGAGGATTAGGCCCTAGGTGGGTTGAACCTCTATAAATCGCGTGTGTTGTTTACATTCCGCACCTTTATTATTGTCTTTGAGCATTCGGTTTGAAGAAGAGGGCAAAATCGAAAAGATGGAGATAATCTATTCACGCCCCTCTAGATTATCGTAGCCGCTTGGACTTACAATATCCAACTCCCAAAAGATCAAAAGATTAAAAGGCCTCACGAATATTCACATACTTCTCAATCATGCAAGATATTCATGTCAAGTACTCATAGATCTAATATTGAAACTCATCCTGTTCAATTATGAATCAATATATCAAAACAAGTCAAACCAATAGATCTTTGATAAAACAAGAATTAAAGCAAAGTACTTGAATATAGTTGGAAAACATTAACTTTGATTTCAATGAATCATCAAACAAAAGTATCCATTAACCTACTCCCAAACCAGGAATCACAAAGTGTTTAGCCAGACATAGAAAAGAAATAATCCATAGACAAATTATTAAAGTTCACGTCTAAAATAATTGAAAATAATGATACTATGGAATGAGTGAACTCGGGGATGATGACGATCTCTCGATCTATCTTCAATCCTCGAAGGTGTGGTTGCGGTCTTGATCGATCTCTTCAAATCTCCGGTGGAAGATTGCTCTTTTTGCTTTCTAGGGCAAAATTCGGCGTGTCCTATTTGTGGCCGCCCCGTGTCTCTTTGTACTTCGTTTGGGTGAAACCTAGTTGAAAATGAGTCAAACTCTGCTTTTTCCCATGAGAGAAGAAGGCCGTCTTTGTATGGCACGCCAGGCCGTCTTGGGTGTCGCATGGATTGTTCGGCTCGCGAGAATGGAGCACGGGCGTGTTGTATGGCACGGGCTGCCGTCTTAGATGTCAAAACCCGAGCCTTTGATTTTAGGTTGAGCATGAGCCGTCTAGTGGAGCACGCCCGCCCGTGCTCACTGTATCAACAAGCACTTGGCCATTTTTTCCTTTTTCGCCGGTTCGTCGACTTCTCTCGATTCGACTCCAAACTTCGTACTTCAAATCAAGTATTGAGCGTTTGCAATGCTCCGAATTGTTGCCAAAATGCTACAATTATCGATAAATTCCTACAAAATGAGCAAAGCATAATCCTTTTCCACAAAACAGAATAAAACCCTATTTACTCATATAATGCATGCATATCAACACATTCTAGCCAAGATTAAGCCCAAAATACATGCAAAATACATGTCAATCAAACCCCCAAACTAAAAGCATTGTGATAATTCGGTCAACACTTTATGTTGGGAAATTTATTGTTTAGATTTTGATGAATGCCATGTAAAACTTAGACTAGAAAGTTGGCACCCCATTTTCCTTGTAATTTACATTAAAACAAATAAGGCCGTATTTAGTGAGTCAAGTCGGATATGCCTGGATATGCAAGAAGTCAATGGAGACTAAAATGAAGACTCATTGTGAAGCAAATTTGGTGAGTATGGCGAGGAGGAGAAGTCAAGAACTCGATGAAGGAGTATCAACTAGTTACAATTTGTGAGAAGTGTCGGTCAAGTCAACTCAAGACGGCCAAGTCAAGTTGAAGTGACAGATGAGTCTTCCAATGATTGGGAGGCGACTCGAAGTCACCTGGGGAAGTTAAGGAATTGCGGTCAAGTCAAGACAAGTATTTGAAAAGAGTCCGTTGCCTGAAGTCAAGAAAGTTACTTAAATAAGTAATACTTCCATCTTTGCAATATTCTAAAGTGCTTAGTCCGGAAGCGTGCAAAAGGAATAAACCAATGGGAAGCATCGCACGTGTCGGTCGCTCAAAAGGTGAAGGTTTATTTAATACGAGGTAATGTCAATCTCAAATCGCAACAAGACAAGCCAACGACTACTAGTATCTTTTGAAAATCAGCCTATCTCTTCAACGGATGATTTTTGAAAGAACACTATAAAAGGCCGAGGAATCACTTTGAGAGAGGATCACACGAACCACGAACATTCAAGTAATCATTCGAGTGTGACCTACAAATATTCTCAAGTTATTCAAGCTAATCCTCAAGCCTAAACTTGAAGGAAATCAATCCAACACCATCTTTGTGAAGGAAAGACAACTTCAAAATGTTGAAGAGGAAACTTTTGAAGAATCAAAAGGGGTCTACATTCCAAGGAGGATGCAGAAAGGTTCAAGGTCAAACCAGTCTCAAGTTATTGGAGGACTTCGTGATCAAATCTAAGAAGCTTGAACAAGTGAGTCTGTAGTAGCAAGGCATTTGCCGCCTGTGAAGAAAGCCGAGTCGGACGAGAAGCATTGTGTGACCAAGGCATCTCGATCGAGTCCCAAAGGATCAAGTCACCATTTTGTGTGATCAAGACTTGCATCCGGATCGATAACCACTTTGTACTCACGATCAATACTTAGTGGATTCCTCGGGAGTTGGAGAAGAGAGGATTAGAAGAATTACCCCATCTTTGAACCTCTATAAAATTTATTGTGTCATTTACATTTCAAAGCATTTACTTATGCATATTATTTAATATCTCACGATAATTTGCTATCCAATTGATATTTAACAAAGTGCTAAAACTAAGTGTTAAAACAAACTTAAACCAAATTCAAGAGTGTTAAGTCTTCCTGAAAATCTTATCACGGCCAAGTTAAGTATAAGACTAAGCGGTGAGTTATTCTATCAACAAACTCGAAAGTGCATTAAGTGGCTAACTCTCTTTGGTTAACTAACTTAGCGCCCATCAAGGACATAGTTTGTGAAATTAACTCGAACTTATTTAAAAGGACTAAATCGAAAAGTTGGTAAGGTTTATTCAACCCCTTCTAAACCCTACTTACACCCCTTGGGACCTACAAGTGGTATCGGAGCGGTTGGTTCATTGAGCCTTCTCTGACTAGTTCTTGAACTAGATCTCCAAGTTTTCAAAGAAGTTTTTAACACTTGTTCTCTCAAAAGCCATTTTTTTTAACAAAGAAAGTTATTATCATGGAAGCAAATCGACACGCATTCCTATGTTCACCATTGAAGAATTTGATGATCAAAATACGATGCGGCTCATCTATCGACTTTACATGATGAAATATGGATAGTGATAGAGGATGGGCCACCGCAAATAATGAAGGTGAAACAGTGCAAGGAGAGTCACAGCTACGGTGAGGAAGAGGAGGTTGCTCCTCCTAGACCAGCTATGGTTGAAAAGCCACGAGTGAGTGGACAAATGATGATGAGAAAAGATACAACCTTGACAATGTGGCCAAGGATATACTTTACAAGACTTTGGACAAAGCCATGTTCAACAAAGTCAAATCTTGCAAAAAATGACCAAAGAAATGCGGGATAAATTAACCTTAATTTGTGAAGGATCCGAGCAAATTAAGGAAAACAAATTATCTGTTGTTGTTCAAAAATTTGAAAACTTTAAAATGCTTGCGGGTGAAACAATGGACCGGTGGATGCTAGATTCATTGAAATTACAAATGAGCTCAAAGACTTGGGAAAGAATACACACGAGAAGGAGATGTGTATGAAGATCTTGAGGAGCCTCCCGGTGAGTGGGAAATGAAGACCATGGCTCTAAGGCACTCGATGGACCTATCAAAAACATCCAATCATGAACTATTCTCGGACCTCAAAGCCTATGAGTTTGGTGAGAAGAAAAGATCAAGAGGAGATAGTTGTGCCCAAAAAAAAGTGCACTCATTGTCGAGGAAGGAAGAGAGCCGAGACCAAAGAAGTCATTGACCAGGAGGAGATTGCCTTGATGGTTAAAAGATTCAACAAGTTCTTCAAGAAGAACTACAAAAGAAACAAAGGTGAATCCTCCGGAGGAAGACATTCAACTCCTCCAAGTCAAGGGAAGATAGGCCACCAAAGAGAGCTAAGTATCAAAAGGTCGAATATCAAAGAGTGCAACCCAAGAAATGAGAGAGCCGATCAAAAAGTTGAAAACTTGTGTTGGAATTCTGAATGACAACCAGGACACTTTGCCATTATTGTCAATATCCTGTAGTCAATAAATATAGGAATGAAGAAGAAAGAAAAGTCTTGAGAGAAAGAAGGCAAGAAAAGAAAAGAGCAATGTTGGCTGCTGAGACCGCGATACATCCAAGTCAAAAAAGTAGCGGACTCGAGAGAGTAGTAGTGGTCGACTACTCAAGTGACTCACGAAGAAGAAGCCTTAATATGTCTAATGGCTAAGGAACAAGATCAACTTGACCAAGAAGATGAGGTACATTCTAACTCATCTCATTCGATTCTAGTGATAGTAATGCTTTGTGACTCACACACTTCATCACTCACTAATTTTTATGATTCATTAGGCAAAATGATGAAAGACTTTGAGCACATTAAATCCTCACACTCACTATTAAATGAGGAAAACACCCATTTTCAAGAGCCAAAACTCACACGGTGACTAAGGAGCGAGTACTTTAAGTCACATAGGCGATGAGAACAAAAAGTTGAAGGTGGAAATGCTAAATTAACAAAGCAGAGATAGTCTGCTATAGAAAAAAGAGAAAATGATCTCAAAAATGTGATTACCTCATTCACAAAGGCATCCAAATCATTGGATGATCTTATCATGAGCCAAAAAGAACGTGGAGACAAGATAAGTATAGGGTTTAATTCCTTTGTGCATAGTCAAACTCCAAGAGTGATCTTGGAAAAGGGATCTTCAAGTAATGAAGCATCTCAAAAACCAGGACACCAAATGTTGCACACACAGCTATTCCAAAGCACAATCACAAACAAACTGGCCTTGGATATAAAAGAAAAGGAAAACTTGACTAGTTGAGTATCTTTGAGAGGACAGCTGAGAAGAAATCCAGCAGAGTTCCTCAGCAAACTCCAAACAGGAAGTACTCTGTAAAGAAGAAACAGAGCTACCAAAAGCCCCAGAAGTTCTATAAAAGGAACAAATATGACGGAAATGGTAGAAACTACCCAAGTCAAGCTGATTGGAATATTGTGAAATATCAAAGCCAAAGACCTATGGAATACAAGCCTAAATGGCAAAGGCTAGAACTCAAAGAAAAGTCATTCCAAAGGCAACAAAGCTATTATCAAACACACATATGCACCCAAGCACTACACTCAGAGATATCACAATTACCCAAAGAAGGAAATTGCTAAAACACACACACAGGCATACAGACAAAAGAGACAGCTGTATGAACCTAAAGCCCCCAAGCAATTTGCCAAAGTGAATTATGATTATGGCACAGATAGATGGCAACCCCTTAGAGTCAAATCATTTGGCTATAGGTTGGTTGGATCATCTTACAACACTAACCCCTCAGGACCTAGGCAAGTATGGGTACCTAAAAATTAATTTCCTTGATTGCAGGTTCAAAGAACAGCTGAGTGCCAAGGAACCTGGTACATGAATAGTGGCTGTTCCAGACACATGATAGGAAACAAGAAAAATCTGTCAAAATTCAAGGAGATTAGAGGTGCAAAAGTCATATTTGGAGGAAATGAAGCTCAGGGGAAATTAGAGACCTTTGGATCCATCGGGAAAAATGGATTAGAAATCACATATATTGCATACGTTGAAGGCCTCAACTTGAATTTGTTAAGCATCGCCCAACTCGTGACAAGGGCTACAATGTTGGATTCAATATAGGAGTATGCCAAATCGAGACACCGAATCAAATGAAGTAGTGTTGCAAGGATCCGACAAAAGAACATGTATGTGGTAGATCGGGTCAATCTACACCAAGCACTTGTCTATTTTAGCAAAGTCTGTAGAATCAAGTTGATTTGTGGCACAAGAAGTTGAGTCACCGAATTTCAAGATAATTAACAAGCTTGCAAGAAATAATCTTGTAGAAGGACTTCTAAACTCGGTGTACAAGAATGAAAGTGTTTGTAATGCATGCCGGATGGGTAAGCAAATCAAATCATCATTCAAAGAAAAGTCAAGTCCATCTTCAACAAGGATATTGCATCATTGTTGCACATGGATCTATTTGGTCCGGTTGAGCCAGCCCAAAGAGCATAAGTGGAAAGAAATACACTCTAGTAGTGGTGGATGATTATTCAAGATATACATGGACAATCTTCATGTGTAAAAAGAAGGAAACCTTGCGAAATTACCCCAAATGATGAAAAGAGTTCAAAATGAGAAGAGTTAAACCATTATAAGGATAAAATCGTGAAGAGGAACCGAGTTTGTCAATGGAATAATAACTCAAAGTATTGTGTTGAAAATGGTATTGCTCATGAATTATCTGCGGCAAAGGACTCCCTTGTGAGAATGAAGTAGCGAAAGAAGGAAAATAACTCTCAAGGAAAGCAAGAACCATGTTAGGAAGTGGATTGCCAAAAGATTTTGGTGAAGCCATCAATCTGCATGCTATACTCAAAATGGATGCATGATAAATAGACAATCGACAAAGACTCCTATGAAATTTAGACAGGAGAAAGCCAAATGTTGGGTACTTTAAAATATTTGGATGTAAATGCTTCATCCACAACAATGGGAAAGATAATCTAAAGGCTTTTGATGCCAAAGCTGATGAAGGTATCTTCTTGGGATACTCAGCTGAAAGCAAAGCCTATAGAGTGTTGAACAAAAGGACTATGATCACAGAAGAGTCCATCCATGTAGTGTTTGATGAACCTAATGTAAATGGAGAAGATCTTGAAGAGTTAGCTGATAAGCTGAATCAGCCAACTGTGCAGAAGAGTCCCTATGTTGAAGCTGAAGCTGGAATAATTAATCAAGGTGAAGATGAGATAGTTGAATCTCAAAGACAGCTGGACAATCTGCAGCTAAGTGATGATGAGAGAGTCGCTCAAGATAACACAAATTTGCAAAGAAGATCGAACCCACTAACTTACTCCAACCTCGATGTGAGATGGCTAAGAGACCATCCACCAGAGCTAGTCATTGGAAATGTAAGAGATGGTGTAAGAACCAGATCAAGAGCTCAACAAGAAGCAATGTTCACTTTTTTTATCTCTCAAATAGAGCCAAAAGATGTGTCTCAAGCATTGGATGACACACATTGGATTCAGGCCATGCAAGAAGAAGCTTAAATCGGTTTGAAAGAAACAAAGTATGGGAATTGGTTCAAAGACCAACCCATCAAAATGTTATTGGCACAAAATGGGTGTTGAAACAAGATGAATTGGTAAGAAACAAAGCAAGATTGGTAGCAAAGGGTATTGCCAAGAAGAAGGAATAGATTTTGATGAAACCTTTGCCCCCTGTTGCAAGATTAGAAGCAATAAGGATGTTTCTTGCCTATGCCGCACACAAGAACTTCATTGTATACCAAATGGATGTAAAAAGTGCATTCTTGAATGGATTATTGGAAGAAGAAGTCTATGTTGAACAACATCCAGGATTTGAGCAAAAGACTCTTGGAGATAAGGTGTACAAGCTCAAGAAAGCTCTATATGGATTGAAATAGGCACATAGAGCATGGTATGATACATTGTCTCATTTTTCGATGGATAATGGATTCACCAAAGGCAAAGTGGATAGAACACTCTTGAGAATTCAAGATGGAGAGAGTATCTTTGCTTGTTCAAATATATGTGGATGAAATCATTTTTGGATCCACAAACAAAAAGAGTGTGATAAATTCTCAAACCTCATGCAAGGCAAATTTGAGATGAGCATGATGGGAGAGCGACATTCTTTCTAGGACTTCAAGTTAACAAGTGAAGGATGGAACCTTCATAAGTCAAACAAAGTATACCAAATATTTAATGAAGAAATTTGGTATGGAAGAAAAGTCTTCGTGAAAATACCAATGAATACATCATCAAGATGGATATGGATGCGGATGGCAAGCTTTGTGGATCAAACTAGATACTGAGAGCACTTATTGGATCAACGCTCATCTCACGGCAAGTAGGCCGGACATCACCTTTGTTTGTAGGTGTATGTGCAAGATTTCAATCGCACCAAAAGAAAGCCATATGATCGCATGCATCGAGAGAATCCTAAGATATTTGAAGGGATGCGGAAAGTCGGCTTATGGTATCAAAGGAAGGAGGATTCAAGCTTGTGGTTACTCTCGGACTCATATCTTTGGATGTAGAGTTGACGGGGAAGAGTACTTCAGGTACATGTCATTCTTGGAAACAGATTGGTTTCTGGTTTAGCAAGAAGCAAAATTCAATAGCCACATCCATAGTCAAGGCCAGTACATAGTTGCGGGCGCTATTGTGCCCAAGTCTTATGGATGACAACTGGTGAGAGATTATGATGTTGAAGAAAAGAAATTCCAATTATGTGTGATAACACAAGTGCTTTGCAATCACTCAAAATCTGTTGCACTCAAGAACAAAGCACATTGATGTCGGACATCATTTTATAAGAGATCATGTTGAAAAGAAGGACATCACCTTGGAATACATCTCAATGATAAACGAGTTAGTGACATATTCACAAAGCCATTATGTGAATCAAGATTTGAAGAGCTTAAGCATGAGCTAGGGTTAATTGAGCTGAATTGACACTCAGAAGACTCAAGGAGAAGAGTTGGAACGAGAAAAGATGAAAATAAAGCTGAGGTCTTGAATCAGCCAAGTAAATCAGTCGTATCGGAAAATCGGTGTTTTGCATCAAGTTAGGGACAGTGAGTACCTATGTGAAAAGAGAGAAAAGTTGAATCGCCTAAAGAGTGTTTGAGTTATTTATGAGCTAAGTGACAAAAACGCAGTCGTTTTTAATAAGCGGGAATGTTTTTAAGGATGACGTCAGCGCAATAATGACAGATACAGTCAAAAGCTGCACGACCAAGCCTATGATTGGATATAAATGCTGCCGCATTAAATGCGAGAAATTAAATGCTAATCGGCGTGCTAAATCTGAGCCGTTGATCCTGATCAAATTTCAAAAACCGTATGCACGTCCTTTCATAACCTATACATATACAAGCTCATCCGTTTTCTCTCTCACACTACACCAAACTGTTCATCTCTCCAAAAGCAAAGACTGTATTTTTCTCTCGAAACCCTATCAATCTTCAAAGCAAGTTTCTCAAAAATCGTTCGGTAAAAATCACTGAAATGGCAACCACCTACGATTTCGTTAAGTTGGGAAAGCAAATCCACACTGGTTCTACCGTGGATTTTGAAGGGATGATCAAACAGGGGTCTGATGAAACCCTGGTGAAGAAGATAGCTGAGAAAGTAGAGAAATCTGGACTGAAACCCTTTCTCACGATGGAGTTTCAGATGACGTATGTGGAAGAGGTTGCCCAGTTCTACGTGAATGCTGAAGTTCACGACGAGGGCATCAAGTCCTCTGTTCACGGAAAGGAATTTACGATCACTGCTAAGGATCTAGCGGAGCATTGTTTGCTACCGTCGGAAAGAGAGCGGAGAGATATTGGAGGCCGATGTAAACTTGGCTGCTGCATGGAAAGAAGTGGCCAAACCTGACTGTGCTTGAAGGTCGTCTACACAGCTGACAAGAAGCTGCTGAAGGAAGATTACCACAAGTTCTTTGGACAAATTTGGAAGCTTTAATGTTTTGTCCAAAACTAAGCTGATTGTGATGGCTGCGATCATGGAGGAGAAAAAGGTAAAATGGGCTGAGTTTGTATAAAGCAGACTCTACCAAAATGTTGGAAACAAGTCTTTCAAGGAAAATGGATCGTTCGGAGGATCCTTCGGGGTATGGCCTTGTTATTGGCCGGTGATGGAAGTGAAGGAGTTCCACTCCCCGGCATGGAAAGGCGTTCCATGTCAACAAGAAAATGTTCCAATCGAATCTCCGGAGCTCGAGAAGAGAGCTTATGCCAAGAGAGCGGATACTAGTGAGGGGAATCGGTGACCCGAGGAAACAAGCTGTTGTCTCCCCTCCCAAGAAAAAAAGCGCCTCTCTGCAGCTGGAAAAGAAGACCGATGCCCATGCGCAAAGAAAACAAGCACACTGCCCCGTAGCCGAGTCACTGCCCCGCAGCCGTCTCTCTCTGCCCCTGCAGCGGTGAGAATTAACCTCAAATACCTTTTCCAGTTGTCAAGAAGAAAAGGTGACAAACTAGAAAGCCGACTCCTCGAGAAAAAGAAAGTAGCAGCCTGCCCGCCGTCCAGGACTCAGGAAAGCGTATCAAACCAGAAATTCCTCCGGTGAGGACCAAAAGAAGAAGACTCTTCAAGCATTTAGAGCTTGAGAAAACAATCTGAGTCGCCACTCGGTGGAACAGATCGTTGAAACAACTGGAGAAGTAGAGTCTCAGAGATTATTGATGAAGCGCCAAATCTGCCGAGGCCGATCAACGAGAGGCAAGTCGAAGACCCGATTGTGGAGAGAACAAGCGAGGAGCAAATAACAATTTGAGAGGCAGCTAAGTCTCTGTTGCAGGATCGTGTCTCGCCACGACACGATCTTCTTTGAGGTGAAAAGCGACAAGCTATCTGCCCTCCTTTCCTAAGATCGGAGGACAACACGAAGATGATGATGGTGATGTGATCATCTTTGTCTCCACCGTATCCGGACATCCAAAATCGTCTGCGAGAATGGAGGAAGTGGAAGTTGAGTCACTCTAGGGTGCAATTTGAACACCCGAGTTTATTGAGAAGGAAGAGGAGCTATTCAGGTTCCTTGAAGTTGACACATTGATGCAAGCCCTTGATGAGGATAAGCTGCATCAACATGCCGCAAATTCGAAAAGGAAAACGAAGCAGGCTAAGCTAAGCAAGCAGAGGAAGCGAAGCTCGTCTGGCGAAAGCTTGATGATTTGTCCTCTAATGGAACCATCGATCACACTCATCCACATCTTGACATACTTTTTCGAGAGAGTGATGAAGATTTGGACCTCTTTGCTGATGACGAGAAAGAGCTAGAAATGCGAAAGAAGCCATGCGGGAATCGAGAATGATGCATGAGCAACAAGCGATGGAAGAACCGGAGAGTCTTCCAAATCACGGTGAAATTGACCCTATGGGAGTGGTGATTGCATTGCAAGCTGTTGTTCTTTGCGACCACTTCCCTGACTCACTCTCGAGGAAGGTTCTAAGGAAATGGCATGAATGGCGGGAACTTGGGGACCCAAGTCGAGCCAACCCCTATTGAAGGTGTCTTACCACCGCCCCAACTACTGAACACTCACGAGAAGCAGTAGGGAGTTTGGAGAAGAGTGACCCCTAATCCAAGTCACTGTTTTGGTATGCCGATTGAGGGAAAACTCCCTCCACTGCGGCTAGGTCGAAGGTTCTTTGCAGATAACTTCACCATGAATCTCGGAGGCGAAGTGGAGACGGAAAAAGAAAACAAAACACATCAAGTTGTCATCAAGAAGCTCGGACGATTGAGAGCTGTCTCGGTTGAGGTGCCAACCGCTTCCTCTTCTGCCGAGGACGCCGCTGCGATGCGATCGAGGCACGGGATGGTTTCGCCTAGGAGTTAACACTGGCAATGAAAGTGCAATCCACGGAGTTGAGACTCTGTGGATGCCACTATAGAAGACCCCAAGACAGTGAGTCAGCCGAAGGGAATGCCCAACGCCTGCTTGATTGAGGCGTAGGAGGTAATGAAGGCCTACGGGAGGTTGAGACTTCCCGAGGTAAAGAAAGCAATACAAAACATCCCTCTGGTATCATTGATGCAAGCGAGAAGGAGATAAGTGCCCTTCACGATTCCCAAGACAACCCGATGTAACTTTTCCGGGATCCGAAGGTGAAGATGGCGAGTCATCCCCTGTTGCAAGTCCAAACGACTCAACCGAGGATGTTCTTCCCAAAGACGAGTAAGCGAATTCAAGGTTGCTCGTCAAAAGTTCAACTTTGATGATGAGCCACCCTTCAAGTCTCATCATCGTCGATGACACTATTGATACGGCCGAGGACCGGACAACTCACATGGAAAAATCGGTTGAGACCGAAGGCTGTTGAGACAAAAGTGAGGCTCGGCCAGCCTAGGTCCATACCACAAGAAACCCCGGTTGAATCACAATCTCTCGCGCAGGCTCCCAACGCTGCAGCAGAATCGACTCAACCAGGCACATCACGGCCACAAGTCACAGTTGAGCAATTCCCTATGTCCGTGATGATGCGTTTGAAGAAAGCGTTCCCTTTCTCACTAAGCTGCTGATCTTGATGAAGAATCGGCTAGAGATCAACAACGTTTCCATAGACTGATCCATCATTCCCACTTGAGATACCATCGTCCCAACAGATTTTGATTTTGATCTTTGCTTGGCCGCTTGGTGAGGCAGAGGTGACGATTGAGGTTCGAGAAGTCTTCAAGGCAATATTTGCGGAGATAGAGAACATGGAAAAGCACCAGGCCTCATTGGATATCTTTGGATAACGAGAGATGCTAATCTTACGGCCGTCTGCGTGGAATCATAGTCGGGGATCCGGGAATGGTGGCAACAACGAAGAAACAATGCGTGTGGAGCAGGTTCGATACTTCAAAGCATTGTACAATAAGATGCTAATGTCTGGAGAGCGATAACGATGATATGAAGAAGATGATGCAAGAAAATATTGATAGAATGCATACCTCTCATACCACGAAATGGAATCGCTACGCCGAATTTCATCGAAAAAGAACTTATGCGCGTAGAAGAAAACTTGAATGCAAAATTCACCTTCTTATATTTGAAATAAAGTTGGTGATGACCAAATCAAAAGCCACCCGCTCGGAATTTCGAAGCAAAGATACTCCGCAGTGAGAATCAAGTAGAACTCGGCTATCGGCCGTGTAGATTTCATGCTTGTTGGCATGTTTCGGGGTTCTCTCTCTTTTGATGATGCCAAAAAGGGGAAGAGGAATACCTAAATGCGATTGGAAGGGTGCGGTTGAGAAGAAAGCATTTGTGAAGAAGAAGACGGTGAGGATCAAAAGAAAGAAAAGGGAAAGTCCGTTGAGGGGGAAGGTTCGAAAGACATGACTTTAATGGTTGCTAGAACCCTCAACAAGGACTTGTCACAAGCGACATCATAAGCAAACTCCCGGTGACTCTGCCGCTCCAACACTCTGTTGTGCCCATGTCGAGAAGAGGAAAATAGTAGAAGCGAGGGATGAAGGAGGTTGAAGGAAAAATGGATGCCGTGTGATGGACATATTGAAACAATACGGAGGCATTCAGCGAGGAAGAAGAGAGTGATGCCATTTCGGATATTAGGAACCGAGCCTAGATCGGTCGATGAATTCAAGCGCTCAAATCCAAAGGATACTTCAAGGCATGTCCATAGCCCAAGCACAGGACTTGTATTGGGAAAAAGGCCTCAAGTCATGCGAAGAAGGCGACAGCAGAGACTCAGAAGTCACTCTGCTTTGGTCACTCTCTTTGGAAAGAAGAAGGCCCAAAGACAATACACACCCGGATGAAGAGGTAGAAGCGATGGAGGAAGAGGTTTGGACCAGACCTCTACCCAAGAATATCGAATATATAGATCCGGGGAAAGAAATGAGGGATCTATTGGTAGGTACGAAGTAGCCAACGAGGGGAAGTGGCAAGGAAGAATCTTGACTATGTCGAGAGGATTGAAAGAGAAAATAAAAGACAAACTCAAATTTGTGGGAAGAAAGACAATAAATGAAAAGAAAAGATGAAGGCCAAGAAGAGCTTATGAGAAAAAGAAAGCGGTGAAGAAGAGAAAGAAGAGAAAAAGGTCGAAGAAGGCAGCAGAGTGATGAAGAAAAGAAGGAAGGGCGGCGAAGGAGATGAAGTGTTCTTTGTCCACCCCTTCATGTAATTTACTATTGTAAATACATAAGTATGTAAGTCTTACGTATATTATATAAGAAATCAGTAAATTCTCTATTTTTGCATAGACATAGATGCTCTGATACACTTTGTGCAACAGTTGTAAAGGACAAGAATGTTATGATCAATAAAAAGATTGATTCTACGCATACATTTCTCGTTAATGCACTATCGTATGTATCTTTGTTATTTACATTTTGAATGTATAAGTTTTGGCATCATCAAAAGGGGAAAATTGTTGGGAAATTTATTGTTTAGATTTTGATGAATGCCATGTAAAACTTAGACTAGAAAGTTGGCACCCCATTTTCCTTGTAATTTGCATTAAAACAAATAGGGTTGTACGAGTTGAGTCAAGTCGGCTATGCTGGATATGCAAGAACTCAACTGGAGACTAAAATGAAGATTCTGTTTGTGAAGCGGTGAGTATGGCAAGGAGAAGAAGTCAAGAACTCGATGAAGGAGTATCGGCTAGTTCTGGTGTGAGAAGTGTCGATCAAGTCAACTCAAGATAGCCAAGTCAAGTTGAAGTGATGGATGAGTCTTCCGATGATTGGGAGCGACTCGAAGTCACCTGGGAAGTTAAGGAAGCTGGTCAAGTCAAAACAATCGAAAAGAGTCCGTTGCATAGAAGTCAAGAAAGTTACTTAAATAAGTAATACTTCCATGCTGCAATATTCTAAAGTGCTTTCGATCCCCGAAGCGTGCAAAAGGAATTAACCAATGAGAAGCACTACACTGTGTCGAGGCTTTGAAAAGTGAAGGTTTATTTAATACGAGGTAATGTCAATCTCAAGGATCGCAACAAGACAAGCAGCGACCACTAGTGTCTTTTGAAAATCAGCCTATCTCTTCAACGAAGCGCTTGATTTTTGAAAGAGCACTATAAAAAAGGCCGAGGAATCACTTTGAGAGAGGATCACACGAACCACGAACATTCAAGTAATCATTAGCTGTGACCTACAAATATTCTCAAGTTATTCAAGCTAATCCTCAAGCACTAAAGTTCGAAGGAAATCAATCCAACACCAAGTTTGTAAAGGAAAGACAACTTCAAACAGTTGAAGAAGAGGAAAGTTTTGAAGAATCAAAAGGGGTCTACATTCCAAGGAGGATCGAGAAAAGTTCAAGGTCGAACCGGTCTCAAGTTATTGGAGGGCTTCGTGATCAAATCCAAGAAGCTTGAGCAAGTGAGCTGTAGTAGCAAGGCCGCGCCTGTGAAGAAGCCGAGTCGGACGAGAAGCGGATGTGTGACCAAGGCATCTCAGACGAGTCCCAAAGGATCAAGTCATTTGTGTGATCAAGACTTGCATGACGGGTGATAACCACTTTTGTACTCGATCAATACTTAGTGGATTCCTCCAAGAGTTGGAGAAGAGAGGATTAGAAGAATTACCCCATCTTGAACCTCTATAAAATTTATTGTGTCATTTACATTTCAGCATTTACTTATCGTGCATATTATTTAATATCTCATTGATAATTTGCTATCCAATTGATATTTAACAAAGTGCTAAAACCAAGTGTTAAAACAAACTTAAACCAAATTCAAGGGTGTTAAGTCTTATTTGAAAATCTTATCACAACCAAGTTAAGTATAAGACTAAGTTGTTGAGTTATTCTATCAAGCTCAGTCGAAATCTGTTAAGTGGCTAACTCTTTGGTTAACTAACTTAGCTGTCCATCAAGGACATATTTGTGAAATTAACTCTAAACTTATTTAAAAGGACTAAATCGAAAAGTTGGTAAGGTTTATTCAACCCCCTTCTAAACCTTACTTACACCCCTCGGGGACATACACTTTATAAACGGGACAACACAAAAGGGGTAAAGAAGAGCAACTCAAGAACACCGCATCACAATGAATGTCATCTATCCATAGACATCAAGCCCAAACCAACCAAGTTTTAAATATCTAACACGAGCACAAGTCTATCAAAATCATGGTAAAACACTTCAAATCACGCCTCTCGGGGATAAAGTGTATACTTTACTCACTTGAATAATAAGGGATGTGTATTCGCTCAAGTCATATCAATGTGGAAGAATTACCATATGCTTGCAAATCGTCTCACATCTCCGCCACTCATATGTATGCAATTCACAAATCGAAAGGACTTTGTTTATGGTTGTAATGAAGGCTCTTTGGTTAAGGTAGGAAATATGGATAAAGTGACTCAACTCAGCGTATAGATTGGTAAGCACATCATTTTCTTAAACAATTATTCTAATACTCATCAACTATGCACTCTCAATCACCTTATATTCTATCACCTCTCTATTTCTCCCTTCTTTTCATACAAATTATTCTCCTTCGCCTTACATCACAATTTCACCCTACTTTTCATTTATGGCCGACTCACATCTCAGTCATTTTTTTCCGACTCTTTTGTGAGTATTCTTCCTTCTCCTCATTTTTCTTCTTTTATTCCCAATCACCCAACATATACACTATTTTCTAAGTTCTAGATACCCCTTTCATTCAACCCTTTATTCAATCCTTTTACTCAATGCTATACGCTCAAACTTAGGGTAACAAATATATCAAATTAAGTTCTAAGGCTTGAAATGTGGCTATCAAAAAATCAGGCAATAGGCTCAAATTGGCCACTAGGGAAATCAAATATCATAAGGTAGGCAAAAAAGGCTTGAAAGGCTTAACAAAAAAATGGCCTAAAATCATTTTCATGAATGCATACAACATGTGACTTTGACAGAGATACGAGCAAGTTCTAGAATTCAAAACAACATGAATGACACACTCAATCAACCAACAAGATCGCATAATATGAAAGCGAGTAAAGGCTCAAAAAACTCAGGCTTGTAAGTGCATAATTCAAAGTATTTTAACCATGATCCCAATAATCACATGCTCCATATTAATTATTCTCAACCCGGTCAACTCACGCTCAACACCCAATTCAAAACAACATAAACCGCTCAACACATGCTCCCAAGATCAACAAAAACACAATAGCGGTCAACTCACTCCTAAACTACTAAGAAACCAATAAACGTGCTAAAGCAATAGACGTGCTAAAAATCAAAAACAACTAATTCAATGAATACTACATGCTCTAAATGCAACTACATGAATGCAATAACGCCACACCCTTCAAAAAAATACTACCTCTCCCCCAAATTTGAATGAAATTATAGCGTATAGAAGAAAAGGTAGAATTTCAAAAGAAAAGTGTGGATAGGACCTGGATTCTTGTGGGGGTGGCGGCGGAAAGTGGCCCTAGGAGATATGCCAATTTTGAATCTAATGCAACGTCGCAATATCTGCAACTCCTGGGCTTGGTACCTTTCCTCATTGGCACGATGCTTTTGTTCTGCTCTGCTCGGAAAGCACGGAACTCATCCTGGTGAATCCAGAAGTCGTCCCCTATCTTGGCGCACGCTCTCTTCAAGAGCATAAAATCTATCATGATCAAACTGTCCCCACACTCCTCACCTTGGTGGGAGCTCTCGAATGTCGGCCCGTCCCTCGTGGGAAGCCCCGCTCGAAACCCTCTCATGGCGATCGTACTCCCTCGCCTCCATCACCAAGTCGTCTTCATCGGGTAACCCTGCTACCCTCCTCATTTTTCGTGCATCAGGCCATCCATGACCCCGATATGAGCCTCAGTGAGTGCAGGAGCCATTTAATTTGATTGTCCACCACAGCGGTGGTAGTGGGTTAGGAGGTGGAAAGCGGACCCGACTTTTTGTTGAAAATAGAGGATGTTCTCCTCTTGATTATGATCTTCATGGTGTGGGCGCTCATGTTGATGCTCCGGCTGCCCTCTATCGGCTCCATGCGGCGCATATCAACCCAAACTATTGAGCAATGGGGGTGATCATTCCCAATTAATATTATCCCCGCTCCTTGTTGAGAGATGTAAATGGCGTGTTCAACAAAGCACGCCGCCATATTATAAGGGTGCGGATGAGCATACACCAAAGTAGGTATAGCTCCCTCGCTTGCATACCCCCGTTGTTGTGCCGGGCGAACACTTGAATGGGCCGTCACTTTTTGGATGTAATAGAATATGGGGTTGCGGAGTGCCGAGGCCTTGGATGTGCGCGCCGCATATTGCATTAAGCAGGGTTTGGGGTTTGATCAACATTCGCCGAGAATTCACGCGAGTTGTAGTTTGCGGTCTGATGCAGGGCGATCGATGGTACCCCAAAAATCTGGTTCGATTCGGTGATGGTGACGTTCCTCCAAATGTTGCCCAATCAAATCGATTTTCCGAGGTTCATTTCTTACTCTCTCTCCGTAATGTGCATGGTGCTTAAGAACTCAAGCGCGAGTGTCTTAAATGTTGGCCACCGCCCTTGCATGAAGGCGGTCCATTCCACTCGTTCAAACATGAGCCACACCTCCTCATGTATCCCAGGGGCTCGGGTACACTCATCGTCGGCATAGCATGTGGGCGTGAAAGTACGAGTGATCGCCGGATCCATTTTTCCATTAATTCTGCGCTCTGTGAAGGTGAGTCCATAAGCTAAAGGGCTATTTGGATCAACCTCCGAAAGCAGTCTCCTCGACGTCCACACCCGACCTATTTAGTTACGTGGTTCACCATTTGTTCGAATGAGTACCAGGCAAAACTAGTGTGAGAATCCGTGACGTGCGAAGTAAAACAAACGATGAATTACATACAACAATTAATGTAATGCCTAGTGTCTCATCTCAACAATTCAATTCACAATTAAGTTTCCAAGCCCAAACAACAATATAATTGCGAGAGAGTCCTAGTCACTAACACCCTAAACAATTGAGCTCATGTATAATTCATCAAGCAATCAACCAAAATCATCATAATTTAACAACCCACAAGGTGTTCGATAAAATGCCCAATAATCCTAATCCATAATCCTCAAGAAATTCAAGTAAAAAGTGTAATTCATACCTTAAATCCCGAGAATTCGAAAAGAGTTGAAGTTTGAAAACCCTAGGTGCTTTTCTACTCAAATCTTCTCTTAAAGCAATTTCACAAGTGTATTTTGTAAGTGAGTAGTGTGGGAAGTGATTATGCAAGTGAATTCTATGGATAATTTTCGAAAATTTGGAGAGGGCGCCAAATTTTGCTATGTCTCTGTCTGAGGGGGAGGAGTTATTTGTGTGAAAAAGATGCCTCCGCCCGCTCTTTATGTCTGTCTCGGTGGGTAGGAGCACGGGCCGTGCCAAATGGCACGAGCGGCCTATGCTAGGGGCGAACATTCGAGCCCCAAAAAGGCCGGGCACAAAGACGGGTCGTGCTCCTTAGCACGGGCTGCCCGTCTTTGGGTGCCAAAAATTCCTCAAGTCTTTGGTACCAAAGACGGGGCCCTGCCCGTCTTTGGGTGCCGCACTCACTTCGATTTTTCCAATTTTTTTTATTTTTTATGGAAAAACAAGCAAATCATATCCTATGAAAGCAATTAAATCCTAACTTAGAAAAGGAAAAAAACAAACCAAAAATATGGGAAGAAATAAAACAAAGAAACCGTTGGGTTGCCTCCCAACAAGCGCTAAATTTAACGTCTATAGCTTGACGCCTGTTTTATTCGATCACGATTTCAATGAAGTGATGCGAGTCACTTCTTCATGTTCTTCTCCTTGCCAATTCAACTCGCATAGATTCGAACCTCCTTTGAATGCCTCTAGCGTAGAAGTCACCAATCGGTCAAATGTCATGTTCTTCCGTTTGCATCGTGCGGACGACAAAGACACGCGTGCTTCCGAGCCGCTAGTCCTTATCGTGTGCTTTGCTCTCTCAAAATTTAATACGCCCCGCACATGATCTATAACACACACACAATGACTCAGATTAAAAGTATTAGCACTTAAATCGACGACCGATATTAATCTACAATACTCCCCTGTTATCATGATGGTTCCGGCCTTATAGATGGAGAACAACACTTGCTCATCATTAACTCGTAATGTGAGCTCTCCTTTTTGTACATCTATAGTGCGCGTGACGGTGGCTAGGAGTGGGACGCCCGAGTATCGAGAGGACGTCTCGATCTTCCTCCATATCAAGCACTAAAAAGTCCACGGGGAATATAAACTTGTCTACCTTCACGAGCACATCCTCCACGATTCCCTTAGGATATGTGGGTGATCTATCCGCTAGCTATAAGGTGACCATAGACGGCTTCACCTCTCCTAATTCAAGTTTCGAAAATGGACAAGGGCATTAGATTAATACTTGCTCCTAGATCACAAAGTGCTTTCTTAAATACAACACCACCAATAGCACAAGGATAGTGAAACTCCCAGGATCTTTGAGCTTGTGGTAGTTTCCTTTAAATGATCGTGTTGCATTCCTCGGTCAAATTGTATCTCGAATTCTACCAACTTTTTTTTTTGGACATCACTTCCTTCAAAACTTCGCATAATTGGGCATCTGCTCCGATGCGTCCGCAAACGGTATGTTAATATGCGAGTTTCTTAAAGATGTCTAAGAATTTAGCAAATTGGGGATCTAACTTTTTCTTTTTAAAACGTTGAGGGAAAAGAAGTGGTATAGAAAAACTTGAAAGATTAGAGTTAGATAAAGATTTAAGCTTCTCGGCCCCTTTTTGTTCAAGAATAACATGGTCCTCAACTCCTTCCTCGGCCTCAACATCGCCCTTTGCTTGATTTCGGTTTCGCGTCTCCGACATGTCGATCGTAGCTCCGGCAGGAGCACGGGCGGGCCGTGTGGTGGCACACGGCCGTGCCCCCCTGCGGACTTCAGTGATTTTCGGTATTTTTGGCCTCTCGTATTCCGTTCCATTCCTTGGCGAATGACGTTACTAATTGTTTCTTTGGATTAACCTTAGTGTTGCTCGGAAATTGGCCTTTCTAATCTTTGCCACCAATAATTGTAGCTAATTGGCCAATTTGGGTTTCAAGATTTTGATTTGGGACCCCATAATGTTGGACAATTGTGTGACATGGTTTTCGATTTTATCCATCTTCGCCTCATCCTTGGTGAATTGTTCCTTGTCTCACTCATGAATGAGGCGAGAATGTCCTCTAAAGATGGCTTTGGCTCCGCATTAATGACACCGTTTGTCACATTAAACCCGGTGGTGGTTGCATCACGCTCTTCGTGTTTGCGTAGGAGAAGTTCTCGTGTTTTTCAAGCCCGGATGGTAATGGGTAGGAGCTTGATTGTTCAAATTGTTGAAATTCAGTTATTAACATAATTTGCTTCCTCTATCGATCTAGAGGAACTCTCCCATTATTTGCACCCGCATTTCCTCATATGCCTTTGTCAAAGCACTCAATTAGTTTGTCAATACGGCCATCCGGGCTGTCAACTCTTTAATTGGGTCCGAATCGAAACTTCGCTACCCTTTTCACATTAGTCCTCTCGGAGGCCATTGATAGCTATTCATGGCCATCTCCTCCAACAAGTTGAACGCATCCTTCGGAAACCTCGCAAGTATAGAACCCTCGTTTGCAACATCCACAAACGATCTACCGCCCCATCAACCCATTGTAAAAGAAACATAGTTTTGTTGATCTTCGTGAAATCCGTGTTGTGGGCACCTCCTCAACAAATCCCGAAATCTCTCCCAGGCCCCATACAAAGGCTCGAGTCAAATTGCCTTGAATTGGTGATCTCACTTGAGTGTAGTGTTTTGCTTGGTGGGAAATATTTAAACAGAAACATCCGACTCAACTCATCCCAATTGTTCACACTCCCCGAGTTAGGTGTCAGCCAGTTCCTAGCCTTATCCTTTAAAGAGAAAAGGAATAGCGAAGACGTATAACATCATCAGTTACTCCCATTCATCTTGATAGTATTGCAAATCGTATGAAATTCACAAGATGAGAGTTGGGATCCTCGGATTTAAAACCCCAAACCGATTATCTTTGCAACATCGAGATCGATCTTGGCTTCACCAAAGTTATTCGCATTGATTGGGACATTGGCAATTCCACCATAGTTGCGATTGATTGGGAAAAGTAATCGCGAATCGCCATGGGCAGCTAGAGCCACCTGGAACCTCGGGTATTGGTAACTCGACATTGACCCTTCCGGCCCGGTTGTTACCTTCGTTATCGACCCGTTATTGCCTCCGTTGTTACCTTCTAAATACGCCGCCATAGTTTGTCCTTGTTGTTTTTCTGCTGTTTTGTAGCCGCACTATTCCGCCTAGCAAAAGCCCCAACCTCAAAGTATGAGCGGTGTTAATTCTCCTTGCTTCGCCTGGCGTGTGTTCATGAACTACAGAACCAACTAAAGAAAACAAGTCCAACACAAAGAGAAGTAAAATTAAACAACAAAATAAAAAGAAAGAAAAATGTCTAAATTAAAAATAATTCTATTTATCGCAATATTAGTACTAGAAATTTAATTAGTCCCCAAAACGGCGCCAAAAACTTGTTCACCTTATTTTTTTAGCTTCACCGCAAGTGTACGGTGCGGTTTATAGAATAGGGTTAGCAAGTCAAATCCACATGGACTAATAAATTAATGTACTAATTATCGGATTATAATAGCTTTATTTTTTAGAATATCGAATTTGAGATGGATTGGTTTAATTAAAACTAAAACAGAAATTATCCTAGAATAACAAAGCAAAGAGTGATTGAAAGATCAAGATGATGAATGAATTCTGGGTTATGGTTTGATTAATATCCCCTTTTATTATCGATTAATCAAATCAAAGTTAAATGTATTCTTCTCTATAGACCAATCACAAAAGTAATTTACCCTCTCTCTCGAGATGCATGTAAAAGCGTTGATTGAAATATCTATGCTAGCATCTCTACTCAACATGAGATATCCAACTCCCAAAAGATCAAAAGATTAAAAGGCCTCACGAATATTCACAGACTTCTCAAGCATGCAAGATATTCATGTCAAGTACTCATAGATCTAATATTGAAACTCATTTGTTCGAATTATGAATCAATATATCAAAACAAGTTAAACAATAGCTCTTTGATAAAACAAGAATTAAAGCAAAGTACTTGAATAGAGTTGGAAAACATTAACTTTGATTGCAATGAATCATCAAACAAAAGTATCCATTAACCTACTCCCAAAGGGAATCATAAAGTGTTCAAACCGGACATAGAAAAGAAATAATCCATAGGCAAATTATTAAAGTTCATGTCTAAACTAATTGAAAATAATGATACTATGGAATGAGTGAACTCGGGGATGATGACGATCTCTCGATCTATCTTCAATCCTCGAATGTGTGGTTCCGGTCTTGATCGATCTCTCCGATCTCCGGTGGAAGATTGCTCTTTTTCTGCTTTCTAGGGAAAAATTCAGCGTGTCCCCTGTTTGTGGCCGCCCGTGTCTCTTTGTACTTCGTTTGGGTTGAAACCTAGTTGAAAATGAGTCAAACTCTGTTTTTCCCGCAGAGGATCATGGGTCTTGGCACGCCCGGCCCGTCTTGGGTGCCGCATGGATTGTTCTCGTAGAATGGAGCACGGGCTGCCCGTGCTTATATGTCGAACCCTGAGCCTTTGATTTTAGGTTGAGCACACGGTCGTGCTAGGGAGCACGCCCGCCCGTGCTCAATCAGCAACAACAAGCACTTGGCCATTTTTTCCTTTTTCGCCCGATTCGTCCGACTTCTTCTCGATTCGACTCCAAACTTCGTACTTCAAATCAAGTATTGGCGATTGCAATGCTCCGAATTGTTGCCAAAATGCTACAATTATCGATAAATTCCTACAAAACGAGCAAAGCGTAATCCTTTCCACAAAAAAGGAATAAAACACTATTTACTCATATAATGCATGCATATCAACACATTCTAGCCAAGATTAAGCCCAAAATATATGCAAAATACATGTCAATCAAAGACTATCCTCCTATCCAAAATCAAAGCCTCGGTACTCTTTTTGTTGTGGCCACGGAAATATTCAACTTTCGCCAATCAAAAAGCCACCAAGTGTTCTTCAAGATCTATTGTTTAGAGATGGAAATAAAAGCAAACACTTTCAAGAGAATATTGATACGAATGGATCGACCCCCAAATTCGCTCGATTATACATATACAATACGGAGAATGAAATAAGTCATAGGTTGAATTCTTGTCAGGCTTGTATTTTTTTTATTATTTTGTGTCTCTTTATTATTATATTGTTTAAATTTTTAAACACAATTTTATTTAATTTTTATAACAAAATGTTTAAATTTGTAGGCAAAGGAGTGATACCAATAATTTGCACAAAGTTATCGTGTTCAATTGAAGAGAATGTTGGATGAGAACAATGTCTTGGTAAAATCTTTTAGAATGGCCAAAGAAAAGATTCGAGAACATGGATATTCGAGACGTAAAATTACGTTTGATTGGTAGAAGGAGTACGGATGCTAGGAGATATAATATGCCAACGAGCGTGAAGTTGCCACTTTGATTGTTGGTGATTTTGATCGTGCTTTAGGGATAGGAATATTGTTGTAGAAACAAGATCCGGACTTTTACAGCGGATAAATAAATTGAATGCTTCTTATTTGGCCTTACAAGATCCATTATTACTACCTTATGGTGATGATGGTTTGAGAGAAGATATACCATTTTCAATAAATAAGACTAATAATCTTGGTCTTTAGAAGAACAATTAGTGTGCGTGAATACTTTGAGTACAGATTACACGGACAGAGACCATGAATCGTCGACTATTTTGTCTTCTCGGAGATTGTTTCAACAGATTTGTTGTTGATGCATACACAATGGTCGATTCGCTCGATTGAGATATATCTGTTTGAATCGAGAAAAAGCTTCGTTGTGATATATATAAAGGCTTGATGATTTGTTTTGCATGGTGATATTGATCCGAGTACTGGGTAAACGCATTGTATTACCTTCAACTTTCACCGGAGGTGCCCGATAAATGATACAAAATTATCAAGATGTGATGGCTATATGTCGATGGGCGGGTTATCCGGATCTATTTATAACATTTACTTGCAATCCTAAATGGGCGAGAGATCATTCGTTTTGTTCGAAAAAGAATCTCCAAATACCGAAGATCTAGGATATTATTTGCGAGAATCTTTAAACTTAGCTAGATTCTTTGATCAAAGATCTTGACAAAATAAACTATTTGGGAAAGTAATCTCAGGTTAGCATTTGTTTTTAAATATTATATATATATTTTTAATAATATATTTAATATTTATTTACTTAGTTTTCTGTCTCAAATCCTTTTATTATTATTTTATTGCGAGATTATCTATATGATATAATTTGAAAAGCGTGGCTTGCCTCATGCACATATATTGTTGTTTGGCGAAGGAAGACATATATCCAACTCGCGGATGACATAGATCGAATTATATCACCGAAATACCCGACGAGAGAAGTGATCCATGTTATTATGTTGTAGTAAAGGATCATATGATTCATGGTCCATGTGGTGATGTCGGAAAAACTCTCCTGTATGGCCGATGGTCGTTATACTAAACATTTTCCCAAAAATTTGTTGATGCGACTACTATTGATGAAAAATGTTATCGCGTTATAGACGTAGAAATGATGGAAGAGTAGTTGAAAAAATGGTGTCCCATTGGACAACAGATATGTGGTACCTCATAATCGTCGGTTGTTACTCAAATATAGAGCTCACATAAATGTGGAATGGTGTAACCAAGAAAGATCTATTAAGTACCTATTCAAGTATGTCAACAAAGGAAATGATCGCGTGGGCGTGCGTTTATACAAGCACCGATGAGGACTCGGGAAAACCATTGATGAAGTGAGCATGTTTTATGATTGTCGATATATATCGTCATGTGAAGTCTGCGTGGAGGTTATTGGGGTTTGAGATTCAAGACAAATATCCTTGGTCGAACGACTCCTTCTATCTTCCGAATGAGCAGAAGAGTGTTATTTTTGATGATAATGAGTGAATAGACGATGTGCTTAGTAAAGATTGATTAAGGAGAACATGTTTTTAGCATGGATGGAAGCAAACAAAATATATCCCGGCCCGTGAGCTAACCTATCAAGAAGCCCCAACAAAATTCACATGGAAGAAAGAACTCGGAAGTGGATGCCAAGAAAAATGGGAAATCAATAGGTAGAGTGTTTTTCGTCCCTCCAGTCTTGGTGATATGTACTATTTGCGGTGTCTTCTCAATATTGTCGGGTGGGGCTATGTGTCATGATGACTACAAGAAGGTCAACGGTATTCAACACGCTTTGTACCGTGAAGCTTGCTAAGCTCTTGGTCCTGTTAGAAGATGATAGAGAATATGTTAATGCAATCACTGAAGCGAGCCGTTGGGCTTCCCGCAGAGAGTCTCAAGTCTTTTTTGCGTCGTTGCTATTATCAGAATCTTTGAGCAGACTGAAGTAGTATGACAAGTGTTGGCAATATCTTTCGGATGATATTCTACATAGACGGCGACGTCTTCGCCGACATCAAGGTATTATTATAATATGTTAAATGTCATATTTTTATTTCTAATAATATTATTTTATATATCTTATTATTTATCGAATGTTGTATTATTTCTCTTGCAGAATTGGTATTGAGTGAGAATGAGATAAAAAAATCTTGCTTTGTTAGAGATTGAAAGAATTTTAAGAAGTCGTGGCACGAGTCTACGTGATTTTGATGTGATGTCATTTCCTGATGCTGACAATACTGGGAATAGCCGAAACAGATTGATATATGACGAGCTGCGTTATGATCGTAAGGCTCTTTTGGTAGAGCACAAGAACCTCATTTCCAGACTCAATGAGGAACAAAAAAAGGTTTACTCTAAAATAATGACAGCGGTGGAATCAAATAAAGGTGGTATGTTCTTTGTATATGGATATGGGGGAACAGGCAAAACATTCTTGTGGAGAGCTTTATTTGCGGCTTTGAGATCAAAAAGAGAAATTGTGTTGAATGTGGCATCGAGTGGAATAGCGTCCTATTGTTTCTGGTGGAAGGACTCGCCCATTCCGTTTTGTTATTCCTTTAAACCCAAATCAAGAGTCAACTTGCAATATCAAACAGGAGTCCGCTTGTCGAGTGGATTATTCGCTCTAAACTTATAATATGGGATGAAGCCCCAATGATGCACAAGCATTGCTTTCAAGTGTGGATGAAACTTTAAAATCTCTTTTAAAATTAGTCAACCCCTGAGAATGAATCAAAACCTTTGGAGGGAAAACTATTGTGTTCGGGGGGGACTTGTGCAAATATTGCATGTTATCTAGGAAGGGAAGTCGAGGAAGTAGTCAATGCCACGATAAATGCATCATACTTGTGGAAAGATTGTGCAAGATCGAGTTTGACTAACAATATGCGTCTTCAAAGCCTCGATGCGGATGATTATGCGGATTTGGCCCAATTTTCATAGTGGATAGCAAGCATCGGAGATGGAACAATCGAATGATCTAATGATGGTTGTTCCACTATTGATATACTTAAAGATATTCTTTTGGAATCATCCGGTGATCCGATTGCAACAATTATAGAGAATACGTATCCAATATTTAAAGACACCATTGATGATCCTACTTATTTGAAAGATAGGCGATACTTGCACCGACTCTTGATGTTGTTGATTCGATCAATCAATATATGACGCGTCTTTAAATTCATTAGAGGTCCATACTTATTTGAGCTCGGATAGACGAGTGAATCGATGCTAATGTTGATTTCTTACATGATTTGCATACGCCAAAATTTTTGAATGGTATAAAATGTTAGGCATTCCCAATCATGAGCTGCATTTGAAGGTTGGGACTCGGTTATGCTCTTGAGGAACATGGACCACTCGATTTGGATTGTGTAACGGACTAGATTGGTGATTACGAGGCTCTCTAGACACGTCTTGAAGCTAAAATTCTCACCGAACGCATGAAGGTCATAAGGTGTTGATACCGCGAGTGACACTAACACCGTCGGACCTCGAGAAATCCATTCAAGTTTCAACGAGATAGTTTCTCGGTCGTGCCTTATGAAATGACCATAAACAAGAGCCAATGTCAATCTCTCTCAAATGTTGGTCTATATTTGAAGAATCGAGATTGATCCACGGCCAATTATACGTTCTTGTTTCTCGTCACCCATCGGAAGGGACTAAAAATATTAGTCTTTGCGAAGATGAATCAAATACAAACAGACGCAAAACGTGGTGTACAAAGAAGTTTTCAAAATTTGTAGTTATTAATTTGTTCGAGACGATATTTGTACATTTTGTATTTTTATTAATATATAATAAATTATATAGACATCCAATCTATACGTTTGAACCCAACAAACCCAAAATCGTAAAACACAATAAACTTCATATTGTCTCACATTACACTCGCCGTGCATCGCACGGGTAAAGCACTAGTTAATTATAATCATAGACTATATTTTTTAAAAATTTGAATAATATATATATATGTAGATAGAATTGATTGTACTGAGAATCACTTTTAGTATAAAGTAGGAATACCATATATAATATTTTCCTAATTTATATACATATAAAGTAGGAATATCATTTATAATATTTTCCTAATTTATATACATATAAATAAGAATACCATTTATAATATTTTCCTAATTTGTATACTAAATCTTTGAACAAATCATCAAGATCAATGGTTAGGATTGTACAATAAAAGATTTCGAGTATAAGAAGTAAAGATGAGCGGGAAATATTTTTGTTTTAGACTTCGATAATATATATATATATATATATATATATATATATTGCATTGACACCATTGAAACAAATAAGATATGATGTGTAGAATCAACCTAATCATTGTAATATATATTTAAGAAGAATCGAAGGTATACTTATCAATTATAGTAAAATACTATTTATAATTTTTTAAAAATATATATATAATATGTAGATAGAAATGATATTATAGACTCACTCTTGGTATAAAATAGAATACTAGAAAATAAAAATTTTCTAATTTTTATACGAGTAGATCTCTTGTAGGACCGTCTTACGGATCCTATTCCGTAAGATGGATCCTCCACCCCAACCCGCGCCAGCCAAACTGACCCAGCCCAATGTTGTTTCAAAAAAAAAAAAGCGCTCCACAGGAATCGAAACCGCGACCTATACGGACATAAAGTGGTGTTCAACCACTACACTACTAATGTTTGTTGTGCAATTTCAGTGTAACCATGTATATAAAGTCATTCATAAATATGCCTGGTAAATTGAATAAAAATTAAAAACGCCTCTAAATAAAGAGGCTAAGAATCGAACTCAAGTCTATTAAAAACAATGATACATTATCTCAATAAATGGATACTTATAAAAGTGTTACTTTAACTACATCATATTTATTTTTTATTTTTCCTCGTTTTTTGTTCCAAATTTGTAATCGTATTAAGAAATTTGATACTTTATCTCAACAAACGGATACTTTTACTTATAAAAGTGTTACTTTAAATACATCATATTTATTTTTTATTTTTCCACTTTTTTGTTCCTAGTTTGTAAATGTATTAAGAAATCGATACTTTATCTCAACAAACGGATACTTTTACTTATAAAAGTGTTACTTTAACTATATCATATTTATTTTTTTATTTTTTCTTCTTTCCTTCATTTCTAGTTTGTGACTATATTAAAAAACATGATATTTTATCTCAAAAATAGATACTTTAACGTATAAAAGTGTTACTTTAATCTGTTATATATATATATATATATATATTTATTTATTGTAATATATTCATAATTTGTGACTATATTAAAAAATATATTACTTTATCTCAAAAAATAAATACTTTTACTTATAAAAGTATTACTTTAACTCTATCATATTTATTATTCATCTTTCTTTGCATTTATTATTAAAAAAGTAATACTTTATTTAAAAAAGATATTTTTACTCTTAAAACATGATATTTTGTCTCAAAAAATATATACATTTACTCATAAAGGTGTTAACTTATCTCTCGATATATTTATTTGTCATTTAATGTAATGTAATTATAATATGTGGCTATATTCAAAAATATGATACTTTATCTAAAATAGCCGATATTTTTTCTCATAAAACTGCATTACTTTAATCGAGGAAGAAAAACGAAAAAAAAAAAAGGGCGGGGAGTTGCTATTGACCCGTGGACTGGTCAACAGGATCCGCGGATCTGCGCTCAAATAGGATCCGTCTTCAGATTGAGACCCGTAAGACGGTCCTATATGAGTTTTGCCATTTTATACATATAAAATATAAATATTATTTATGATATTTTTCTAATTTATATACATATAAAGTAAAAATACCATTTACAATCTTTTCTTATAATATTTTCCTAATTTATATAATTGCAACGATTTTCTTATAATATTTTCCTAATATAAGAATTTATAACAATTACCATTTAAAATGTTTATGTTGTTTCCTAATATAATAAGCAAAAAGCGGGAAAATAAAAGTTAGAACTGCTATTATATATATAGATAACGAGAATGAGTTTAAATACATACAATGACGAAACCGAACTTTTAAAAAAAAAAAAAAGCAAGCTCTCTTAAATCGCCTAATTATGGGTTTTGGTTAACCCAACACAAACCCAATTACACCATATCCCTTTATTTTGGTTCCTTTCCGAGGCGTAGTCAACACGTCGGATTATCCTGACCAATTATTTTTTTTTTTTCTAAGCCAATACATATAATTTTAGTTTTTATTCTTTTTCCTTAGAAAGACTTTGAGATTGAGATGTAGCCCAAGTAGGGTGTCAATTTTGAACCCGAGGCGCAATCTCGACATGAACTTAACATGAAATTAATGGGTATGGGTCCAGTTTCGTGGGTTCGGGTTGAAATTGGATCGAACCCGAATAACTGTCAATTAAACAAGTCGGGTTTGGGTCAACCTGCTATGATCCATTTAACCCGTCTAACATGTTTGTGAATTTAAAGAAAACTATGTAAATAATTAATTGCAAGAAAACACAACAAACAAGACATATTTTTAAAACTTAAACGATAAAACCTCCTTAATTATGTATGTTATTATTATTATGCATGTTTTTTAATGTTGTCATCAAAATATGATTAGTATGTTATGTTATTCATGCAATTATGTTATTTCTTTTGTATGTTGTGAATTGTGATATTTTTTATTGATTGAATAATGTGTCATAGTGATTGATTTTAAAAATAAATTTATTAAGTTAAAACTATTATATTATATATTTAAAAAAAAAATATTAGACGGGTTCAAATGGGTGGTCCGAGTTACCTCGTGAAATAAGCAGACGGGTCCGCATTCAAAATCGACACGAATAATTAAACAGTCGGATCCGAATTGGTCATTTCTCGACATGCGAACCCATGAACCCTGACTCGAACCCCGACCTAACCCAATTGACACCCCTAAGCCCAAGTAGTCATAGAGCATGTCACTTGGGCAAGCAAAGCGATCCAAGTGCTCAAACCCCCTCCCTCGGGGTTGGGACTGACTTTTTGGGGTCCTCGCCAAAAGAAAAATGTGCCCCTATAAAAAATTACAAATAATTTTTTATATATGTAAGTTTTAAATATAATTTAAGAATTGCTTTTGAGTATAAATAGAAACGGAGGAATGAATAACATTCTTTTTATTTTGGTTTTAAAAATTAGATTAAATTCTTTTTTAGAACAAGTTCGAAAGATTATTATAAAATAATTTAAAAAATATGTGCATATATATATAAAGATTTATGTAAAATAACATCCTCAAAATTAAGGGTCATAAGTGGTCGCTTCAATAACTACCCGTGTCCGCCCGCCTCCCGAGATATCCCATTTCCTTTCATCTTAAAAAAAAAAAAAAAAAAAAAAATATTGTGCCTTGTTTTTTTGTGGTTATGACGTATGTGCAGGGGCGGACGCACATTCTAACCCCAGGGGGCCCGCCCCAACGTTTTTTAATATATGTATATATGTATTATAATTATAGTCCTTTAATCCTTCGCCTACAATTTATTGGCAAATTTTATTAAAGGCCACAACATGACCCATATAATTTTAATAAATTAAATTGGAGACCTTATAGACCTTATGTATTTTTTGTTTTATAATAAATATAAAATTTTCTCTTTTGATTCATTAAAGGACAAAAATGAAAATAGAAAATGAATTTCTTAATTATTATTCTAGTGTTCAAAAAATTTGTTTGCTAATCATGTATATTGAAAAGTAAACTACAAAAAATTAGTATAGATTCAATTGTATACGATTTTTCGATATGCAATAAAGAAATGTTAAGTTTTAATTGATTAAGACTTGGAAAGTTAAACTATTAAAAATAAATAAAAATATGGCTTTTGACCAAAAATAATTGTGTGGTATATATGATCAATATAGTTGACTCCACATAGTGGGATAAGACTTAATTTATTGTTGTTGTTGTATTTACTAATGAGTATTAATGTATTTTTTATGGAAAATATTAATGTATTTTTATGCATATATAATATATTTAAATTTCATTATCTTGTATGTATGTATGTGTATATATATATATATATATATACATATGGCTACAAATTTTTTTACTGTTGGCCCCCTTATGAGAAGTCCTTGTTTCGCCCCTGCCTATGTGATGCTCCTCTTAGCCAAGTAACTTGTGAATTTTTAACATTGAATTAACGTGTGGAAGTTATATATGTTGCAGAGTTTGGCGCATGAAACACGGATGCCTCTTTTTTGGACAAAGATAATGTATCGTAACATGTTTGCTGATCACATATAAGTCTACGGAAAATTGGTAAATGCTATTTACAATATAGCTAGTACAACCATATAAGTTTGTCAAAGAAAAATTGAAGAAAATAAAAGAAAACGAATTTTAAAGACTAGTTACAATTTATTTATTTTAAGTTTTAGTTGTTCTAAATTCCAGTTGAGAAAATAATTTTTTTCCTGAAACCCTAATTGAGAAATTCATAAGAAAACAAAGCACGTGATTTTAAATGCCATATATAGCAAATTAGCAATGCGTATTAAAATGATTGAAAACTGAATGGAATTGGTGTCCAATCATAAGATTTGCATAATCAGTAAATTAAATGAATTGTTCAAGAAACATATGTATATATATAAATATATATTGTTAATACTAAGATAGAAGATAAATAAGAGAGAATGATGGAATTTTCATTTGAACTCAAATGTTCAAGTCTGCTGCAACAGCATATTTATACAATGAAGAGATAACAGAAACTTAACAAACTAACTCGCTACCTTCAAACTAACTAACGGAATAGTAACAACTAACTAATGTAGTAAAACAAATAGAAATGAGTAGAATATTCTAATACCCCGAGATTGTGTATTTCATGATTTTCCTTGCCCACGTGAACGGACACGTAAACTGTATCATGTGAGGCAAAATTAAAAATATTTAAGAGAGAGATGGGGTGAAATTGAAAATATTTAGAGAGTCAAATAATTTTTATAATAAATATATAAATTGTTGATATATAACATAAAAAATGTGATACTCTCGGTCCGTCCCCCTTGCCCATTAAATATCTATTTTGCCCCGAAATTCCATGTCAATTTACGTGGTTGGTCCTTCTCCATCCAAAAATCACACAAAACGTATATGACATAAAAGGATCGACCTTCTTCAATGAGAAACTCGATTTCTCGAGAGGGCGTAAATACGAAGAAGGTAACTTAAAATTCATCAACCAATTTCGACCCTCAATTCGGACTAAGAAATTATAAAAATATCCCTTGTTTAAAATGTCCAATATATTTAGGACTCATTTGGGAATGTTGATGGAATTCGATTAAAAATGGGATAGGATAGATTGCAATTGTTCATGGATTATGTAATACCATGTAATATTGTGTTTGGCGTTTGTGATTGGGTTTCCATTAATTGATTGTGTAATCAATAATTTGTGTTTGCCTTTTGTGATTACATGGGATACACATTGAAATGTCTTAAATGCCCTTAACTCTATTCACACCCAACAAAGGAACTCTGAACCTTATACACGAGAGTTGTTCTTCTCTTCGCATCCTCTCAACAGCTCCTCTTTTCCCAAATGAACTAAACTACGAAACCATGGTGAAATCTCTTTAAACTCGGAAAATATCCGCCAGATACTCCATAGTTGTCGGTGCCACGGACATAACTTGGTTTCTCCACTATCAGTTTGGGGTGAAGAAGGACAGTGATTTTTTCACAATTCACGGCCGGAAATTACAGGTAAATATCCCTGAATCTCTAACCATTTATCTCCGATCTTAATGGTTTTAGGACGCTATAACAATCTACGAACGTGTCAAATTATTTTCCAATTTATATTGTAGATTGATTCGTTAGGGTTTGGATGTGACGAATATTGTTCATTCCATGTTTAATGAATCACGATTTCCTGCAATTCCGTTTGCATATGTTAAGTCAAGCATTCGATTGAGGTGCTGTGAAGTTAATTATATTAATTTCTGGTAAATTGTTTCCTCAACATATAATTGGGATTTTATAAATACTGTCATTTTTGGGGCATTGGTTTGGATGTATATTTGTGTAATAGAATACCCCAGTAAACTGATTCTGATTATTAATCTTATTTACACTAACTCTTTGTTTGTAATGTTTCTAAGGTGTTTATATCGTGGCGTAACGGTGTGGTTGTTGTTATATAGTGTTGGTTGTGTTGGTGTTGTTATCCAATACAGATTAAATTTATAAATTATTTTATAAAGTATGATCCATTTCTGTTTAACTAATTCAAATGTTCTTCCACTCACATGTTATTTCATCGGCTAACATCATTAGCAAGAACAAATATGAGCAGTGAAAACAGCGACACATTTAGCACTGGCAGCAATGCGACTTGTCGCTGTAGGGGTCATTTGAACGATCCGCCACTCCGGTGTCATTGTGGATACGAATTGAGAATCCACACTTCGTGGACAAAATCAAATCCCGGAAGACGTTTTATATCTTGCCCGGAAAGAGGGGTAAGTTTATCATTATATTCAAGAAGTATAGTTAAATGTTAGCCACACAAATTTAAGCTATTATTTGAATGATAAATATTCTAATTAGACCAAGTCGTTCCAGGTGAACAAGTGTGGCTTCTTCAAGTGGATTGATGATGATAATTGTGACCGATCGAGAAACATAATTTCTGGGTTGTTGGACAAACTCAAGTTAGCTAGGACAGAGTTAGCATCTACTCGACAACACGTTCAGTTCTTGAAGAAGATGGTTATGATATCGTGGATTATTACGTTTGTGGTTTGCTTTGTTGCATACGTTATTTGCAAAAGCTAACCTCAAATAACTACGGACATGTATGATAGTCTAACTAGTGCTCATTAAATTATAGTATGTTATGAGCACTCTTAATTTACTGATGTATTTTGTAGACATGATTTGGATGGACCCTAATCTGTTTTTGCTTCTTTTTTTAAGGAATATAATATTGAGATAGTAGTATGGTTTGGGATTTATAATTAAGGAGTTTTCCAGTGGATGTAAATGTACTCTTTATAACTCATGTTGTATGAATTGTTCAGAGGTAATTGGTTAAGCAAGCTGTGTTTGTCCTTAAATTGGTGATCAGTTTTAGCATTTTTTGTGCATTCATTTCCTTGGATATATGCTATTCAATAAGAACTACTGTTAATTTTCTGTTCAATTAACTGTCCAATTGTGCATGCTTTGTTTTTGGAATATATCCTATCACCACTTGCAAAGATCATGTCAGGAGGGAATCGGATTCTTTTTTGCAAATTTTACCATGCCAACTGTCTGCTACATATCACCTGTTTGATGTGCCAAGGCAGTCCAAAAGGTGTGCAATATGTCCGGTTAAAAACAGTGTGGATGCCCACTTGTTTGAAACACAATCAATTACAAACTAGTGCTCCAAATTCTCTACTGTTGGTGATATAACTAGGCAATTTTTGGAATCCAACTTTTGCACAAAACTACAACAACTCTGCAGATTGATTGGCATTGTTGGGAAAATGTGAATTATATTTTATTACTACAATTGGGTGCTTCAATTATTGAGGCTTGCCAAAGATGTTCACAGAGGAACCAACAATTGCTATAAATAGGCTATACTACATAGGTAGAAAATGTGTACCGTAAATTTTTTGAAGTAATATTGTTTAAGAAAAATAAAATTAAGTCTCCCAAAAAGATAGTCACCATATTTTAGCATCTTTTTTATCAATGGCACCACAATATCCCATTAATCAGGCTGATTTCATCTAAGATGATGAATGGAAGGAACGTGAAGATAGGTTGTTCATTCAAGTATTAATAGAACAACAAGCCCAAAATAACTTTGCTCCAAACCGGTCAATGCACATGCGTTTTTATTGTTATGGACACTTTGTTAACAAGGAATTTAACCACAATTTCTCCTACGACTATTGTCACGAGTGGTTGGAAATGCTTGAAAAACGGTATCGCACTTTCTATTGGGTTATCGGGAAGTATGGAGTTAGGTATGATATTATAAAAAACAAAGTCAATGCCCCGACTATGTGTGGGAAGAGATATATGAGGTGATTCTTTTCGACTTTGTCAAAAATATTTAATTTAAAATAACATGAAACATTATTAATAAATTGTGCTTACATAATTTAACCTTATATTGTTTTTAGTCTAATCGATTTGGAATCGCGTATCATGAGACCAGGAGATCCATCTTTGGATGGAGTTGTGCCAACTATTTAGAACTCTTTTCAATCCTCGCTAATGATGACGTTATTAACATTTCGCCTGCATCAAACCGATGATATAGGTAATCTTTCCGGCTTGCCGGATCCTCCACGTGGTAGTGCAGAAATAGTCAACATATCTTCATCGTCTTGGTCAACACGCGATGAATCATTCTAGCGATATCTTTCACGATTTGCCGGTGGAAATGATACTGGTTCAGAGAGTTCAGTTAATCAACCAACTCCAAGTAATTCGATTGGTTATCTTCAATGGGGTCATCCCTGGCCAAGTCCTACTCGGGTGCCACGTCAACGTCAACCACGTGCGCCGCGACCATACGTTCCTTCCCCGTCAAAGAGCGCTGATACTAGTGGATCTTCAGTTGCACCAAATTAAAGATCGTTCATTTTTTCATTGCATATTCGATCAAGCTAAAAGAAGGTGTTATATCATTTCTTGGATTGCACGTGTGCTTGTTATCATCATTTAGCATAAATAAACCGTGTTTGTGTGGTTGCTAGTTTAACTTTATATATCAATGTTGTGTTGGTGTGTAATAGTTGTCGAGTTTAGCTTGCATGTAGTAATGTTTAAAATGAAGTTGATGTTCAGTGTGATCGTCATTATGTACGATGTTTTTCAATGAAGCTCGAAATATTATTGTGTGTGTTTGTCATCAGTTTCCTTAATTAACAATTAGGCCGAATTTGCTCGTTTGTGTACCATAATAATAACTGAAACCTTTTCTAACCAAATTTGTAACAAAAATAATTATTAAAAAAACAACTAAAATACCCATGCAAATATATAATACGGTCTTCATAGTCATATACATTCTTTCGAGATCGATCATAGCAACCATTACATAAACTTGCAAAACTTGGCCAAGTCCAAAATATAAATTATATTATAGTCATGCTTAGATTAAACTTAATAAAACCTAACGAAACCAACATGGAGTTAACAGACAACGACATTAAGTTCCATTTTTTAACAGGCCGAATGGGGAAAAAGGTGAGCACCATTTGCGTGATTAACGGCTATCCACATCGGAAGTAGCCTCTTCACCCGGAGCATTTTTTGAACGTTTGGATTCGGTGCGCCGTCATCGCGTCATTTGGCGGTGGAGGTGGCGGTTGTCCACCAAACACCCAAGGATTCATCCAAACAATGTCATTGTTGTGGTCACTATCATCGATCGTATTCGAATGAGATAGCTAGAAGATGAGTCCGATGATATGTCGTCAACCACAATAGGTTCGTCCTCATTATAACCACTGTCCAGCCCAAAGACAATCGTAGCAGCCTCCTTTGTTGTAAATGTCTCTTCGCACCTTTCAAACCAATCAAATCCATAAGTCCGGAAGTAGCGTTGTATGTTCGTCTCTACAAATATAATTGAAAATAAAGATTGATCACAAATATGCAAAACGTAAAAAGTATTAAAAATGAAGAAGTAATAGAAAATTTTAATAAACTGAACCTTCTCCATTTCATCCCAATAAGTGATAATTTTCGGGTGTGTGTGTCCCTGTTGAATTCTACCCCAGGCAGGTCCAAGAAATGGACAAACTGATTGTACAAAGCTCGAAACTTATGGATTTTTTCCTTCACGGCCTCAACTGGGATGTTCTTGTGCAGCCTATCACTTATCAAACGAGCAACTTGCGGGAAAATCCCATTGAAAACCTCACCACGGTTTAACATTTCATATCTGTCGCACACACGGAAAAAAATCTCGTACAACGTCTCTTCCTCTTCGTCAGTCCATCCCCGACCACGTATGTTAGCCTTCACCCATTGATTTCGTGTCTTCACCATGATAAATCTGTGGTTGAAATGAAGTTTAAAACAATTAGGAAACATACAAACAATATCTAGTAAATACAATATTCATGAAGTTTTACAATTTTACACGTAACAAAACTGATAATGTTGTAAACCTTGATGTAATATTTCACAAAAAAAAAAAAGGTTTTATATTATTTATGCAAGAAAGAGCAAAGGATGATGGATAACTGAACAAGGAAAATGAAGAGGTTGAAACTGATCCACCATTATACCTAAGCAGTGTCGATGGAACGACCAAGAGGTGGAAAATGAAGAGGTGGGTCAGTTTTCTTTTATAATGGTGGGAGTTTCACCATTTAATTATATACCAACCATTCATTTATTGGTAAATGGATTGTGTTAAATATATGACATTAATGGTGGGTTGGTATTAGGCATTTAAGTTTGTAGCATTTAGTGGGTCAAAGGAGTGCAAAATCGAGGCAAAATATTTTGCTTCGGTAGATTTGCATTCTTTGGACAACTTGTATCTCATCCATACTGAGATGACATGATACATGTTTTTAAGACCTCGCATGTATTGTATTGTTCATGGGAAAAGAAAAAAGATGTCCAGTCATGAGCATGCAATATTTAATGTAAAATCTGATTCTAGTGTACAACAAACCTGTGCATAATAAAGGGAACTGTACAATTTGTACACAAAAATAGTATATACTACAAACTCCAGAATGCACCTAAATATACTCAATTTAGAAATATGATCCAAATCATTTCAAAACAGCATATAGAGATTCCCATATACACAAATTGAAGTCTCCCAAATACGTAAATAGAAGGAAATATAACACCATATAAAGTCTCTAAAATACAGAAATAGAAGGAAATATGTCCCTTCTATTCCAATATTAAGTTCTAACATTATAATGCATCATCTAAATGGAGCAAAACATAAATAACAGTAAAATACTATTCTTAAATGTCCAGCTAAATCAGATCTTTCCTTCAAGAACCATCTTCACCATAATGACTTTCTTATCGCCGCTAGACAAAAAAAAAAATGTCAAGTTCCTCTGTCTTCTTGCTTAATTGGGTAGCCAGCTATCTTGCTCTCCTTTGCCGGGAAAGTCATTTTATCAAGAGCATCGTAAAGAGATTTCCTAGAAGATGATGCATCTTGCTCAAAACCAATGCGTTTAGCAATGTCAGCTAAACGTGCATCTGTTTTGTCACAAAAATTCTCCAATACATTCAGAAAACGGTCTTCGTTTGGATTTTTTTGCTTTCTTTTCTTCTGGGATTTGTCAGAAACGCGAGCACTATTTTGAGGGTTGTACGTAGAAGTGCGATCGTTATCATCATTAGGATTGGGTGTTTGTGGAGACTCATTAACAGGAGTTGTTTCTCGATTCACTTGTCCTCCACTCAACATCTCTTGAATGACATCTGCACAACCTTGAGCATTTTCGCCCGTTGCTCGATCCTTACCAAATATATCGCACCAATCCTTATAATAGGGCCAGGACTTGTATCGCATCGTTTTAGCATTTGGATCGGTCTGCGAGGAATGTAAAGATAAGTCATTTCCAAATTAAATCAATGGGGTCGTGCAAAATGATTTTCCTACAAGACTAGTAATAGGAAGTACATATGGGAAAAGATAATCAATGTAGATTACCTTCACATACTCGTCCCAAAAAATATCCTCTTTTACGGTCAAGGTGTTCGAGGAATCATTCCAGCCGAATCCCGTCCTTGAAAGCATCATTGATATTGAACCATAATCTTTCTTCCACACATGTATCTTGGAACTAATGTGTGGAGAAGCACGTAAAGTTGTTCCTGGAATTGCCTGTTTCATTGACTGTTCAAGCATGTGTTGGTAGCCTGATTTGAACCCGTTGTCACACTTGAAACCTTGTGCAACGAGTTCTTTCAAGGCATGTAGTAACGCATGCTCTTCTTCAACAGTCCATGAACGTCTACACTGGGTTTGTTTACGAGTTGGACCACATCTCGGTACACTTCCCGATGATTCCATATCACCTATGTGGTTTGGTAATACGAAAAACAAATATAAAAAAACATAAGGAATACATGTAAAAAATTAAGATTTTAATATTCATTTGTATTACATGCACCAAAATAACAGAACAGGACATGAAACTCACAATAAATAACCATTGAATTACAACAAATAAACAAATATTCAGTTAGGATAATAGTTTAACCTTATAATCCAACACACCATAATAATACAAATACATGTTCCCATCATTGTCTAAAGACTTCAGGATACAAACTTGTTTTACAATCATAGGAAAATGGTTATAGTCATTTAGTTAAAATACTGATTACGAGGTTATTACATATCAAGAACGCCACTCGTTATACATAGAGTTTGCAAGATTATCGCGCCAAGAATTCCGGGGTTGGGATGACTCCAATTGGTCAACAAAATCACCATCTCCATTGGCATCGTAAGACATGGTGTCCACTATAAATTCGGATATTCATCCTCTAGTGGATCATATGCCATTGTAGTGTGGATAAAGTTGTGCAATAAGCAACAAGCCATGATGATTCGGTTTGTGTCTTAATAGGGTAAAAAGAATTACTACGTAGAATGGCCCAACGCCCTTTTAGTAAACAGAATGCTCGCTCAATTATGTTCTTGCCTTAGCATGTCTCAAATTGTAGAGTTCCCAGGATTCCGAGGTCTTTGAGGAACAGATCCCCATTCATCCAAATGGTATCTAACGCCCCGGTAAGGTGCTAGGAAACCAGGGTACATTTGTATAACCACAATCACACAAGTAATAAGAACTGAAATTTTTGTCATAAGCCTAATGTCGGTTCGACTAAAAATATTTTAAGTTCACTCGACTAATTACTTTAATTAGGACTTCACAAAGAATAACTAACCGTTAGGGACTTTCAAACCATTTCGCGTGTAACGGCATCACGTAACACACGACAATCGGCCGAACCTTCCCATCCACTCAAAACGTAGGAAAAATTCATATTTTGATCACAAACACCAAGAACGTTTACACTGACGGCTCCTTTCCTGTTCCTATGTCTTGCCTTGTCAGGAAGAGGGACACGTACTTCAATGTATGTTCCGTCTAAAGCCCCAAGGCAACCCTATGACATAGCAATCAAGAAAGAAAATCTTAACATTACCCTAGGACCATATTTTGCTAAAAAATAAAACAATCATAAAATTTTCTTAAATGAAGATATTACCTTAAACCACTTCCATCTATCATCCGTGCTTTCATCGCTACAAGGTTGAGGAGTCACTAATAATATTGAATGAAGCCTAAGCACTGCTTGTAGCACCAAATTGAAATGTGTGCTAATGGTGTAACTGGATCGTTTGAAATCAAATTTGACGACACGAGTTTTTTTGTGATAGCCAATATAGATAAGAAGATCGCAACCTGTTTGATAATTTGTACATGCCTAGTCCGATTCAACCCTCCAACATTTTCTAAAAAGAAAGCACAATCTACTTAAACGCATTCATATCCATTCGGAGTTGATCAATACATTCCTTATCACTCATGTTGATTAGTTCATGCATATGTTCAATTTGTCTACCTAAACGAGCGATCATTCTGTATGGGGCACGATTTGAGGGAGATATGCGACGTCTATGTTGAGGCGCAAAGTGTCGTCGATAGAAATATACAAAGAACAAAAAGGTCTTAATCATTGTAATGATTTTTTCGACAACGACAATTAAATGAATATCTCGGTCAGCCATCTTTCTTTGAAATCCTACAAATTATTAATATTACATTCAATATACATTTTATTCAAAAAACAATTGAACAAATATTTGTTAATATGTGTTTAACAAAGACGACTTCTAAATAACATATAAATACTAAAAATGCATGTATATGTAGTCTACTATAAAAAAGCCGATTATATTCAGGATACAAAAACATAAATATTAATTACACCAATAGCTTGACATGAATTGAGACAATAAAATGAAAAACAGAATCCATATAAATCAAATATTGCTTGAAGGTGTTTAAAATATGTTAACTAATCCAAATTAAATTGACAATGTATGACGGGACCCATTGGGTTAAAAAATGGAGAAGCATAATTCGTTCATGCCATATGTCCAATGAAAACCCATTCACAACAAGTACTCCATATCATTTCTCATTCCATTTAAACCAAGCACAACAACTATTCATATATAAATTTGAAATATTAAGAGGTAATTATTAGTGCAAAATAAGTCATTTTACCTTATTTTAACCACCAAGATTGCAATGCATTAGCACAAAAACAATAAAATCTCAAGGGATGTACCTAATAAACCGAGCAACCAGTCCATACCATAACTCATAAATTGAGCAGGACCAAAATTTTTAATGAAAATTAAATGATTCTATTTAACTCGGGAGCACAATTATATTTCTTCAAAGACAAAAATCATAAAGCAAGAAAATCATAGTTTGCAAATAGACAACACTAAAAATATAGATTTCATAAACCACAATGCCCACAATTGCACATCAAAAAATGATACCCATTCATAAAAAAAATGGTCGAATTTACGAAATAAGAACCCTCAATACCATTCGACATCTTTGTGCAGGCCAATTTTTTTGGTATTTTCACATCATATAGAATGATTCACCTGATCGCAATATGTAAAATTTTGGAACGAAAAATTGGTAAATAATTACTTACAGTGAAGAACCCTTAAATTTCTGTGTTCGTCTTCTTCGATTTTGCGTAGCAGCCAACTCTTCAAACGAAAATGCTTGAAAACTAGCAGCTCCCAGGCAACGGGATGAACAACAGAGATAATTTTCACAAAAAATACATGAACAAAAGAAATCTATGTCAACATAAATTCATCAAATGCACCGTGAATCAAATGCGGAAAATGGAAATAAACGCGATGAATCATACCTGGGCTCGGCAACTCTTCAAACGGAAATGATTGCAAAGTAGCAGATCTCGGCAACGGGCTAGGGTTTGCAGATGGAGGGGGAGGAATATAAATGAAGTAATTTTGTAAATAATGTGTCTAATGGGGGCAAAGAAGCCATTTCCATGGGTAGAATGGGGGTGTAAATGACATTTTACAATTTAGGATAACATGGGATTCTATAATACCAGGGGGTGGGGTGGGATAGATTATCAAATCAAAATGGGATTGTAATCCAAGCCCGATGGGCTATCACGGGCCGCAATCAGTAACCCCAAACATAGGATTCGAGTGGGACAATAATCCTTATCAAAGGTAATCAACATTGCCAAACGCGCCCTAGGGTTTGGCCCGTTTTAACAGATTTTAGATATATTGGACATTTATGCATTAGGGTGGCGCTATTTGCACCCCAATATTTGATTAATACACCATATTTCTACATACACCCCATCCATATTTTACAAACCCATCTAATTACTAAATACACCACACCTATATTTCCAGTTTTACCCTCTAAACTAAAAACCCTAACTTAAAAATCAACTTTTTCGAGAAAAAGAGAAACAGATTTTTTTGGAACAACTTTTTGGGAAAAGAAAGCTGGAAAAAAGCGATTTTTCGAAAAAAACTGCTTTTTCTCGGAAAAAAAAAAGCTGGAAAAATCGACTTTTTGTGGGGAAAAAAATCACTTTTTTCGAAAAAAAAAGCTAGAAAAAATCAGTTTTTTTGGAAAAAGAGAGAAAACTTTTTTTTGGGGAAAAAGCCGTTTCGGCGTTTTTGGAAAGAAAAAAAACACTTCTTTCGGGGGAAAAATCGGCTTTTCTCGAAAAAAGTCGTAAAAATCAATTTTTTTTTTTGGAAAAAGAGAAACGACTTTTTGGAAAAAAAACGAGTTCTCCAAAAAAGTTGTTTCCAGCATTTAAGGGGTGTATTTACACTTTGTTTTATTTTATTAAGGGTATCATAGTCTTTTTAACTTATGTCATCTTTGTAAATATTGGGAGTGGGGTGTATTAATCAAATCTTGGGGGCAAATAGCGCAACCCTATGCATTATCCCACCTAATCATTTATTCCAAACAAATTATTGTAATCCTAAATATAAAAGAGCTAATATCTTAATATTATATCCCAAACACAATATTATATCATATTATATAATGAATGAAATCTTCAATCCTATGAAATCCAAAAAATTGTCTAATCCTATATTGGGGATAAATTCAAAGGACACCATCTAATCATGGGCCTAGGTCTTGACATGACGTGAAACAGTGATAAAATTTGTTTTCCCATGTTTTCGTTAGATAAATATCTATTTATTTTCTCGGGAATATAATGAACAAGAAAAGAAATAAAATCTTTGAATATTGTGGTCGATGTAGCGGTGGTGGCTAGAGTGTCAAATGGGTTGAACCCGACGCTTTGCTCTGTTGGGCCAAAAAGAAAAATTGGTGGTCAAAATTTACTCGAGCCATTAATTTTGGAGCACAACCCATTTCTTACTTTAAAAATACAAGTTATCAGATCGAGGGTCCAATCGGCCTTTCGGGCCAAATGAGCCAAATCCCTTTTACGATTATGAAATTGCGGCCTAACCTAAGCCAATTACCAAAAGCTAGACCGGTCGGGCAAAGAAAAATCAGCCGCACCAAATCGGGCTAAAATTCCATCGGCCAATTTGCTATTTTGAAGACCAAACCCAACTCATGAAAATACACATGAAAAGTGGGGTCGGTTTATCCAGTCAGGATTTTGGTCTAATGGACTGAGACCAAAGAAAAATCGGTCGAGTCGCCAAAATTTTATCGGGTCACCATATTGGAGGCCCAAACCCCAACCCAACCTATGAAAATACATATGAAAAGTCCGGTCGGCCGACCCATCTTGGGATTTTGGGCCTAATGGACTAGATCAAATAAGCTCGACTCTTTTTGGGCCTACAAAATCACGATCGACCGATCTTATCACCGAGTCGGGTTAGCTTTTTGTACTCTACCCTACTTGAAACTAACAATTCAAAGATTTAAAAAAATTCGAATCTCTTATGGGTTTGGGCCGGCGGATATCTCGGGTTTGGGCGAATGGGTAATGGGCTACCAATAGAGTAGTAAAAGAAATGTTTTTCTTAAATTTATTACTCCTCCGAGCTACACATATATGTTTTCATTCCAATGGCAAATATGGAAGTATGGAACCGACCCGAATCTGATCCCATTTGATGGGTTTGGGCCGTGCCTATTGCGGGCCTAATTAAACTCCAAATTTTGACCTTTTAATTTTTAGTTTTAATTTAATTTTAAACTATTGTTTTTGGGGAAATCCCACTACATATCCTCCAACACATATATGTTTGGGAAAAGGACATGAATACCCCATTTTCCATACTCAATTCTGTAAAATACCCATTTTCCGCTGATTTTGGATAAAAATACCATTTTCCGCTGAATTTTGACAAAAATACTCATTTTCTCGCTTTTTTTGATAAAGATACCCATTTTCCGCTGAATTTTTACAAAAATACCCATTTTTATTTGATTTTTGCGTTGGTTTCTTTGTTGTTTCTTTGTTGTTTCAAACATGTTTCTTGTTTCTTTGTTGTTTCATACCTGTTTCATTTAGGTTTCTTATATGTTTCACTTAGCCAACTTTTCATTGAATTCCACAGTTGCATGGAGAAAATCTCAGCTGTGGTATGCCACAATGGACAATGGGAAGAAAATAGAAGTATAACAACTTTGAAATAACAAGAATACGATTCCAATGGACTACACATTCAACACCCTAAACGAAATATTGGAACAACAAATTCAATTCAAAAATTTGAGCTTACTTGTCCATCATCGGCTACCGGAATGGACACGACTCCACTGTCAGACCAAAAAATACTTTGTATTGACTTCCAACATCGTAGAATTATTGAATGCATCAACTGTAGCGGGGAAAGACCTACTAGTAACAACTTTGCTAGAGTACGTGAGATCTTTAGTTCAAGATTAGGCATGCAGACATCGAAATGAAGCAAAGATCAACATTTACAAGGATGACAAAAAAGAGTCAAGAGTATGTAGGGAAAAACTACACTATTTGTCTAAATTTAAAAGCAATTTACTACAAACTTTTATCACATGATCCCCTGTTTCACAATTATTTCTTACATGTTTCATTTATGTTTCTTACATGTTTCAACTGATTACACCATCATTAAGATTTACATAACAACAATTCTCTAAAATCATTAGGAAGTGGAGGTAGAAACTCAATGTCGTTGTCATCATCATCACCATTTTGCAGCTTCAACTTAGCATGATTATGAAGTAGATGATCGAGCCTTGCTTGTTCATTCTTTATCTCAAACGCTTCGACGTCCATAGCCTTCCCACCAATAAAGTGCTCGGCATAACAAGCAACAAAAATCCCACATTCACTACAAAAGAAATAAAAAAAGATACACAGTCAGACACATAACACAACAAATCAAAAACAATAAAAAAGAACAAATAAATAGAAAATTCATAAAAGAACAAAAGAAACATAAAAGAAACAACTTGAAACAAACAAAAAACTTCAAATCACAAAATAATAAAAGAACACAGAAAATTGGGTTTAACTTATGAGTCTTCGCTTGACATTTCATCAAACGATTGCGAGCCTTACCCCATCGGATGAAAACTCAAAATCAACCACAAAATCTTCACCCCAATCCTCGTCGCCCGTTCGAAACATTCATCATCTTCGACACGACCGTGATTCCCAATCCGTGCTTGATAAACGCCAATCTCCCGTCGCGCACTCACACATAAACTTTATCGCCTCTGAGAATTTTCTCACATCTCGATCTGTTCGAATCGGGCAAAAGCTCAATTGCAAATCGCTCCGGCCGATCGCTTTCGGCCTCGATTTTTCGACGCCTCTAGAATTTGAATAAGAAATTTGGGGCACACAAAATTATTTTTCTTTGCAAATCCCATCCGACGCCGTTTCGAGCAAGGATTTGAAGAAATCGATGCCCCGATCTCGTGCGACGTAATTCACCGATAATCGGCTTCGACATTTTTCGGAAAATGCGAGATTGCAGCACTTAAAGAGAAAGTCGGCTTCTTGGAAATCTCAATTCGAAGACAAAAAGGGATTATGAGGAATCGAAATCCTCCTTGAGTAGGCTAAAGAAGAAGCTTCGAAATGGCGAAGAAGGTTGAATCTCTTAAAGCTAGCTTGAAACAATTAAAGAAGAGAAAACTCGGTCTTTAAGCAATGAGAAGCTTTGGGCCGCCGGTGTCCAAACACTATTGGAAGTAAAAAACAAGCTCATTAATGAGTTGGGAACTTCGAGAGATGAATAAGAGAAAGCGAAGGTATTGGAAAGTTTAGCTTCTGCGCTTGCATGAAGTTTCTTTATTACCACAACGAAGAAGGAAGTATAACTAAAATGGTGGAGCGGGTGGGTATTTTTGTCATGGGATGGAGCGGGTGGGGTATATTTGTGATGGGTGGGTATTTTTGTCTTTTTCAAAAAAAATCGGGGTATTTTGTGTAATTTTCTCTATATGTTTTCATTCCAATGGCAAGTATGGAACAGGCCGATACAAATCTCGATTGATGGGTTTGGGCAGCCGATTCGGGCCTAATTAAACTCCAATTTTTGACCTTTTTTTAGTTTTAATTTAAATTTTTTTTGGTTGCGTTTTAATTTAATTTTAAACTATTATTTTTGGGGAAATCCCACTATATATCCTCCTCTTTGGAAAAATTCCCACTATTTACGCCACCAATACTTTTATACTTATCTTTTTTTGTCTTTGCATATTTTTTGTTATTTTTACGTTTTTTTCGATTGTTTTTCGTTCATGTGTTGTTTTTTATATGTTGTTTCTGCTTTGTTTCTATTTGTTTCTTGGTTGTTTTTATTTTGTTTCATTATTGTTTCGATATTTCAATTCAACTTTTACTTATTTTTTACGTTCCTTTCTGTTCATGTGTTTTTATATATTGTTTTGGGTTGTTTTTATAGCGTTTTTAATGTTGTTATGATGTTTCTTTGTTTTTAATGTAGTTTTTAATGTTTTATTGTAGTTTTTACATCTTTTCAAACTCTTTTATTGATATGGTGTTTTCTATATTGTTTTTATATTTTTGAATTTGTTTCTATCTTTGTTTTAAATGTTGTTATGATGTTTCTTTATTGTTTCCATGTTGCATTCGATGTTTCGATGTATTTGTTTTTTACATATTTATAAGTTTTTTTTTGTTTTGTGTTGTTTTTTATATTATTTTGGGGTTGTTTATATATATATATATATATATATATATATATATTAATGTTATTCTATTATTTCTTGGTTGTTTATGTGTGTTTTTGGCGTTTAGAATGAAATTTTACGAGATGAAACATGTTCAAAACAACCTCGAAACAACAATATAAAAAATCCGGGAAAATTGAAGGAAGATTAAAAATATCCGGAAAAAGAGGTGGAAGCGTACAAATGTCCAAAAAAAATGAATGAGAGCGTAAAAGTATCTTTTTTTTCTGAGAATATTGGTTATTTTTGTGTTTGTATCATTATTTTTACTATACTCGTCAGTTCCAACGATCAAGATCACCTTATAGTAATAATATTGTTGATCAATTTATATATATGAAAAATAAAGGGTCAAATCGCCAGATCAACTCGGTGGTTCAAAAAAAATTACAACAAAAAATAGGTGAACTGTTTGATCCAATAGTTTAAGACTGGTGTTCGGCCCATTAATTCGATTAATTAGTCTCTTGACCTCAATACGGATCCAGTCTGACATTATAGCCCTATTTTCTTTATAAAGAAAAATGTATTATTGATTACCCATTTGTCTTCTTGGGAAGCTCATCTAGTTTGCTATAAGAGGGAGTTTCTTTGACGCTAATTTATTTATTTTTGGTACTGTATGTTCTTAATCAAGCAAGAAACCAGAAATTGATCCAAATTAAATTTCACGCAATTTACTTAAATTGGCTACATTGGTCAAAAAAAGTCTCACAGCTCTAGCCTAGAACATGTCTATTCCATGCCGCCAGGGGTGTAGCCAATCGGAAAGGTTACCCTAGCCCAAATTTTTTCCCTAGCTCAACTATTTTTTCTCTTTAAAAACATATATATAACTTTATTTTTATTTTTTTCCATAGAAAAAAGGAACAAAAAATTTAGGGTGTGCGAGTGTCACGCCCCAACCCGAAACCTTGACACAGTCAAACGAATTTAGGCCGGTTTACCCAAGCCGTCCTAAAGCAAACCAATTATTCATTCAGAAAAGTAATTCAAACATAACAGAAAAAATCCCAAATAATACATAATGTCAAAGTAGTCTAAGTCTGAAATGTCGCAGCGGAAATAACAAAGTACATCAGTGTTCATAAATGTTTCTACGGGTCCTACGTCCGTCTTTCACAAATTTCTCTTGTTCGTTCATCAAAATAACATAAATAAGATTCAGTTGACTCAAGGTCCGGTAAGATATAGGGTTAGTCGGTAGCATCAAAGTCTTCACCGCCTTCTTCTTCCGGCAGGATCTCATCCTCTAGTTGGGAAAAATAGGCAGGAGTGAGACAAAATTTCTCAGTGGGTGTGGTAAGTGTGTGTGCAAGTGGGGCTTATATTTTATGCAGTGAAATCGTTTCATGAGTTTTGATGCAAGAAACGTGTGATGACATTTTCATATACTTAATAATTTTATTAGTATTATTTAACGATCGATCCGTCGGTCGGATCGGTTGGTTGCGCACGAAAGTGTGACGCCAACTCAGACCACCTTATACGGCAGAGAATTGTTGACCAAACATCATCTCCCCAAACAGTACACCTTATCCCTCCTGTCGATAGGGCTGAAGCCGCTATCCCAGTTGGCACGACGTCTCCATAGTGGAGCCAACTAGGCTCGGAGAACGTCATAATCATGATTATAACCAGAATCCTACGACCCAATCACTCGCCAGACTCTCCTGTCCGGCTCGAGGTTAGGAGTTGGATGATGGAGGTCGGTATGAGACTGTAGCCAAGCTACCCATCCCATACGCGACTTATCCATTCCACAAATCCGTCAATTAATATCATGGTTGCGCACGGAAAGTGTGACGCCAACCCGGTCAGTCAGTTAGTAGGACCGGCGTGTTCAAAGACTCGCCGCGTTCGATATTCAATCAGTCAGTCATTGACACGACATAGATATCAGAGGAGTAATCTAGCCGGTTCTATTCTTTGATTCAGTGTATTATGCCGAGGTTCTTAATAAGGTTCGGCTTATGCCGACGAGATAGTCGCCTTATTATCATCACAATTAGTCGGTATGAAAATTCCGATAATATCCGGATAATAATTTAACTAAATAAAATATTTATGTTTTATAAATAAACTGAATTTTTTGAAGATAAGATAATTTATATGACCTTGATAAATTTCTATTTTAAAATAAAATATTTTAATTAAAGAGAAAGATTTATGTCTAGTTTAAAATATTACATAAGTTTTGATCCTGGACTCAGAAAAGGGTAAGGTCAGTCCCTAATTTTTTTTAATTATTCTAAGGAATCATATTTTCTAGGTCTCGGGGTCAAATTTTTGAAAATTGTAGGTCAGAACCAGTTTTCTCTGAATTTATTATTTTGACCCGATACTTTTAAAAATGGATATCTCCTAAACCGGAAAAGGTTTTAACAAGATTCCAAGTCTAGTAGTTTATTTGGGGCAGTAATTATGTGGGTTAAAATAGTTTCAAAAATTTCTCAGATTTAGTACCAATTTTTTGAAAAATTTCATTTTAACCCCAAAGGCAATTTTATCGTTAAGGACTCGTTTCAAGCCCGTTTTTCGTGAAATTTGGATTAAAGGTCCAGAATATTAATTAAAATAATCTCATAAAGTTTTTGGGATAGTAACTTTCCGAATTTTCGAAATTTACAGTTTAGCTCCTTAAGGGTTGGAAAATTTCATTTAAGTGTCTAAAATTCGTATATTTGCATTTGTTTGACCCGGAGGGTCTCAATTATTATTTTTATTTATATTACAGTAATTTCAGTCCAAATTTCGAAATTTACAGTGGTTCGACAGTTTTTGTATTTTTTTATTTTTGGCCCTATATTTTGCTTTATTTGCAAAAGTGGTCCAAACACAATTTTATTTACAAACACTTGGGTCCAGAATATTAACATATCATTAATACATATTTTCATATATCTCATTCATCTTGAAGATATACAAATATAATAGACATATAAAAGCTATTTACTAACATAAAAGCACTTTATCTCATATTTCCAACACACAAACATGTAAATTTCGAAATTCCAGAAATATATAATAAAATGAATCACATATACTCATGTCAAAATAAAGCATAATAACATACATAAGCTATTTTTCCTATGCAAAATCACTTTTTAACATAAGTTCATATACACATCATTTTTTCTTTATTATTTATTTTTCGAATTTTGTTTTTAAAAAATAAAACTGAAATTTTTCCAGACATTTATGTAAGAAATTAAACACATATATCATGCTATTTGTTTATGCAAAAATTATGAGTTTTAGAAGAATTCACCCACCTCTTCTTTGTGCTTGTTAAAAGTTGCTTCTAGATTTTTGTAAGTCCCCTCTAGGTCTACTCAAGACCTTAAAACAGCCCCTAAGTGGCGGTTTGGGGTGTCAAAATGATGGAAAATTTTGGAGAAAATAAAAGAAAAGGAAGAAGTAAGGAAGGTGGTTGTGAGTTTACCTTAACTTGCTTGAGTCTTCAGGCTTCAACCTCAAGCCAAACTCTCCAAAATTCGCCCCCTTTTTTTCAACATATAATTCAAGAGCTCTAGTTAAGGGATATAAGAAAACTAAGTTTGGTCTAGAAGAAGAATTGTAGAATTTTTCCTTACCTTTTCTTAGAATTTTCGGCCCCTTAGAAGTTGGTAGAGGAGGTGTTGCTTGTTTCACTTTGGAGAAAATTTTCTAAGTATAAAGTGAATGAATGGAAGTCTTCATTTCCCTTATTGCTAAGTGCAGCCCCCTCCTACAACATGCTTGGCATCATTTCAATTTCTGGGGTTGTCAATTTAGTGGCTCAAGTCCTTAGTAAGGTAAAAGGTTGGGCATGCTTAATAAGCATGGTCTTGGCATTAAATCCCTTGTCCTCTACTTGGCCGTCCCCCTCCATCAATTCCAATCCAATCTTCCTTTTTTTTATATATATATTAGAATTCCCTTATCACATGCCTTATACTCCATAACTCTTATATATGTCAATCACCTTATCTCAATTCTAGTGATAAGTCACATATTCCTATAGGTGTTAATTAAATCATATAACATAAGTTAAGTTAATAATATATCATTAAGAATAGTTTAGAATTAGCAATTACTGAGTTAGGGAAGTAAAATAACATTAATAAAATGCTAAGAATAAAAGAAATTAAACTATATTTTATTAATATCACATTGTGATACTTAGTCACGATACAATATCCAGGGACCATTATAATTTGATTAATAAAATTTTTGGGGTCTCACATCCTCCCCTTTAAGAGAATTTGGTCCCCAAATTCCTCTCGAGAATAATTCGGATCTTTGTCTTCTCATATCTTCCTCTATTTCCCACGTGGCATCCTCGTCCCGGTCGTGGGTTTGCCATACAACTTTAACCATTGGAATCTCTCTCTTCCTTAATGTCATACTTGTCTATCAATGAATAAATACGGGCTTCTCGATGTATGACAGGTTCTCCATTACTGGAGGGATTTCTCGTGTGATAATGTGTTCTGGGTCGGATTGATATTTCCACAGTCTGGAGACATGAAACATGTCATGCATTCCGGCGATAGGAGGTGGTAGTTCCAAGCGATAGGCAAATTCGATTCTTTTGAGTATCTTGTACGGACCGATGTATCTTGGACTTAGCTACCTCATTTCTTTGAGTGAATCAGTCCGTTCGTGGTGAAAGTCTAAGAAACACTTCATCTCCTACCTCAAACTCCAAACCCTTCTCCTTTTATCCCGCATAGCTCTTCTGCCGGCTACGAGTTGTGCGTATCCTCTCCTTTATTAATCTGACCTTGTCTACAGTTTCTTTTATCAGATCTACTCTAGGGAATGGTTGTTGGGGTTGCTTCTCTCTTTTTGGGGTCCATTGGTTATCGATTTCCCAGTGTAGTGGGGATCTGCACTTTCTCTCGTATAATGCCTCGTACGGCGCCATTCTTATCTTTGCCTGATAGCTGCTATTATAAGCGAACTCGCTAATGGCAAATTAATATCCCAGCTTCCTTGAAAATCTAGCGCACAAGCTCTTAACATATCCTCGAGTGTTGGAATCATACGTTCTGATTGTCCATCGGTTTGTGGGTGAGCAAACGTACTAAAGCTTAGTGTCGTCCCTAGTTCCCCGTGCAAACACTTCTAAAATCTCAAGACAAACCTCAGATCTCAATCAGAAACAATGTAGACTTATACTCCGTGCAGCCTTACAATCTCTCGGATATAGATTTGTGCCGGCTCGTAGGCTATCCGTTTTCTTCATTGGCAGAAAATGAGCTAATTTGGTGAGTCTGTCCACCACAACCCATATGACATCATAACCTCCTCTAGTCCTTGGCAAATCCATTACGAAGTCCATCGTGATAAGTTCCCATTTCTATTCGGGAATTTGTAATGGTTGTAGCAACCTTGATGCCCATTGATGTTCGGCCTTAAGTCGTTGGCAGGTCAGGCATTTAGCCACATATTCTGCTACCTGATTTTTCATATTGACCCACCAGAAGCGTCGTTTCAAATTCTTATACATCTTATTACCACCGGGGTGTATGGTGTACCTTGAGCGATGCGCTTCTCCCAAAATTTTATTTCTTAATACCTCATTACTATGTATACATACCCGGTTCTTAAACCTCAAAATCCTGTCTTCTGCTATAGTGATTTCCGGGACGTTCTCCTTTCTGAACTTTTTTCTTAAGTTCTCGGAATTTTAGATCTCCTTCATGTGTTGCCTTAATCTCGTCTAGCAGCTCAGGTCTTACCGAGATATTAGCACAGAATATTTGAGTGTCTGTTTCTCGTCGGATTCCATGCACTCAATTCTTCCAGGATTTCCATTCCTAGTCATCAATCTTGCTATCTAGCCTTTCTACTCAAGGCGTCTGCTACCACATTCGCTTTCCTAGGGTGGTACTGGATATCTAAGTGATAATCTTCAATAAGTTCCATCCACCTTCGTTGTCTCAAGTTAAGATCCTTTTGTGAGAACATATACTTCAGACTCTTGTGATCCGTGAAAATGGTAAAACGTTGCTCCGTACAGATAGTGTTGCCACTTCTTCAATGCGAACACTATTGCCGCTAGCTCTAGATCATGCGTCGGGTAGTTTGCCTCGTATGGTTTGAGTTGAAGCGAGGCATATGCAATTACCCGTCATTTCCGCATGAGTACGGCTCCTAGCCCTTTCTTCGAGGCGACACTATAGACGACAAATCCTACACTTCCGCTTGGAAGAGCCAGAACAGGAGCAGTGGTAAGTCGCTTCTTTAACTCCTGAAAACTGGACTCGCACTTGTCGCTCCACTCAAATTTGACTTACCTCTGAGTCAATCGAGAAAGTGGTCCAGCGATCTTAGAAAAATCCTTTATAAATCTCCGATAGTATTCGGCCAATCCCAAAAAGCTTTGAAGTTCTGTCACTGTTTCTGGTTGTTTCCATTCAACCACGGTCTGAACCTTTGATGGATCTATCGCGATCCCATCTCCAAATATTATATGTCCTAAGAATGTGACTTTCCCCAGCCAAAATTCGTACTTGCTGAACTTTGCGTACAGTTGGTGTTGTTGTAGTGTCTCAAGTACAATTTTCAAATGACGCTTGTGATCTTCCCTCGTCTTGGAATACATGAGTATGTCATCAATGAAGATTACTACGAACTGGTCAAGGTAAGGTCGGAAAACTCGTGCATTAAATCCATAAACGTTCTTTGGGCCTTTGTCAATCCAAATGGCATCTCACTACAAACTCGTAGTGGCCATACCTAGTCTGGAAAGCATGTCTGGGGGTATGTCTTCACTCTTAATCTTTAGTTGATAATACCCTTGTTGTAGATCAAATTTCGAGTACACCGTGGCTCCTAAAGTTGATCGAACAACTCATCGATCCTTGGAAGGATACTTTATTTATGGTCATTTGTTAAGACCTCGATAGTCTATACATAGTCTCAATGATCCATCTTTCTTCTTGACGAACAAGATCGAGCTCCCCATGGGGATATGCTTGGTCGGATAAATCCCACGTCCATTAGTTTTTGTAGTGAGCCTTTAGCTCCTGAAGCTCTACTGGAGCCATTCTATACGGTGTCCTTGCCACCGGTGGTGCTCCTGGTAAGGTCTCGATTGTGAATACAATCTCCCTATCCAGGGGCAACTCAGTGAGTTCTTGCGGAAATACATCTAGGTATTCGATACTATTGGCACTTGGTGAATCGGGTCTCATCTTTAGGTTTGTTAATTACAAACGCTAAGTACACTTGCGCCCCATTCGAGATCGCTTTTCTAGCCTTAATGGCGAGAAATGATTAGGCTAATGGATTCGTTCACTACCCGATAGCTCGACTATGGGTTTCCCAGGCTTACATAGCCTAACAGTTTTACTATGACAGTCCATTTGGGCAAAGTGTTCGGCTAACCAGTCCATTCCCAAAATAACACCGTATTCATATATAGGCAATAGCACTAAGTTAGCAGGAAAACATGCATCATTAATCTTAATCTCGCATGCATTATATATAAGATCAGTTATTTGGCTCGCACCCAAAGGAGCCGATACCTCTAAACAAATAGGCATGCGTTCCATGTATGAATGCAGTTTGGATGTAAAATATGATGCAACAAAGGAGTGCGATGAGCCAGGGTAAAATAAAACCTTAGCGCGGTGATCAGATATCAAGAGCGTACCTTTTACCACGTCGGTCGCATTTGGGCCCTCTTGCCCGACCAGAGCAAAAAGACGGGCATGCGCCCTAGCTTGGTTGTTATTTCCCAGCTTCTGAGGTGGCACTGGTTTGTTAGCTGGGGCAGTATACAATGGGCACTCTCAGACCTGATGCTGAGCAATACCGCATCGGAGGCATTTTCTTGTTTCGCCAAAGAATGATGGTCCTGGCAAGTGTCACGGTTTGTTGCAATGAGAGCATGTCTGGCCCTGTGCGAGCTGTTTTCCCTTATTAGCTCCACCGATTCTGCCTTTCTAGAACTTTTCTGGTGGCCCGGATGTTCTCCCAACCACTGGCCTCTTCGAGCCTGATGCCCTACCCTGCTGGAGCTGCCCAATCCGGCTCAGCCCCATTTCCACTCGGGAAGCTGCCTTGACCGCAGCCGAGTAGGTGTCCATCTCAACAGTCAACAACTGTTTCTGTAGTTCCAACCTCAGACCTCAGGTAAACTTATATAACTTGTCGGCCTCGGTGCTTATGGACCTCAAAGCGTATTTGGACAAGCGGTGAAATTCGAACTCATACTGTGAAACCGTCATACTACCCTGCCTTAGCCTGTGAAACTCGTCCCTTCGGGCCCCTTGGACTACATGCGGGATGTATTGATCATGGAACTCCAGAAGGAAATTTTCCATGTCCTTCGGGTTCTGTCCAGAACCCATTTCCTCTCCCTGATCCCCCACCGAGTCTCGGCCGCGGATTCGATCGGTAAAAAGCCAATGTTATCATTTGCTCCTCCGAAATCGAAGGGCAAAACAAATATGTTCTCTATTCGCTCGGCCCAATTCTCGGCCTTTGCATCATTCTGGTTTTGCCCAACTTATTGTTGCATAAACAACAAGATCTGCTGAAAGGCCTGAGCGATCAAATTATCTCCCGCAACTGGGGGAGGAGGTGGCGGGGGTGGTAGTTCAAGTGAGGGTGTTTTTTTACGGGGAAGGATTGGGATCCTCCCTGTCAAGACCGCGTGGCTTTAAGCGCTTCTCTTCTTCCAACCATCTCGTATATAGAAGGATTAGAGTTCATCCACTTTATGTATTTGAAAATCATAGACATGATATGCAAGATTCACGACATGGCAATTTAAATAAACAAGTACGAAAGACATAAGAATAGCAACACATAGCGTAATTAAAGGAAAATACGAGTTCAATTACTAAAGGAAAGCTTAAGTCAAATTACAAACAACAGTCACTGAACCATGGTTACGCTATCCATTACAATTTGGTCTATTACAAAATTGAAATACGAGAAAATAGCGGAAATAAAATGAGCTAATCTAGTCCGCGGTCTTTGCGTGCATCGTCATCGCTATCTCTCTCGATGTCGATCCTGGTTCGGATCCTCTGCTTTTCATTCGGATCTGCGGGGAAGTCCATCGGGTCCATTTCGGATCCTCTTAGAATCTTCCTTCGGATCCTCCTACGAGTCTCTACCCGCTTTGTAGAGCCTCAATGGTCGTCGCATCTCGGTCATCGTTTCAAGCGCACCATCCAATGCTTCATCGTTTCGTGTGCGGCTGCGTTAAGATGCTCGATAGTTTAGTCTTGAGCCACGAGGCCCTCACTTTGTTTTGCCCTCTCGCGTAGGCTGGGCGTTAGCGTGAGTCAGGCGCAAGTGTTTCTCGTTCGCCTCGTGATTCACCTCACGCAACATGTTTATCTCTTCCTTCAGTTTTTTAATTTCGTTATCGCGTTCTTCCATTTTCATCTTTTGCACCTTGATCTCACAAATGAGGTCCATCTTGTAGATTCATGTCTCTCTCTAAAGCATACTTTTCAAGTGGCCGAGCATGCTTTTGCGATAGATGGAGTCAGTGGCGGTGCAACATCCGTCCCTCCAAGTATCCAGCCGCGTCAGCATGGTAATCTCTTTTGGCCGTAGATCCTCATATGTCGTCAACGGAATGGTCTCGGACTCCATACCTGAACAAGTACAAGTATGTTATCAAAAAAGGCATATAATGACTAAGGAAGAAAAATCAAGTGCTTAAGATATAACTATGTCAAGAAACTGGTTAAGTATCTCATAAATAATTAAGGGGTTCTATAATTCCCAATCGTCCAGATTCTTATCTTAGCGGTAACACCCAATACGGGCAAATGGTCCTATCCTGGTTAGCTTTGTGTAAGTTCCTTCTTACTAGCCAAGCTCACGATACCACTTTGTCAAAGCGAACTTAGGCGGTTTACCTAAGCCGGCCCAAAGCAAACCGAGGTTATTCATTCGGAAAAGTAATTCAAACATAACGAGAAAAAAATCCCAAATAATACATAATGTCAAAGTAGTCTAAGTGTGAAATGTCGCAACAGAAATAACAAAGTACATCAATATTCAAAAATGTTTCTACGAGTCATATGCCCATCTATTACAAGTTTCTCAATTATTCGTACATCAAAATAACATAAATAAGATTCAGTTGAATCAAGGTCCGCTAAGATATAGGGTTAGTCGGTAGCATCAAAGTCTTTGCCGCCTTCTTCTTCCAGCAGGGTCTCATCCTCTGGCTGGGAAAAATAGGCGGGAGTGAGACAAAAATTCTCAGTGGGTGTGGTAAGTGTGTGTGCAAGTGGAGCTTATATTTTATGCAGTGAAATCGTTTCATGAGTTTTGATGCAAGAAACGTGCGATGACATTTTCATATACTTAATAATTTTATTAGTATTATTTATGATCGATCCGTCAATTGGTCGATTAGTTGCGCATGAAAGTGTGAGCGCTTGGCCAACCCGCATCCGTCAATTCATATCGAGTTGGTTGCGCACGAAAGTGTGAGCGCCATTCCGACCACCTTATCGACGAGAAGTGTTGATCAAACATCATCTCTCCAAATAGTACACCTTATCCCTCCAGCCGATAGGTGCCGCTATCCCGATTGCACAGCGTCTCCGCGGTGGAGCCGGCTAAGCTCGGAGAACGTCATAATCATGATTATACCCGAGAATCCTACGACCCAATCACCCGCCGGACTCATGTCGGCTCGAGGTTGGGAGTTGGATGATGGAGGTCGATATGAGGCGTAGCCAAGCTACCCATCCCATACGCGACTTATCCATTCCAATAATCCATCAATTCATATCATGGTTGCGCACAGAAAGTGTGACGTCAACCCGGTCAGTCAGTCAGTATGATCGGCGTGTTCAAAGGCTCGCCGCATCCGATATTCAGTCAGTCATTCATTGACATGACATAGATATCGGGGGGTAATCTAGTCAATTCTATTCTTTGATTGATGTATTATGCCGAGGGTTAATAAGGTTCGGCTTATGCTTGGTGAGGTAGTCGCCTTATTATCATGAAAATTAGTTGGTATGAAAATCTCGAATAATATTCGGATAATAATTTAAAAAAATAGAAATTTTAACTAAATGAAATATTTATGTTTTATAAATAAACAGAATTTTTTGAAGATAAGATAATTCATATGACCTTGATAAATTTCTAATTTAAAATAAAATATTTTAATTAAAGAGAAAGATTTATGGGTTTTAAAAATTCCATAAGTTGTGATCCGGACTCGAAAAGGGTAAGGTTAGTCCCTAATTTTTCTAATTATTCTAAGGAATCATATTTTTGGGTCTCGGGGTAAATTTTTTGAAAATTATAGGTCGGACCAGTTTTTCTCGAATTTATTATTTTGACCCGATCTTTTAAAATTTGATATATCCTAAACCGAAAAAGGTTTTAACGAGATTCCAAGTCTAGTAGTTTATTTGGGGCAGTAATTATGTGGGTTAAAAATAGTTTGAAAATTTCCCAGATTTAGTACTTAGGTTTTCGAAAAATTCTATTTTAACCCCAAAGGCATTTTTACAGTTAAAGGCTCGTTTCAAGCAAGTTTTTCGTGAAATTTGGACTAAAGGTCCAGAATATTAATTAAAATAATCTTATAAAGTTTTTGAGACAGTAACATTCCAAAATTTTGAAATTTACTGTTTAGCCCCTTAAAGGTTGGAAAATTTCATTTAAGTGTCTAAAATTCATTTAAGCCCCTTAATTTTAATTCCTATTATATATATATAATTTGTATAAATACAAAATATTAATACTAGTTTTAAATTTAATTGTAGGCAACAAGAATTTTCGGGCATACAAATTTCCACTCTTCGACACACTCTACTCTACGCTACTTTTTGAGGTAGGGGTTTTTCCGCTTTTATTTGTCCATGTTAAATGCCTTTATATGTTACTTGATAATTTATGCTTCTATGTTCTACGTGTCTATAGTCGTGTGGGACCATACAGAGGTCCGAGGTATGAAAGTTCCCTCCGATGAAATCTCGGCAGTGCGAGCATATTTCAATGCCATAGCTACAGTTACATTTTCAATGTTAAGCATGTTATTTTGTAATGTGTATTGTGTATTTAGCTTGGACAAATATGCCCCTACTGAGCCGTTGAATGCTTACCCCAAAATATATTTCTATTTTAGATGAATGATGGAGTTGGCGGGACACGTGGAGGCGGTGACCCGAATAATAAAAATTAGAATAATAAATTTTTTTTATGATTTTTCTTTGATGAATATTTCTAATGTTCAGTTTTAAAAATTTATTTATGGAATGATTCATGGAATTTTATCTAACAGTTTTTATATTATCATTTTAAATGGCAAATGATCTTTGGAAAATTCGCGTTTTATTATAAATTGCACTATTACTTTATAAATCGTATTTTATTGTAAAAACGGGATGTTACAGAAGTGGTATCAGAGAGGGTTGATATTTCTGTAGACTCGTAAAAAAAAACTCTTCTTTAAAATTTGGATAAATATATAATATTGATGCGTATATATAAAAAAAAGAAGGGGGTTGCCTACTCCTCATGTTATGCCGACTCCAATCAAGGTACACATTATTTTTCATAGCAACGGTTCCATTAGGCTATTTTACAGTTTTATTCACTGGCTTGATTATATTCTTACCCACATAGTACATATAGCATTGATGAGACAATAGTCTATGAGCATATTTATATAGTGTACAATTTTGACTAACTTTTTAACATTTAGTGTTACATTAATCAATACGCATGTTATACTGCTTTTACAATAATAAATTATATTGTTGACTAAGAAAGATTTCTAATAACATTTATTGCACTTGTTACACAAACTACAGTTTCCATTACATAATAATGTTAAATTTGTTTAGTTTTTTTATAATATTCCACCGACATACCTGTATAAAAAGTCCTAGAAGTGTCAACTTAGCACAATTCTTATAATTACTATATTATTAAGTCAATAAAAAAAATTATTAATGTTACCATTATCTAATTGCACAGTAGGTGACAACCTTAAAAAAAATAATAATAATAATAATAATAATAATAATAATAATAATAATAATAATAATAATAATAATAACAATTAATTTATCAATCATGCATAGAATCTCACGATAGGCCACAAAAATAATACACCAAAAATATGTGTGATAAGTCGCAAGATAATAATAACAACAATAAATATACTTTTTTTTTTACTAAAATGGCATTTTTAATGTTGGGAGTTATTTGATCTTTTAAATAAGTCTCCAAATAATATCTCTTATGTTATAAATATAATGTATCTTTTGTAATTTTATAAATGAACATATATGGCTTGTATCATCAAAATTGTAGATGGCTAAAAGATACTGAAGAAAATGACTAGAAATCTGTTATTAATTGGTCACATGACCACCCAACTTTTGGGGACTGGACCGATATTTCCATTATAGAAAGAACGATACCGACAACATGGGGACTTTCATTGTAACAATACACCAGGAATGGCTTGAATCAAAGACATCACGGGGCACCAAATGACTATGATGCGGCTCGTAGGGCAATTGATAAGTTGCCCGACTTGTGGAAGGTTAAGGGTGAACGAGTATTGGCACAACCGATAACATATGATGAAAAACGTTGGGAGGCCAAACTCGATTATGGAGGGTTCACTGCCTTGATGTTCGACAAGTGGGTTACCCACGTGGCCCTGGAGGCTCTGCGGCATGTGGTGGCGCCTGGGGAACATATGATGGCACCCGTGGATGAGCACGAAGAAGAGTCGGAGGAAGAGTCGGATGATGAACCGAAGAAGAGGGTCTTTGAGGAAAGAAATTTGAAAGTTCTAATTAAGGATGATCGCCACGATGTGGCATAGATTTAAATAACACCTCATTTATTCACTTACTTATTAAATAAAGAATGCATGATAAATTAATAAAAATATTACATTATTATTACATTGGTGTTTATAGTTATGTTGTATGATTGTTTTACTTTAGTGCCTTGATGATTCAGTTAAGAATATGAAAAATAAGTTTAAACCATATATTAGAGAGAACCAAACAATAAGATGGAATCAGTGCAAGCTTATGGGTTTACCTCATAATATTTGTGAATTAGATAATTTTTTTATTAAACTTATGGATTACACGCCTTAGATATTAAGACTTAAATCCTATATGGAATTACTAAGACGATTTATTTCATGATTTTAGATGGCACCACAATGTATTAACCGGAACCGCAACCAGGCCGCAACTGGTGACAAGACACCTACAGGAAATGCCCCAGTTTACGAGAGACTTGGCAAATATAGTAGCCAACCTCGTCACTATAGTGCACGGCTTGACTCAACACAATGTGGCTTGCTCAGAATGGCCAAAACCATCAAGCTCCTATTGACACTACCTCACAAGTGGTGGAACGCAGGTTTCGCGGTAGCGGTCTTATGGGGCGTGAAGACCCAATGGATGTGGAAGAATGGATTGGTGAATTAGAGTCAGTGTTTGACTTGATAGCTTGCTCAGAAGCACACAGGGTTTCGTGTGCAATCTTCCAACCGAAGGAGGATGCAAAACATTGGTGGGACCTACACCGGTGCACAATCAGCGATGAAGGGAGAAATGCGCTAATGTGTAAGGATTTCAAGGAGTCGAGTCGCACACCAATTTTTCCCACAAGCTCATAGGAACAAAAAGGCGAGAGAGTTCATGGGCCTCATACAAGGGAATATGTCGATTTGATTATGAACAAAAATTTAACCAATTATCGCGTTATGCAACGCACTTGGTCAGCACTGATCAAATGAAGGCTGAGAGGTTTGTGGAAGGACTACGCCCAGAGTTAAGTGGGATAGTTAGTGTCCTTAGAGATGTTACATATGCACAGGCAGTAGATCGAGCTCAAATGGTAGCGGTAAACATGAACCTAGAAGGAAACCCGCGCAAAGCAAACGAGACACCCAAGAGAAAGTGGGATGGACCAACTCACAATAGTGGTGGGAATAAAAATAAGATGGCTAAGACTGGAGGAGGTCCAACTCAACCACCACCACAAAAGAAACCCCAATGCCCAGTGTGTGGTAAGAGCCACTATGGAGAATGTCTCTATGGGAAAGGAGTTTGCTACCGGTGTAAGACCCAACGCGGGTGAGAATGGGCAGTACGATGTCCGGTATCTTTGATATTATGTAATGTACCGCTTTTGCTCTATTTGACACTGGTGCCACATACTCTTTTATGTCTGCTAAATTTCGTACTATGATTGGGAAATAAAAGAACATGTAGATGAACCTCTTGAGATTAGCTTACCGTCTGGAAAGACAATGATTACAGACTCGAATGTTAAGAATGTAGGCGTGAACATAGGAGAAAAGGATTTTAGTGTTGATTTGTATATACTTGACATGAAGGACTTGATGTAGGTTTGGGTATGGGTGGCTTAGCCAAAGATCGTGCAAGCATTAAATATAAAGAGAGATAGATAACTCTCAAATTACGAGGGGATGGGAAATAAAGTACTACGGGGCAAGTACTAGAAATGTACCTCGGACAATATCAGGGATGAAGGCAATGAAATTGTTGAAGAAAGATAATTGTCAAGGGTATTTGGTAAACATAGTCGGAACCCCGGCATCTGAATTAACACCAACAGATGTGCCGATCGTAAGAGAATTCCTGGATGTGTTTCCAGAGGATCTACCAGGAATTCCACCAGGTCGTCAAGTGGAGTTTACGATAGACTTGGAACCCGGGGCAGCACCAGTCTCCAAGGCACCATACAAAATGGCGCCGAAAGAGTTACAGGAACTGAAAATGCAAATACAAGAGTTATTGGATTTAAAGTTCATCCGACCAAGTGTACACCTTGGGGAGCTCCAGTACTATTCGTGAAGAAGAAAGATGGGACTTTAAGAATGTGTATCGATTACAGGGAGCTAAATCGACTCACGATAAAGAATATGTACCCATTACCTCGGATCAAAGACTTATTCGACCACCTAACGGGTGCAGGCACATTTTCTAAGATCGATCTTAGATCCGGATATCACCAGTTGAAGATTAAGGAGAGTGATATCCCCAAAACAGCATTTAGAACTCGTTATGGACACTACGAGTTTGTAGTGATGCCTTTTGGGTTAAGCAATGCACCAGCAGTGTTCATGGACTTGATGAATAGAGTGTTTCACCCGTACTTGGATAAATTCATCATTATCTTTATTGACAACATACTTATATACTCAAAAAATGAGAATGAACATGAAGAGCATTTGAGAATAGCACTCGAAGTACTTCGCAAAGAGAAGTTGTATGCGAAGTTCAGTAAGTGCAATTTCTGGATAGACCAAGTAATTTTCCTCGGACATGTGGTAACTGCGCATGGAATTGAGGTTGACCCAGGTAAGGTTGAAGCTGTCAATGAGTGGAAAGCACCCACCAATGCGAGTGAAGTTCGTAGTTTTCTTGGTATGGCGGGCTATTACAGAAGATTCATTGAGGGATTTTCTAAAATAGGTGGACCCATGACCCAATTGACAAGAAAAGGAGAGAAATTCATTTGGAGCGAGAAATGCGAGGAAAGTTTTCGGGAATTGAAACAAAGACTAACATCTGCACCTATATTGACAATACCCGACCCTACGGAGGATTTGTTATTCACGATGATGCATCAAAACTAGGCCTTGGGTGTGTTTTGATGCAACATGGCAAGGTAGTTGCTTATGCCTCAAGGCAATTGAAGCCACATGAGTTGAATTACCCTACCCATGACTTGGAGCTAGGCAGCTTGATTGTGCACGCACTAAAGATTTGGTGACACTACTTGTATGGAAGTAAGTGTGAGATATACACGGACCATAAAAGACTAAAGTATCTCTTCACACAAAAAGAGTTGAATATGAGGCAAAGAAGGTGATTGGAGTTAGTAAAAGATTATGATTGCACTATCAATTACCATCAGGGTAAAGCTAACGTGGTAACGGATGCTCTAATTTGAAAAACTAAGCGAATTATCTAGTTTGCTAACAAAGCAAGAAGAATTGGTGAAAGAGTTCACCGAGATGGCGAGATCGTGACTCTCTTGAGAGAAGACAGAGGCGATATTAGCAACACTAGTAATGCGACCTATGTTGTGATATAGGATCAAAGAGACTCAACCACGAGATATATTTCTAAATAAAATGAAGAAACGAATTCAAGAATGAAGTATTAAGGGTTTTGAGATGACGATCGGAGACGTATTGGCATACGAAGGGAGATTATGTGTGCATAAGAATGAAGAACTTAGAAGAGAAATTATTGAGGAAGCTCATAGTATGCCATACACGGCTCACCCTGGTGGTACGAAGATGTCACCGAGACTTGAAAGAAGCCTTACGGTGGAGGAGCATGAAAAGAGACATCAGGCCATTCGTAGCAAGATGTTTAACGTGTCAACAAGTCCAAGCTAAACATCAAAGACTATCAGGGTCACCCTTGTAGCAAGATGTTTGACGTGTCGGGTTGCCTCTATCAGTCGAAGAATAATCTTTGTGTGGGTGATAGTTGACCGAAAGTGACAAAATCAAAGACATTTTTCGCGCCAATGAAAATGATGTTAAAAATGGACCAATATGCAAGGATATATATTACAAAAATTGTAAAAGGTGCACGGGGTCCCTGTGGCGGTAGTGTCGGATAGAGACCCACGTTTCACTTCAAAATTTTGGAAAAGTCTACAAATGACCTTGGGAACAAAGTTAATCTTTCGCATGACTTATCACCCAGACAGATGGGACGATCGGAAAGAACAATACAAACACTAGAAGACATCTTTGAGGGTGTGTGTGCTCGATTCAGTGAAAATTGGGAGTCAATATTACCTTTGGTGGAGTTCGCTTACAATAATAGTTACCAAGCAACCATTAAAATGGCTCCGCATTTGAGGCATTATATGGAAAAGTGTAGATCACCCTTGTATTGGAGGCGAAGTGGGTGAGAAGAAAATTTAGGGACGAGGAATTAGTTGAAGCGACGGTTGAGAAAATTGAAAAGGTTCGGGACCGAATGAAGATAGGACAAAGCGAGATAGAAATCTTACGCGGACCGAGCGGAGGAAGGATCTGATTTGATGTTGGGGAAAAGTATCTTGAAAGTGGCATCTATGAGGGGAGTTTTTCATTTCGGTGAAAAGGGAAAATTAAAGCCAAGATACATTGGCCCGTTCGAAGTCTGCGACGAATCGGTAAACTAGCATACCAATTCGTATTCTACGCTTGAAGTTGTCATGCATTCACAATGTATTCCATGTATCCATGCTCGGGAAGTATGTTTATGACCCAAGTCATATTGTCAATTATTCAGAATTAGAAATCAGAGATGATTTGACTTACGAAGAAACACCTGAGATTATCTTAGAACAAACAAATACACAAATTAAGAAATAAAGATGTGGCCCTAATCAAAGTCCAATGGAAATGACACGATAAGAATGAAGCCACATGGGAACGAGAAGAAGATGTTCGAGCTAAGTACCCGAATTTCCTTAATTTTGGTAAGTATTCGAATTTCGAGGACGAAATTAATTTTTAGGGGAGTAAGATGTAGTGCCCAAGAAATTGGGCGAAAATCGAAATTAGGGCTTGATTGTTTGATAATTAGGGATTTTAAAATTTAGGAGAAAATCTGAAAAATATTATTATATTGGGCCTAATAGATTAGTTTAGACCTTATTTTATATTTTATACATCGGCCACTAGAAATAATATTAAGCCCAAGCCCAAGCCCATGTCAGCTATCCAAATATGGTATAAAACATAAATCATCCTAAAAATCTTTAATTAATATTTTATTAACAACCAAATTAATTTATAATAAATTCCAACCAAATCAATTTTTAAATCCTTGTTAACCAGCATTTTTTTCAACTAATCTAATATAATAATTAGATACTAATTGACAATAATTACCTTATAAAAATTTTCAATTACGTCAGTTTCGTTAAAAGTAAAACAAAAATATTAATAATCTATCAAATCCTAATTTAAAAGAAAAAGAAAATCTGAAAACGAAAATGGGGGGAGGCTTCAATTAGCAAGTTGACATTTTAAGAATTTAATGTTAGCATAATTTCAGCACAATCATACCAACAAGCAATTTCAATTAAAATCTCATAATTTCAACACAATCGTACCAATAAGCAATTCCAATTAAAATCTTAGGCCTTGTATGGTTATGTTTCCATGGACTATTTCTAGTTTCTAGTGTTGGAAAATGAATTTTCAGAATTTATTGGTTTTCGTGTGAAACGGAATTATGTTTGGATGAGTGAATGAGAATGAGTTTTATGTAGGTTTTGAAATGAGATTATGTTTGGTTAAGTAGTTTTGAAATAATATTTTATGTATATAATAATTTGAAAAGTTGATAGTGATTGAATATTTTAATTGAATATATAATATTATATTTGTAAGATTGTAGGCTAGTGGGTTTATTAGATATATATAGTAGTATTTTAAGTAGATAAAGTTGGTGATGGAGGGTCCCACATATATAATTGGATTAAAAAATAAGAATATTGATTGATAAGTGATGTAGGGTAGTGTATAGGGTTGAGAATTGAAATTGTAGGTTTGAGATGATGTTTTATGTGAAAAGTGGAAAGTGAAAATGATGATTTCCATTTGAAATTTTAGAAACAAACATGATTCCATTCCTATGAATAGTTGGAAATTGGAAATGGGGCCTTGGAAATATAAACAAACAAGGCCTTAGATTCTAAACGTCAAAGAGATAAAATAAAATAAAATTTCTCAGCGGGATTTGTCAAAAATTTTAGCAAATTGAATATTTAATACCCTAAAATCCTCCTATTACCAAAAAAATTCACACGTAATCACACTATATAAATTCATATCTTTATAATATTCAACCACCCAACAAATTCTGAAATTTATTTTAAGATAGGATCAAATACCTATTCTCCTTTCTGAAATTTATTCTAAAGTAGTAGCAAAATTACTGAAACCCACCACCGCACCACCACTGTTAGTGACGAAGAAATCTGGACAGAGAGAGAGAAAAAGGGCTGGTTGTGGTTGACTCCTTTGCGAAACTCACCGAGCCGCTGTCGCACTACGCATCACCGTCATTCTCCGGCGAGTGTGTGTGTTGGTGTAGGAGAGGGATTTTGAGAAGAATAAAAGAAAGGAAGAAAAAAAAAGAGTATGGTGGGGGGAGATGGGTTTGTTGACCAAAACATAAGAAAACAAATATAGAAAAAATAAAGGGAGTTGAGGGAGTTAGAAATGGAGAAGAAAGAAATGGGTTTTCAATGAAGACTTGAAACAGAAATAAGAAAAGATAGGAAAGAAAGTGACAAAAGAGAAAGAAAGAGTTTACGTGAAAAGAAGAGAAAGAAGAAGAAAGGGGTGGTGGGGGCGGGTTGGGTCTTTGGAGGAGAAAGGTGGGGTGGGGCGTGGGGGTGGGGTGAGGGAATATGAAGAGAAATGTGGGTTTAGCCTTGAGTTTAGGAAATCGATCCAAATCCTAAATTTTTACCCAATTAATTTCTATCCCTTAATTTTAATTCCTATTATATATATAAAATTTATATAAAAGTTACAAAATATTAATACTAGTTTTAAATTTAATTGTAGGCAACAAGAATTTTCGGGCATAGAAATTTCCACTCTTTGACACACTCTACTCTACGCTACTTTTCGAGTTAGGGGTTTTTCCGCTTTTATTTGTCCATGTTAAATGTCTTTATATGTTGCTTGATAATTTATGATTCTACGTGCTACGTGTCTACAAATCGTGTGGGATCATACAGAGGTCTGAGGTATAAAAGTTCCCTCCTGTGAAATCCCGGCAGTGCGAGCCATGTTTCAATGCCATAGCTACGATTACATTTTCAATGTTAAGCATGTTATTTCGTAATGTGTATTGTGTATTTAGCTTGGACAAATATGCCCCTCTTGAGTAGTTGAATGCTCACCCCAAAATATAATAAAAATTAGAATAATAAACTTTATTTTTTATGATTTTTCTTTGATGGATATTTCTAATGTTTAGTATTAAAAATTTATTTATGGAACGATTCTTGGAATTTTTATCTAACAGTTTTTTAGAGAAAAATTCACTTTTGGTCCCATTAGATTTACCCCGATGATTTTAGTCTCATGTCTTGAAATAAGTCCCATAAGATTTTTCTTGTCTCACTAATGGTCCCATCGTTAAAAAATTAATGATCAAACCTATCAAATTAAAAGTCAAACTGCGATTTGGGACTAAAAGTGAGAACAATTGGACTAAAATTATCGGTGCTCAGTCTAATGGGACCAAAAGTAAATTTTCTCTAAAAACTAAATATAACTAATGTCTATTTTAAAAATATATTATCATTTTAGTTACTATTTTTTTATTTATTGTAATTAAAAAATTGACAAGTAAATTAAATGATAAAATTTACAATTCAACTTATATAAAATAAATTTTCTGGAAAATAATTTTTATAAATAGATGTTAATTAAATTTTTTTGTGAATGTGTAATAAAAAAATGAAACACATGTATCAATTATTTTAATTAGAAAATTAACAAAGTAAAATTAATGATAAAATTTATAACTCAAGTTATAAAATTTAAATTTCTGAAAAATAACTTTTAAAAGTAGATGTTAATTAAATTTATTTTTTTGAATGTGTAATAAAAAAAAAAGATTAAACACATGCATATATACACAGTGCATGTATGTGTATATATGTAATATATATATTTTTTTTTTGGGGGGGGAGGTCCCTATGTTTTTGCCCCAGGATACTGGTCTCATATAACCCAGTGTATGTATATGTAAATTTTTTTTTCGTGGAAATATAAAGTTTGATTCAAAAACATAAAAAATAAAAATATAATATTTGAAAATAAAAAAGTAAAAAATGTGAGCTAGGTTAACATTACTAAAATATTTTTAATAGTATTTATAATTTAACTATACTAAAATATTTTTAATAGTATTTTTCTAAACTTTTTAAAAATAATTCCTATATTTAAAAATTATGAAATTAGTTAATATCGTAAACTTTTTTATTTTATTGATAGTTGAACTACATATTTCCAATACGTAAATGTGATTTTTGTAATATTTGTATTTTCAAATCAAGAAGTGATTTAAACTAAAACAATATAGGGAAATTATTTGATTTTCTAAATATTTTAAGTAAGAAAATTTGTTTTAGTGAAATAAAATGCACTGGAAAAAGATATTTTAAGAAAAATATTTGAAGGACAGAGATTTTTTTTAGTTTTCAAGTGGGACATTCACAATATATATTTAAATAAAGTCTAATGGGATCATTTTAATCATCAATAATATTAAATTTAACCAAAAAAAAAAGAATAATGGGATCATTTTTGGTTAAAAATTTAACTTTGGTGTCCTATGGGACTATTTTTGTTGTTAAAAATCTAACTTTGGTATCCTATGGGACCATTTTTGTCTTCAGTTACGGTTTCCGTTAGTTTTTTAACGGAGTTTCAGTTTCCAAGCCCTATGGGACTATTTTTGGTGAAAAATATCGATTTGGGACTAAAAGTGAGTCGAATGGGACTAAAATCATCAGGGGGTAAGTCTAATGGAACCAAAAGTGAATTTTTCTCCAGTTTTTATATTATCATTTTAAATGGCATATGATCTTTGGAAAATTCGCATTTTATTATAAATCGCACTATTACTTTATAAATCATATTTTATTGTGAAAATGGGATGTTACATACAATGGTTCCACAGTTTTTGTGTTTTTCATTTTTGGCCCTAATTTTGCCTTATTTGCAAAAGTGGCCCAAGTACGATTTTATTTGCAAACACATGGGTCCAGAATATTAACATATCATTAAAATACATATTTTCATATATTTCATTCATCTTGAAGATATACAAATATAATAGACATATAAAAGCTATTTACTAACATAAAACACTTTATATCATATTTCCAACACACAAACATGTAAATTTCGAAATTTCAGAAATATAAAAAGACTAAAAATTTCAGAAATATATAATAAAATGAATCACATACACTCATGTCAAAAGAAATTATAATAGCATACATAAGTTATTTTTCCTATGCAAAATTACTTTTTAACATAAGTTCATATACACATCATTTTTTTCTTTATTATTTATTTTTTGAATTTTTTTAAAATCAAACGAAAGTTTTCAGACATTTATATAAGAAAATAAACACATATATCATGCTTTTTTATGCAAAAATTATGAGTTTTAGAAGAATTCACCCACCTCTTCTTTGTGCTTGTTAAAAGTTGCTTCTAGCTTTTTATAAGTCCCCTCTAGGTCCCCTCAAGACCTTAAAACAGCCCCTAAGTGGCGGTTTGGAGGTCAAAATGATGGAAAAATTTGGAGAAAATAAAAGAAAAAGAAGAAGTAAGGAAGGTGGTTGTAAGTTTACCTTAACTTGCTTCTTGAGTGATTCCAAGGCTTCAACCTCAAGCCTAAACTCTCCAAAATTCACCCCCTTTTTTCAATCTATAAGTTAAGAGCTCTAGTTAAGGGATAGAAGAAAACTAAGTTTGGTCTATAAGATTGTAGAATTTTTCCTTACCTTTTTTCTTAGAATTTTCGGCCCCTTAGAAGTTGGTAGAGGAGGTGTTGTTTGTTTCACTTTGGAGAAAATTTTCTAAGTGTAAAGTGAATGAATGGAAGTCTTCCTTTCCCTTATTGCTAAGTGGCAGCCCCCTCCTACAACATGCTTGGCATCATTTCAATTTTGGGGTTGTCAATTTAGTGGCTCAAGTCCTTGGTAAGGTAAAGGTTGGGCATGCTTAATAAGCATGGTCTTGGCATTAAATCCCTTGTCCCCTACTTGGCCGTCCCCCTCCATGAATTCCAATCCAATTTTGCTTTTGTTTTTTTATATTAGAATTCCCTTATCACATGCCTCATACTCCATTACTCTTATATATGCCAATCACCTTATCTCAATTCTAGTGATAAGCCACCTATTCCTATAGTTGTTAATTAAATCATATAACATAAGTTAAGTTAATAATATATCATTAGGGATAGTTAGAATTAGCAATTAGTGAGTTAGGGAAGTAAAATAACATTAATAAAATGCTAAGAATAAAAGAAATTAAAGTATATTTTATTAATATCAAATTGTGATACTTAGTCACATGATACAATATCCGGACCATTACAATTTGATTAATCAAAATTTTGGGGTCTCACAGCGAGGGGTTGGGGGCCTCCCTTGGTTACGCCCCTGCATGTCGCCCAAATAGGTAGGTAACCATTCAGGATCATATTCATTGGATCATAAAACACATATACACACTCGTGAGATGTAAAGAGAGACAGATAATTGTATATTTTGCATTTCTCAACCAACAATTGCTATAAAAAATAGGTTCTGCAGTACATTAGTGAAAAAATGTGATCTCAAGGAATAATCTAGAAACCCTTGAGTAGGGATGGTAATGAGCGGGTTTTGCCAAATTCGGGACCCGCCACGTCAAGAAAATCAAGACCGGGACCGTCCCCCCGATCTCAAGACCGCCCCACCCCGCCAATAATTTTTTAATTGCAATAATTTTTTTTTTTGTATTTGTGGCCAAATTTTCAAAAGCAATCCAATTCAATAGGTCAAAAAAATAAATGTAATTATAAAACTTATTATAACTATATTTTACAATTATTTAGCTACTATTAGGAATAATTTTTTTTAAAAAAAAAGTTACTACTAGGATCTTGCAATAATACTCAAATAATACTCAAAATAAATATTCAATGTACAATGTTACAAGCTTTTATTAAAAATAAGTTACAATATTACAAGATATAATAGCAAGTTAAAATCAATATACCACTCAAATCTAAAAGTAAATAATTGAAAATATCTAAATATATATTAAAAAAATAATAAATATTAATGTGGTGGGGCGGGCTCTATAGGACCCGAGACCCACCTCAGACCCGAGTGAGTTTTGTATTTTTCACCTCGGGACCCATTTAACCGGGTCTAGATCCGCCTCGATGGGACGGGTTTGATGCTGGGAATGGGTTTTAATCTGTCCTATTGCCATCCCTAATATTGAGCTAATAAAAATCCACTAACATACTTGTATGGACTTGTAATGACACGTATACTGTGCATGTGATGTGTTGAAAAAATGTATCATCATTTTTCACGCTTATTACTCCCCCTCAAAATGTGCGTACATATTGTGTAAGCCCATCTTGCAAACCATGTCATGAAAGTTTCCAGGTTGAGGCGACTTGGTCAGCATATCTGCAAGTTGCCCAGACGAAGGTACATGGAGTGTCTTGATGAGACCAACTTGAAGTTTTTCGCGTACAAGGTGACATCTCGATATGCTTGGTACGCTCATGAAAAAAGGAATTAGCGGCGATGTGAATTTAGGGCCGATCCTACCAATTTTTTTGGCGTGAGTCGAACTTAAAAATTGGGCCCCTTTTTTTTCAATTGTTTGCCTCTTTCAATTGAGAAAATTTAATTTAAGGCATTTAAAAAAGTTAAATGTGATATATTATTATCAACTTGAGCTTTTTTTAATCGAATAACAAAATACAAAAAAAAAAAAAAACCTTCACTCTATAAGATTCAAACCTAGGTATCAATAATTAAAGACTTTTAAACGGAATGCATTAACCACTAAGCCAAACTTACACTTTGTTCATTAGCTTATTTATTTTAGATATGTACTATATATAAAAGGTATACATAAAATTTGGACCCCTAAATTTTGTAATTTTTCTGGGCCCGAGGCGACCGACTTGCTCGACTTACAATAGGAGCGGCCCTGTGAAGCGCAATGCTGATATCACCATCGTGGACCAAGGGGGACGGGGGGGTGTTACCCCAAATTTTTCCAAAAATTTCCCACTCCCTCCCCAACAAAAATTTTTCCAAATTATTTTTTAAAAGATAAAATAAATGAATTAATTTATAATTGTCCTCCTCAAAAATTTGATAAAAACTTGAAATAGTTGTCTTTTACATAAAAAAAAAACCATTAATTATGGTTAGTATATGGGAAAAAATCCGCATAATTTAAATTTATAAACTCAGTCTGTTTTTCGTCCTTAAAGCTGGAATCTGTGTCCGCCACTAGTACTTATCACACACATTCGATGTCGTCCAAGTGGGTAGCTACCCATTTGGGATCATGGCCCTTGGATCATCACACAAATATACACACTCGTGTGGGCGTGTATTTGATCCAAGGGCCATACGACCCATACACCCAAGTTCTAGCCATCGCCACGCGCACTTGGGGGACATGAAGTTTACGAATCATCTTGATTTGATTAATGAACATAACAAGGAAAGCTGCATGCGCCAACCGACTATAAAAGTATAACACAAAAATTCTGTCAGGCCGTCTAACGGTCTACGATCCGTTAAACGGATCGACCGCGGATCCGATGGCATTTCCGTAATATTAGCGGTGGTGCTTTATTAGTTTTCGGAAGCACATGTATTATCGATTCTTCGAAATGTATTAGTCGCCCTTCTAAATGTATTTAGCGATTCTTCCGAAATGTATTAGTAGTTTCTGAAGAGTTTTTTAGTATTTCTCCTGAATATACTCTCGAAATGTATTAGCAATCCCTCAAAAAAGTATTAGTAGTTCATCGAAAAAGTATTAGTAGTTCCTTGAAATAAATTAAAATTTTCTCACGAAATATATTAAAAGTCCTACGAAAAGTATTAGTCATCCTTCTAAAAAGTACTAGAATTCTTCCGAAATATATTAGTAGTTCCTTAAGAGTTTTTTCAAAGTATTTCTTATGAATATACTCCCGAAATGTATTAGTCGTCCTTCTAAAAAGTATTAGCAGTTCTTGTAAAATGTATTAGTTGTATCCTGAATATAATTAAATTTTTATCCCGAAATATATTAACAAATTTTCGAAAAGTATTAGACGCCCTTCTAAAAACTATTAGTAGTTCTTCTCCGAAATGTATCAAGTAGTTCCCTTGAATATAATTAAATTTTTCTCCCAAAATGTATTAACAAATCCTTCCGAAAAGTATTAGTCGTCCTTCTAAAAGGTATTAGCGATTCTTCTTAAATGTATTAGTAGTTTCCTTGAATAATATTGTTTTTTCCCTTTGAATTTTTTTTTTTAGTAATTTTCTGAATATTATTAGTTTTTCCAATAAAATGCATTAGTAGTTCTACTGAAAAGTATTAGTTGTTACCTTAAAAAGTATTAGTTTGTCTCTTGAAAAATAAGTTCAATGAAATCTTCGTTAGATCACCTGAAGAAAAAAAACAGAGCAAATCTAAAACCTTCTATTGATGGTAGTGCCCTTCACTATATATTAACTCTGCCAAAAACTCTGCTACTATTCATATTAGTTTCTTTTTTTCCTAAAAAAGTTTAAACCACTAAATATTAAATGATAATAACTGCTATTGGTGGTAGTGCCCTTCACCATACCCAATGTTTTACCTTTTACACAAATTTTGTAAACAATGAAAAAGAATTTGTGTGCGTGCTTTTAGATTAACCAAACCAATTTAGCAGTGACGAGGTGGATGACGGAGGTGCCGAGGGGTGACATGACGAGGTGGACGACGGAGTGAAGAATTTGGTAGAAGCTCAGAGAAGAAGATTTGAGTAATTTGTGTGTGCGTGTTTTTTTTAATTATTATTGGATCGGGTCGGTTTGACTATGAGTGTGGTTGGTTATTGGGCTCCGCCTCGACAGATTAGATCCCGATCCGGCCGTCTGGGAGACTAGCTCAAAGTATAATTGTTTGTAGTCAATAGTCATCGACTTTCTTATTATTTGAGAGTACGCAATCACAACTTAATTAAGAGGGAATCCAATTCAACTTACACGATTAACATTTTATTAAATCTAATAATCAACACGAAATTTAGTTAATTACTATTAAGGAATAATTACAAAAACCCCCATGAGGTTCGGGTTAATTACAAAACAAAAACCAAAACTTTTTGATAATTACAAAAACCACTTAGGTTTGATAGGCTTTAAATATTTTCCCTTCATAAGAAAAAAATATTTTCAAAAATCTCATGATATTTATAAAAATATTACAATTACCTCCTTAAATTTAAGACATAGCCAAACTTGAGGGAGTTTTTTTCTGCAATATTGAAACATCTATAGGTCATTTTGTAATTAGCCAAAATCTCAGGGTTGTTTTCGTAACTATTCCTTAGTATTAATCATCTTATACTTTACGTGACCAAGATAAATAAATTTCTGTAAATTCCTGAATTAATTTGGCTATCCCCAACTTAAATGGGCCGGGAAGCTTCTTGTAACGGAGAACATGTCAACCATCAATTCAACCAAACTCTGAAAGTTTGAGGTAGCCCACCCAAGAAGAACAGGCCATGAAAGCATGAATATTATCTATTAATGTTAGGATTAAGGACTGGGCTAGAATGGGCTACAACAAAATTTCCCAGCAAAACCAATTCAACAATTCTTAAACTTAATATATACTTCTCCTCTATGTTATTTACATCATTTTTGTTATTTATACATTTGGATTTAAGTGAAGATGAAATAATTAATTGACATTTAAATGTAAATGAACAAATATAATAGAAGGTCAAAGTCAAATTAAGTTATATTTATTTAGCTGTATTTTTGTCCATCAATATATATTATATATTTGAAGAGTTTATTCGTAAGGGGCGGTAATTGACTTAAAACTAGAGTTGCCAAATGAGTAGGGTCGGGCCGGTACTAGCCCGCCTGACCAAAGAGAAAATTGGGCGGGCCAAGCTGAAATTTCACGGGCTGTCATTTTGGAGGCCCAAACTTGGCCCAAACCATGAAATTTCAACGTTCAAAGTTTTACAATTACCATTAGATATAAAATTTTCTATATTTTTGTGATATATGTTTATATATATATAAATTTAATAGGTATAAATAGAATATAATTTGGTGTTGTGGCATTAGCCTGGGATGTTACAATTAGTTATCTACTTAGCGTGAATCGAATATAAAGTATACATGCCTCCTCAAAAAAAAAAAAAAAAATATAAAGTATACATGAATGTCAAGAAACAACAAAAATATTGATGCTGTGATGAAAATGAGTTTTACGCAATAATCTTTAAATGAAAAAAAAAAAAGTAATTTGTCTTGTTAATTTACTCAAATACTTAATCATATTCTTAAAATAAGATTTAACATATGTAAACTCTAATTTTCTTATAGAATATAAGAAATTAAACAATCTTTTAAATAATCTTAGTCACACAATCTATAAATTAAAATTTATTAATAATAAAATTATACATATTATTGCGATTTAAAATTAATAAAAAATTACAAACTATAATCACCTCTTAATTTAAGACGTAATAGTACATATTTTAGGTCAAGTCCTACTTTGTATTCTTTACTGGATCATTCTGGCTTTTCGCCAAGTCCGACACGGGTATACACGCGACACGTAAACAACAAAAGGGCAAGGTTTTCACAAAATCCAAAAGAAAGTACAAATAATGTGGGACTTTTAGGTTGTAGTAATGATTACTTGTAAAGTGGGTCACCAAGATTGGCTAACGTTTGGACTTTTAGGGATTAGGTTTGTTTAATTCCAGTTTTTTGGACTTGATGGTAGACAAGTGGCACCCAGAGTAAGATTGATTCTGCACTCATTAAGTAATACATCACTAAAGATTGTAAATTATAATCTTTCACGAAAAATAATTTAAATCTTATAAATAATATATTACTTTTTTTCTCCCTTTTGATATGACAAACCAAGCCGTAAAAGAATTCAAAAAATAAAGATAAAATATTTACAAAAAAATTATTGTTTTAGTCCAAGCATAGTATTAGAAGAGGTTGAGTTGAAACTTACCTAATTACGAATTTAACAAAGGCATGATCTAGAGACTGTGAGACCTTAATTAGGTGATTTTTTTAGGAAAACACAAAATATTATTAGGAGATAACCTCCAAAGAAACCATGTCCACGGATGGTGGGAAATGTCCCCAATAAGCGGCTCATTACAATGAAAAGTAAAAGCATGTCTAGCTAAATAATGGGCAATAGAATTACCCGACCATCTAACAAAACTTAGAAAAACACAATCAAAATAATTAAACAGTGAAAAATATCATCTAAAATTGTCCCAAAAATGAGAGATCCTCCATTCGGCGTTTCATTCTATAAGACAGGGTAATGTTGTCATTTCCATGTAGACTTTTGCCGCCTTCAAATCTTGAGCAAGTTTAAGTCCTTCCTTACACGCGAGAGCCTCCACTATCTCCATCGATCCGACATGTTCAACCAATTTCACCATTGTTTTGAACACTTCTCCTCTATGGTTTCGAATGATAATGCCAAGTCCCGTCTTGTCCTCCTCCATTAGTGATGCATTCGAATTGGTTTTGCAAAGTCCGTAGGGGAAGATCCCATTTATCATTCCATCTCGAGTCGTTCGACTTGAATCAAGAGCACATGCATGTGCATGTTCGCCCAATCTAGAAGTATCTAATACGTAGCAACGATTGTGGTCCACAATTTTGTTACTAAAAATTAGTTTATACCGAACATCCCAAACCGTCCATAGTAGCAAAGAAAAATTGCATGGTTGTCTTTATGGCCCTTATCCATCATGTACTTGAGCCATTATACTGTTAGCAAATATGGGTCGAAACCAAGGTTACTAAATCGCTAGACCGCTTAGGCGGCGCCTAGAAACATCATGTTTTTCTTTTTTTTTTTTTTCACTTTTTTGTATTTTGGCTGATTTTTGGCCAATTTATTCCGACTAGACCGCCTAGATGCCCGCCTGACCCGATTTTTGGCCTATTTTTGGCCGCCAGGCCGTTTTTTGGCCTGGCCAATTTTTTCACCGATTTGAAGAAAATCGAATCGGCTAGGGCGCAGGGCGCTAGCGCTGGTCGCAGCGGCCGCCAGCCGATTTTTACAACATTGGTCGAAACATAAATCACATATTTGCACATATAGGGTGGATCGAGTATACTATTTGCAAAATGAATTGTCGATCCACTTAGCCTGGATTGAGCCCGTCTACAAGCCTCCTTTTGATCCACGATTAAGTCTTCTTCAAGCCTTCTCTTTGGTTGAACCCGAACAACAAACGAACCCCGTACATTGGTTGAACCACGAACAAGATCACGAACCGTCTTTCTCGTTGATGTAAATAACTACTAAAGTTATTCACTTTGATGTGCATACCTTAAACCCTTGGAGAACTTTGGTGATGCTCCAAGAAGAAAACCGTAGAGAGAAATTTTAGAAGAGAGATAATTCTTTCTATGTGTAGGAGACGTTCTAATTACTTACTTTGATTGTAGGGAGAGATATCAATATATATCTCAATTCCCGAAGACGATTATAGTCTGATGGGAGAGGTTTCTAGATAAACCTCATCTAAATAGGACTCTCTATTATCTCAAATATGGATGCAACCTAATTGCACCCAATATCTCCCACACATACATATTTGACTCGACTCATTCGAATCATATCCTCATAGTTCTCATCTTACGTCTCTTCTTTCATACATCGGGAATAAAGCGTGCGACCAAGCGAGAAAGTATAAATGCACTTGTAAGATATTTGTTGAGTGAGAAGACTTATCTATCTTCTTTTTTTTTTTGTGATGCTTGGCTTTAGATAGTATTTCTTTTAGATCTTTCGGTGATATCGTGGTACGTGAGTTAGGAGGATGAGATATTGGATGCAATTAGGTTGCATCCATATTTGAGATAATAGGGAGTCCTATTTAGATGAGGTTTATCTAGAAACCTAGATGAGAGAAATTTTAGGAGAGAGATAATTCTGTCTTTGTGTAGAAGACGTTCTAAATACTTAGTCGATTGTAGGGAGAGATATCAATATATATCTCAATCCCCCGTATTAGTTAGAGTCTTCTTGGGAGAGGTTTCTAGATAAACCCCATCTAAATAGGGCTCCCTATTATCTCAAATATGGATGCAACCTAATTGCACCCAATAATACCATATTCCATTCCTCCGTATCGTTCGAAACTTGAAGTCGTACATGTGAAGCCGCCCAAAAAAAAAATTCGTCCAATCACAGTCTCATAGGACACGTTCGCTATTTTTTGGCTAAGCCACTACAATGACAAAACGTCCGAACCATAACCCCCTTGTTCTCTAATGTCGCTCATGTTGGTAGGACTCCTTGAGCACATTTCCATAGAAAAAGTTGGATTTTAGGTGGAATAGAAAGGCTCCAAACCCATTTCCAGCGGTTTATTGTTCGTATCCGAAGATGACGATGAATCCATAGTATAGTTCGTTGTGATTTTTGCCAATTTATAACCCGATTTGACCGAGTGTATTCCATCCTTTGTGAAATGCCAAGCTATTCGATCCGGCTTTCGAATATATCTATATGGCATGGCTAAGATAGCCTTCAAATCTTCCCTCTTTGAACAACTCCATCATTTTCATTGATTATACCCATCTTGTTTAGTGGTGTTTCTTGATTTATGCATTCTATTGGCACAATAAATACTTGGTTCCATTTAGTTAAACATCTAGTTTTATTTTCAACCGACTACTAATGTGGATACCTTGATTTTTTGTAGACAAGAGAATACATGAATACTTGAGTCCATAAACAAATCGACGTTAGAAGATAAACTATAATTGATAATACAACATGTTCACCTTATTGCATGGTTTATATTTATAATATCATTGGTTTATTTATAATATCATCTATTGGAAGCTTCATTGTGTATGGATTCCAATAGTGGCAATTTAAGAGATAAGAAAATATAATCATTCATTTATCCATTATCAGAGTGAATCCCTATCCTCAACAATTTTATTATTCAAACTTATTGTAACACAAAAAAATATTTATTACTAGTTTAAAATCATCTATTTCTTTCTCAAAAAAAATATTATTTGTAAACTTACATCACTTTCACTGTCGATCAACCTCGGACTCACGAGAAATTCATTACTTGAGACAACCCGCACTTGGGTTTGATAAATTTCTCCCGAGTCCGAGGTCGATCCACCAGAAAGTTATGTAAGTTTACAAAGAATATTTTCTTTGAAAAAGAAATATATGTATTTTAAACTTGTAAGATTTTTTTGTGTTACAATAAATTTGAATAATAAAATTATTGAGGATAGGGATTCAATCATGATTTTGGATAAGGAATGATTATATTTTTTACCTCTTAAATTACCACTATTGGAATTCATACACGAAGGTTCCAATAGAAATATATTATAAATATAAATAATGCAATCAATTATAATTTATCTTATAACACCAATACTTGTTTATGGACTCAAGTATTCATGTATTCTCTTGTCTACAACAAATCAAGGTATCCACATTAGTAGTCGGTTGAAAATAAAACCATACATTTAACTAAATGAAACCAAGTATTTGTTGTGCCAATAGAATGCATAAATCAAGAAACACAACTAAACAAGAAAGGTATAATCTAAATATAACTTGATGATCAAAACAATAAAATTTAATGTAAATGTTAATCATTCCTTTTGATCCATCAAGAGTTTCACCCTATTTCCTCCACTAAATAAACTTAGAAAGACATGAAGAAAATAGAGAATAAAAAATTGAATGAATACCAAAGAAAACATTTTATAAAATACTTGAAAACCTACTATAATATAGGAAAAACAACAATGAAACTTTCATTTGATCCTATAACTCTAACTTTCTATACACAAGCCTGTTTCTTAGGTAAACATTTATGAAATATTTTATAGGCAACACAAAAATTCTTTTGGAATTATTTTATTCTTTATTTTCAAGACAATTGAGAAAATACTGAAAATTTCAAACCAACTCCACCATCTTCTTTGTGGTCTTTTTGTCAAGGATTTTTCTTTGAATAATTATGAGTTTCTTTAACAAATCCATTATTACATGTTTTAGTTGCATTCTCCAACTGATTTGAAATAATTCCAACCACTATAAACCAAGATATGATTGAATTAATGAGGAGTGGTTGGCTGCGGGATTATCATCTGCAAGCGGTTTGTACGATTTTTCAAAAATATTTGTCGATCGAATTTGACTTTGGGTTCTTAATCAAAGTTGTAGCCCAATGTGTTGTAGATGTTCAATTAAAATGTCAGCTCAAATGGACTTGGGGTCTTCATGTTATGCCAAAATACGAACCTTGCTCAAGTGCGGAAAGTAAATGAGTCTCTTCAAACTTCAAATTGTGATGCACTTTTGATCCAAGAAAATATCATTCCAAACTTTGGTATAGGTTTAAATATCTTTGAAAATTTGTAAAAGAATGGACTGTGAATCCATATCTTCAAGAATCATCCCAAAATCATGTCGGAATTAAAAGTTATGCTCATTGATCCGAACCTACACTAAAAATGCATCCTAGTAGATTTTTGTATTGATTTTCAATTTTATTTTTAACATATAATAATACTAAAATTTTATAGTATTTATAATATTAAAAAATAAAATAATAGTATAAACAAAAAATAATTATTTATTTTTTAATGTACATCAAAGTCAAATGGTTTCAAAATCAATGAATGCAACAATTGTCTCTACATTAAAGGTACTACAACCGATTACGTAATTGTATACCTTTATGTAGATGATATGTTGATTATGTGTATTAGTTATGATTTAATCATGAATACTATGAACATGTTAAAGAAGAACTCGACATGAAAGATATGAGATTATGTGATGTTATATCGAGGATAAAAATCTCTAGGACTTCAAATGGAATTGTTTTGTCTCAATCCCATTATGTCGAAAACATACATAGAAAGTTTAATACTTTTGATAGTCCTCCGGCTAAGATACCTATAGATCTAAGTCTACACTTAGCCAAAAATAGAGGAGAACCAATTTCTCAAAATTTGGAATATGCGAGGGTAATTGGTAGTCCGATGTACTTAACTAATTGATCTTGTGATGCCAATTAGATTATTAACACAAAAGACTCCAAATTCACAAGTGGATATATTTTCACAATAGGTGGAGGAACGGTGTCATGGAAATCTTCTAAGCAAGCGTGTATTGCTCGATCCACTATGGAATACGAGTTCATTGCTTTAGATAAAGCAGGAGAAGAAGTAGAATGGCTTAGAAACTTCCTAGAAGATATTCCTTGTTGGAATAAACCGGTGCCAACTATTTTGGTACATTGTGATAGTCAATCAACAATTGGTAGGGTACAAAGTAGTATGTATAATGGTAAGTTTAGACATATTCATCAAAGACATAATACCATTAAATAGTTAATTTCGAATGGGGTTATTTTGGTTGACTATGTGAAATCAAAGGAAAACCTAGCGGATCCATCGACAAAAGGAATAAATCGAGATCAATTGTATAATTTGTTAAGAGGAATGAGTTTTGTTAGTGTTATTGAAGTTGGCAAATTTGGTCTGCATTTAGCACGGTGCATGTTCTAGTGTTGTAACACCGGTAATGCAACACTAGCTCGCGAGAATCCGGGGCGGATTTTATGCGGATTCGTGGTCAGGTTTTTTTGGCAAGATCTTTATTTTGTGAATGTTCTTGATATTATTGATAATGTTTATCCTAATTGATTCAAAGATCTTTTTAGATTGCCAATATTCCTTTTAAATCACTTTCCTTGTGTAATTGATTCTTACCCACAAGGAAATGATTTTGTTTTCTGATTTCCTTCCTTTTGCAAGAAATCGCCCATCTTGAAATCTGGGATAGGATTTCTTCTTGATGGCTATAAAGAAGAGGAGTCGGACCTTAGAGAAGCTATCGAGCATAAGCATAGACAAAGATTTATTTTGCACTTCTTCAAGAAATCATTGGTTTGATATTTTTATTCTTCGGGAGAAGAAGGTGAAGATCTACGGCGTGGATCGACTCAACCGTTCAAGGGATTTGAAGTTGGAGGGATTCCAACAAGGTTGAGATTGTGGAAGAATCAATCAAGAGATTAGTTTTATACGAGTGTTGGTGAATTGATAAAGAGGGAGTCTTTATGCTATTCGTAAATCCAGTCGTATTTGTAATAAGCTTTGCTTTTCTAATATTGGATTGTTTTTTCTCTGGGCGTGGCCTCGTGCATTAAGATTGAGGAATCTAAGCACGTAAAAATCCCCGTGTTATTTTTTTATTCCGATGTGTACTTGTGTTGTTTGGTCAGTGTTACAACATTAACATACAACACCATAAGAATCAATTGTTTAAAGTCACAAGGCATCGATTCTATCAATTGGCATCAAGAGCCTAACACTAATTCTTATTAGTGAGATCCTGTTTTGTATTTGTTGCTAACATGCCTTGTGTTTATGAAGAAAGTTCGGTTTTACGCCCTCAATTCCTTGACAGTCAAAAGAACAGAAGAAGCAAATCCTCGATCAAAAGCAAAAGTATTCAATGCAGAGAATGTGGTGGCTTTGGACACATCCAGGTTGAATGTGCAAATACTCGAAAGAAGAATGGGAAATCATTCACCTTCATTGACAAAGAGGTTGGTCGTAATGAAACGCACCCCAGTGCTATTTCTGGTGTTACAACACCAAGCAGGTATGACACTAACTTTCCTTTTGTTGAAAGATGTCTAAACTCTGTACTTCTTGCAGAGGAGATCAATTCAGATACTGAGAGTTCTGAGGATGAGTCCGATCTAGATGAGGAGTCAAGGAATGAGGAACTAAGAAGAATTTATCAAAAGATGCTTGACAAATGCGAATTCGTCAGCAAGACAAATGTGACTCTGGAGAAGAAAGTTGTATCTCTTCACTTTGAAAAAGAGATACTCAAGGGAAAGTGGTTAGACTCGAAAGACTTATTCTTGATAGGAGAGAAGAACTTGTTAAAGTGAAGGAAGAACTCAATGAGATGAAAAATTCTGTCAAAAAACTGAGCACTGGCGAGGGGAGATTAGATGAAATTACATCTCAAGGAAAATATCATCAAGATCGTGCAGGTATTGGTTTAGGTTCTAATTCTAACAAAAATTTTGCTAAAAAGGATAAAAATTCTAAAAATGCTTTTGTTAAAGAAGGAACTTTATCTAATAATGTTGGAAAAATAAATGGATTTGTTCCTATTTGTCACTATTGCAATCGTCCTGGCCATATAAGACCTAATTGTTATCGTCTTCAGAAACACTTTAGGCAAGGCAGAGTGCAGTTTCATGTGTTCAAACATCACCAAAGAAACACTCCTTGTTTTAAAGTTGATTTATCCAACAAACCCAAGAAAATCTGGGTTAGGAAAAATGAGTTTTCTTGTAATGTTGCTCACACATCTTTAAAGGCTAATGTGACTGAATCATGGTATTTTGACAGTGGGTGTTCTCGTCATATGACTGGAGAATTGGAAAAACTCATTGATTTTGAAAAACATGAAAACGGTTTGGTCACTTTTGGTGATGGTGCTAAAGGAAAGGTTTTGGGAAAAGGAACGTTAAATGTCGTAGGACTTCCCCATTTAAAAAATGTCCTCAGACGTTGAAGGCTTGAAAGTTAATCTTATTAGCATTAGCCAGTTGTGTGATGATGATTTGTGTGTCAAATTTGATAAGAATGTTTGTAATGTCTTTGATAATTCTGACAATTGTATTCTGAAGGGAAATAGGTCCTCCGCTAACTGCTATTTGTTGCAGGAAGAGCTCCAGTGTTACAACACCAAGTGTCAAAACACTAACTTGACTGTGTTTAGTGATGATAATTTGACAAGTGATATCGATGATCGAAAGAGCACTCTTGGAGGATGTGTCTACCCTGGTAACAATTTAGTTTCATGGTACGGTAAAGAACAAAGTTGTGTATCCCTATCTACTATTGAGTCTGAATATACAGCCTTAGGGAGCTTTTGTTCTCAAATGTTGTGGATGATACAAGTGTTGACTGACTATGGGGTTGAAGAGAAAACTCTTACTGCTTACTGTGATAATTCAAGTGCCATGAACATTTTTAAAAACCCTGTGCAACACTCTAGAACTAAACACATCGATATTCGACACCATTTTATTAGAGACTTGGTTGAGAATAAGATTGTTACCATTGATTTTGTTACCACTGAGAATCAAATTGCTGATATTTTCACCAAAGCCCTAGACTTTCAAAGGTTTAATTACGAAAGAAGCAGGTCTGCGGGTGTTTTTTCTTCTAAAGATGGGTTTCGGTGTTGCAACACCATGTGCATCATTTCTCTTTCTTGATGTGTTGCAACCTCTTTTTGATCTTAATTCTTGTGCATTAGACATTTTGCATTTTTAAGATCATTTCATTGGCTTTTCTGTTTTATTGCTGTAACCCTATTGAGTACTCCTTTGATGAATTTTCTGCCTAAAAACAATTGTGGATCAAATTGCAAACAGAATGATTTTTCCCATGTGAAAGATGTTTTTATTTTTTGGGCCTTTGACGGAAAAAAAAGTCGCCCTTACATTGTGTGTGAAAGTTATTGATTGTGAAGCTGTTCTATGTTCTTTTATATGCTTGAATCTTGTTATGATCTTCTCGAGAAAGAGCTACCCATGTTTTTGGAGCGAAAGCTACCGACGGGCTAATTGTTCTTCTGTTGATTCCTTTCACTCAAAAGACTTATTAAATGGGAAAAGGATTTTGATCCATTGACTTTGTATGGTGGTGTTCTTGAAAAAGGTGGTACAACACTTTGGTTACCGCACCAAAACGCCCGAGGCCTTTTATTCTTGTCGAAATAAACTCATCATTCTAGACATCCCTCGGGATCATTTTTGGGCTTGTGGAAAATATCTTCTCTCTTGATTCGATGTGGTGTATTATTTTTGGAAATGATTTATTCCTTAAATTTGTCTCACGATAATAAATGGTATTGTTCATACGTGCTTATTTGGATTAATTGCACACCTTGAATTATGTGACTTTTCCAAAAATATTTAAATTTGTAGTTGGAAGCTTTTCTTGAAACTCCCATAGTCGCCATTTATATCACTCCAATTTTGGCGGTTCATTCTCTCATCAATTTTGGTAAGGACTACATACATTTTCTTGAAGGAGATTGTTTTGACCAAAAATAGCCAAAGTTTGGTTGGCTTCGTTTGTCTTTTTTGGTCAAAAAGGGGAGAGAGGAGACTCAAGTGAGGTGAGACCCAAGTAAGGAGGAGCAAAGGCGAGTTAAGTGAGATGGTGAGATGAGACCCACTTGAGGGAGAGTCCAAAAAGTCATGTGATGAGGAAGAAGTTAATGATGATCTTGATGACTTGGCGGATGCAACCATTCTCTTTGAAGAAGCACATTCGGGGGAGTTTAGTCTTTGAGGAAGATCTTTCGCCGGAGGGGAGTCTCAATCTCCATCTCGAAGATGAAGGCCGACTACGAGAGGAGTCGAAGGAGGCTAGTGGCTCGATTGAAATTGCAAAGCATCTCCGAATGTTCTTGTCTGTTTTTGTTCAAATGATAAATCAGGTTAAACTAGTTCGTTAAACTAGTATTTTGGACAAAGTGTTGGATGTATTTGAACCGTTTGCATGCTTTTCGAACGTGCTAACTTGCGGGTTTCATTATTGACTTCTCTTGTCATATCCTATATATATCATGTTAAGTGTTGTTTTGACCAAAAGTGCAAAGGGGAGATTGTTAGTGTTATTGAAGTTGGCAAATTTGGTGCATTTAGCACAAATGCATGTTCTAGTGTTGTAACACTTTGGTAATGCAACACTAGCTCACGAGAATCCTGGGCGGATTTTATGCCGATTCTCGTGTTGTGTTTTTGGCAAGATCTTTATTTTGTGAATGTTTTGATATTATTGATAATGTTTATCCTAATTGATTCAAGATCTTTTTAGATTGCCAATATTCCTTTTAAATCACTTTCCTTGTGTAATTGATTCTTACCCACCAGGAAATGATTTTGTTTTCGATTTCCTTCCTTTTGCAAGAAATCGCCCATCTTGAAATCTGGGATAGGATTTCTTCTTGATGGCTATAAAGAAGAGGAGTCGGACCTTAGAGAAGCTATCGAGCATAAGCATAGACAAAGATTTATTTTGCACTTCTTCAAGAAATCATTGGTTCGATATTTTTATTCTTCGGGAGAAGAAGGTGAAGATCTACGGCGTGGATCGACTCAACCGTTCAAGGGATTTGAAGTTGGAGGATTCCAACAAGGTTGAGATTGTGGAAGAATCAATCAAGAGATTAGTTTTATACAGTGTTGGTGAATTGATAAGAGAGGAGTCTTTATGCTATTCGTAAACCGATCGTATTTGTAATAAACTTTGCTTTTCTAATATTGGATTGTTTTTTCTCTGGGCGTGGCCTCGTGCATTAAGATTGAGGAATCTAAGCACGTAAAAATCCCCGTGTTATTTTTTTATTCCACTGCGTGTACTTGTGTTGTTTGGTCCAGTGTTACAACATTAACATACAACACCATAAGAATCAATTGTTTAAAGTCACAAGGCATCGATTCTATCAAGTTTAAAATCCACAAAGAAAAAATGTTTACATCGATAACCCAACCTTGTGAATTGGAAATCCCAAGACCTTAGTTAAAAAGAGACAACTAAGTTATGAATGTTCGGTTGTACACTTAGAAAATGTGTTAGCTCATTCTCGGAACTTCCAAGTGAAAGAAAAACCGCTAAATGTGGTGAGGTTAAGTTTAAAACTTTTAATGATTCCTATACCGAAAAGTAGAGTATGACAGGGTACTCTTCAATAGGAGATCACCTATATGAGTGAGAAGTAATGGTCGCTTCAAAGAAATACTTATGACTCTAAGATATGGTTCGGGGTAGAAATAGACACAACGTGAGAACAACAAGTGTTAGAATTGTTATTGTGCAAATATTGTTGACTTGGTTTACTCTAACGACTGAGTAGTTCAAGAAATCGCGTCACTAGCGCCTAGTAAATCCGTTAGTATTTTACTAAGGAAGGTTCAAAGCCACAAGCTACATATCCCGATACAATAATAGTTCACCGAGAATTTCAAGTGAATTTGCATACATGCATGCATTAATCTCATTCATGTGAGAGGTTGTTGGAATTTGGTTTGTAAAAATGGGTGCTAACCCATATTCGACCAAATATTTACGTGGATTTCATTGGTGGAAAATAGAATTAAATTATATGATAAAATTCTACTAAGTGAATAGATAAAATTAACATTTTGAATTTCTCAAAGCCAATTTTGATTAAATGAGAAATTAATGCTACAAGTTAGCCACTTAAAACTAAAAATTGACATGGAAATTGGTAAATATGGGGGTGGAGTGAAACTCCATCCCACATAGAATAAAAAGCCAAAGTTAGCTATATTTATATGCCCAAGTGGGAGTAATGGGTTTGGGCCCTTGGGGTACCAAAGTTTTTAAAAGATTGAGGACCTACATGCTTGTGGGTTTGGATCAAAAACACACGCGCGTCCCCACCTCTGCGACCGCGCCGGCCACTGGCTCGGCTCGGCCTCGGTCCAGGCCCCGTGTGCTTGGGCTTCAAGGCTTGGGCACGTGTATCAAGCAAATGTCCGAGTTACTAGGTGCGTTTTTAGGCTATAGACATGTTTTTTCAAGTCAAAAGGCATGACCATTCCAAAAGGCACTTGAAAGCCTATAAATATAACCCTTGCAGATGAAATGAAACATAGAGATTTATCACATGAAAATCAAAATCATTTTGCATTTTGCATATTGATTATCTTTCCTTCCAAAGCTTGAAAGTCTAAAATACTTCTTGTTCGATGTAGGTTCGACTTTTGCAAGTGCCGCTAAGTCGAATATGTAAAGTTGTTGTATCTTATAGATGATTATTGGAATCGTTAGCACTTACTATGGGGCAATTTCATCTTGTAGAGATAAAATCAAATACTACCCTTGATTTTTAACAAACCTCCGTCCTTTTTTATATCCTATACACTTAGTCATTTTCTTGTTAAACAAGATACTTAACTTCGACACTTGTATAAAAATCATAATTTTGTTAAAAGTAATTACAATCGAAATATTATATATAATATAGTCGTAAATTGACACTTATAACCAGGGACTTAGTCCATCCGGCCACCACAAGGACTCATTGCCTCTTGTGCGGTGGAGGTTAAGGGTCCAAAACCCCACTCTATCAAATTTCTTATAGGAGAATATGCAAGCAGTAAAGATTTGGTGGGAACTCATATCAATAGCATCCGTGTGGGTTTGATTTGGGGAGAAATCAACTATTATTAGTTTTGGGGGTTGAACATAATTGTTCTTTACCTACGATACGATTTGGTGGAGAGATCAACTATTTTAAGATTTGGGGTCGAACATAATTGTTTTATTTAGCCTGGAGGATATGGTGGTACGTCAACAAACCTTACAATAACATCGCCAAGACGCGCACATCCCGCATTTACCTTGTTGGCGGCGATGAGGAGCCAAGTTGTTGTCTTCATGCATAGTCGACGTAAACCGAAAGCCGAGTTATCCAAAAAAATAAATTCGACACTTATACACGTAACTTTGGTAAATGTAATTACAAATGACCTATATATAACCGAGTCACAATATTTACACCTATATAAAACCGTAATATTGGAAAACTTGGATATGCTATCATTTTTTTTTTGTTTTACTAGAAAATAGTGGTAAATTTTTTAAAGAACAAATACGAATTTTAAAAGTGTAATTGAATATGGGATGAAAAGATAATGATGAAAGTTGATTTTATATAGAATATAGTAAAATAATAATTGAATATTATTGATAGTTAGTTGTAGGTCGCAAGGGGTGTCAATTAAGTCTAGAAGAGGGTTGAATAGATTTAACCAATTTTTCGATTTTAAATCAAATCGAGTTTTCACAAGAAAACAACTACGTCTCTTGAGAGACATCTAGGTCAAACCTCATCATGAGAGTTAATCGCTCAATAGACTCTTTAAAATTGTTGATATAGTAACTTAATTGAGTGAAGTTAGTTTGTTATAAAATCAGTTTTCTTGGTTTTAATTTGAAGTCTTAACACCCTTTTTAAGATATGATTGTCAACACTTGTTTTAAACTTGGTATTATCAGTTGGATGGCCAAATAAGCACAAGTAAATAAATATGTAGAAAGTAAAGTGCTTGAATGTAAATGACATATGTATTTTATAATGGTTCGAGGATGGGGTAATTCCTCTAATCCACTATTATCCTACTAGGAGGAATATACTAATGCAACTTTGACTATTTACAAAAGTACAAATGCAGTCCGAGTAAACCTTGATCACACACAGTTGGCTTCACTTGTGGGACTCGGCTCAGAAGGCAACCGCCTTACTACTTCATCTCTCCAAACTCTTCGGACTTGATCACGTGGCCCTCATATGGATTTAAACCAGGTTCTAACTTGAACCTCACCGCACTTTCTACACTTCGTGGATGTGAAGACTCCTTGTTCTTTGGAACGATTTTTCTCTTCAACTTTTGAAGTTTGCTTCATTCATTCACCGAGTTGTGTTGGATAGTATCACTTCGAATGTTTAGGCATGTGGATATGTGAATTTTTCTTAGAGAGAATATTGCAAATACTTGCTTGAATGCTCGGTATATATCTCTTGTGTGTCATTCGTTGTTGTTTTTCTCTCCGAAAATTCTCATTCTTTTATAGTGAGAGTTTGAAATTTGTTCGTTGAAAAGATAGACAAATTCAAACTTAACTTCTTGTTCGTTGGCTTGTCTTATTGTGCGACTTTTGATGTTGACCCAACCTTAGCATTAATTCCTCAGTAGGTGCGATCAATTGTACCAGGTTTCTACAAGTATTCCATTGGCTCTCGCTACTTGCACTCTTTCAAAGAAGACAACTTTTTAGCCGCAGTGTCTGTCTCTTACCAATTTGGGTAGGTCTTGACTTTTCTTTACAATGGACTTCTTCAGGTTTTTCAGTAAATTCTTTAGCCATTTGCTTTACCCCTTTAGTTGAGTCTCCTCCTTCAATCTTCGACGACTCTGCTGTAAGTCTTTCAAAGACACAACTATTTGACTTAATCGAATATCTTCGCCACGCAATTGTGACACAACTAAATCTTCTCTACACTTCTTCAACAAGTCTTCGATCTTCAACTTGTCCGCTTGATAACTCACTTATATTCTAATTATTACAAGGTTGAAATACATACGAGAGAATGGGGTGCCAACTTTCTAATCCAAGTTTTTTATGCATCATCAATAGCGCTACAAATGAACCAAGCCGCTCGTGAGCTATTCGGAGTTCGATTCGATAAAAGCTCGTTCGAGTTCGTTTAATTAGGCTCATTAAAATAAACGAACCAAACTCAAACTTAGAGATATTCGGTTCGCTAGCTCGTGAACATGCTCGTTAGTAAGCTCGTGAATAGGCTCGATAGTAAGCTCGCATAAATTAAACTAATAATTTGATTTCAATTTTAAATTTTCATATTTTCACTTAAGATAATATAAAAATATTTCAATAAACTTATTTTTGAATAAAATTATAAGTTTTAATAAATATATTATGAATTTTATATAAATAATTTTATTTTTGTAATAAATTGAAGAATAATTTAATTTTTAATTAATATTTACTTAGCTCGTTTAGGCTTGGTTAAGCTTAAAAAGTTCGTGAGCCATCAATATGTTCGATAAATTCAGGCTCGAGTTCGACTCGATAATAAACAAGCCAAACTCAAATACTCAAAAGCTCGGCTCGGTTCGATTGCAACCCTAATTATCAAAATCTATACAAATAAATTTCCTAACATTAGTGATCTTTGCAAAAATCTGCAGATTACTCCAAGTTAAGGTTTATGACAAAACAACCAAATTTCTTCTTCTGGGGGGTAGTATTTCTGGATGGGAACTTGGCGCGATACCAACAAACGTTAGAATTGATGAGACGCATGGGCCTTGTAAGACAAAATAGGTGCGTGGGCGATGACGGCCGCATGGGCCGATAATTACATATGTGATCTCATAATGATTGATATATAATATTGGATAATGGAAAAACTAATTAAGTCATGCTTTAAATAATGAATATTGGGAAAATACTAATTTATCCCGCAACAGTTAGAAATGTGAGAGTGAATAAATAGTAGAATTAATAATGATTAGTTATTTTTGAAAAAGAGCTTAGATGCAATTGGTAAGAAAAAATGGAAGTGATAGAATTGTGTATTTTCTCGAAAATTTTCATAAATAATTGCATTAGTTTAAAAAATATTCTAGCGGAAAGAAAATAAAAATGACTATTTCATATCCAATCCCAAAGATAGGCCTTGTTTGTTTATGTTTCAAGAGCCTATTTCCATTTTCCAACTATTCATAAAAGTGGAATCATGTATATCCGTAAAATTTCCAACTAAATCATCATTTTCATTTTTTATTTTCACATAAAACAACATCTCAAATTAAACCTATAATTTGTATTCTCAAACATATACACTATCCTACAACACTCATCAATCACTATTGTCATATTTTAACCCAATTATACGGGACCCACCACTATCAACTCTATCTACTTAAAATAATATTACTATTTTTTTATATTTATCTAATGAGATTCACCACCTATAATCTTACAAATATAATATTACATATTCAAATAAAAATATTGAAAGTGGACCCCATCACTATCAACTTTTCAATTATTATATACATAAAATAATATTTCAAAACTACTCAACCAGACACAATCTCATTTTCAACCATACATAAAACACATTTCAATTCATTCATTCAAACATAATTCCGATTTCCACACGAAAACTAATAAATTCACAAAATTCTATTTTCAAATCCGTAAACCGAAAATGGATCATGGAAACATAAACAAACAGACCCTTTAATTTCCCCAAAAATTAAAATAGTTGATTTCCAAATCTCAATGGAATGAAGTTCCAATTTCATTGTTCTCTTTACTCCAGGAAGATCTGGCATGCCAGACATCGCCAGACTCCCATCGTAACACCTGGTCGGTCGTCGCACATCCCACGATTTACCTTGACGATAGTAATGGGGCCGCGTCTGTCTCGTTGTCCGGGCGTAGTTAGGCGTAAACCCGGAAGATTAATTATCAAAAACAAAAATGAAAATACACTTTTCTGAAACACACTTTTGTATTAAAAATGTGAGAGTGAATTAAAGTGGAGGATGGAAAGATTGAGACAGGTGTCGATCCCTTTAGCCAACACACAAAACAAATATAAAAAATTTGCGGTTTTGATTAAGACATGGGACCTTCCCAAAAGCAACTTAGTTTTAAGCTATCTTTTTCAGTTATCCCTCACATCATTCCTAATACGTGGCACAATGCTACTTAAATAATGCCAATTTTCTTCCATAATAAAATCTCTTGTCCGGAAGTACCCTTAATGCCTTGTTTGGGGAATTTTCTTTTTAGAGTTGCCCTTTACTCCATTTCATTGTATTTGTCGATGCTTACCAAGATTGCACGTAATAAGAAATACCAAATCAGAAATACTAATTTCAATTCACATTCAAGAAATTAAAATTGTGAGCATTTAAATCCCGAAAATGTGTTGTCTAATGAAAATTCTTCGATGATTAAAACACTAGTGGCATTTTAATAACAATTATGTTAGAACGATTAATCGTTCATCAAGATTCACTAGTAAAATTAATAATATATTAAACTAACAGTACTCATAATTGTATTTGGCATTGAACATAAGAAAATCGAAGTTTAAACTTTAATCTTTGTCAATTAATTTAATACGTTATGTAATGTTGTTAATGATTAAAAAGTCAATTCATATTACATTTCACTTCAACAATTTCACAGTTATATTTTTGTTGATATAATTAATTCTTCAATTTGAATAAATCGTCCCTTTTAGTACCATGTGTCCGCCGCCGCACGATGAGATCTTCTATTATTGATGTTTCATCTCCTATTTCATTGCATACGGATAATTGTCATGTGTATAGAAGCTACCATATTAAAACCCCACAATCTCGGCGTCATTTATGCTCCAAAATTATTATGATAACTTCGACACACATGGCAATCATCCGTGCGGTGGAATAAGAGATAAACAACATCATATGGAATAGAAGATCCCATCCACTCTTGCCTACTGTCTGGACTGTAGAGTTCGATCCAATAATACATGTAGAAACATATTTCATTTACACGAGTCCTATATACAATTTACTACTTATAACATATATGGGTTATATATTGATCAGCTCATTGACTCAACTCTCATACAATATACAAATTATGTGGACGAAATTAAGTCAACTTAAACATACCTTGTAAGCATCGAATTTATGTATTTGAAACTCAATTTCAACTTAGCAACAATTTATTTGAAGCTAGTCATCGGTGATGTTTCGATATGTCATGGTCACCTGGTCGATAAATTTTATGTTATGCTTGACATGAGGACCAAAGCAATACCACAAATTGGACCAAGCAATTTAAGCACAAACTTAGGATATATGTACACTTCTGTGAGAATGATGTGCTCTTACTCGATAATTATCAAATACCATATATTATTCGATACCCCATGATACATATCTATAGTATCCAATTGAAAAAAAAAATCGCCCAGACATCCGAATTTGAAATAAACAAAGTCATATCCATATGAATTCTTATAAATCCCACATGGAAAGAGATAAAATTTATTTTATTGATATACTTTTAACATGTTTTATGGTGTCTATGTGAGTTATCCATTTCGATTTGAGTATTTATGAAGTTCTAGTTTTTTATGTTTGATTATTTTTTAATTGTGTCTATATTTTTAATAATATAAAAGTATATAATTTTATACATATATATATATACACCGTACATGTATTCCTAAAAATTTAAAACATGATGTATTCCAGATCGTGTCGTATTATATCCGTGTCGCATACCCATATTAATGCTTGGTAGGCAAAAACCAAAAGCCACGACAAAAAGCGTTCATCCAAACAGGCCCTTTGATTAAAATACTAGTCAACAAAAAGCTATTACTTTTTACCTATCACCATTTATCAGACCCCTCAGGCTAATAAAAATTTGGGGAACTATGATGCTACGTGTTGCTTGTCTAATTTTCCGAATTTTGATGGGGAAATGCATGAGAATTGAATAAACACTATTTCCAAGCAACCCGCCTGTCCAAACAAATAGTATTATAATTTTGCAGTGACAACACAACACTCTACTTTGGCCGAGAGAGAGAGAGAGAGAGAGAGAGAGAGAGAGAGAGAGAGAGAGAGAGAGAGAGAGAGAGATGAGGCAAGAAGAAGAAGAAGTGAAAAAAATTGAAGTGAAAGCTAATGGGGTTGATGTTGAATATGGTGAATCCGAAATGGTTAGTGGGTCCAGATTGGTTTCTCTTTTGTCATCCAAAGATCGTGATTTTCTGCTCTCTCCCACTGGATCTCAGGTAATTATTCTACCTTTGTATGCGTTTGTTTGTGTGTGTATGTGTGTGTAAATTGTTGATAACTGGTCATGCTTATTCTTCTTGGGATAAGATTTCTGGATAAGTTTTTCTGAAAGGTGTAAAGGGAAAAAAGAAATGAAGTAGAAAAACTGAATGGTTTCTAGTTTATTTGTCAATCTTTTGTTTTATTGTGTTGGTTGGAAATTAGAACTCACCAACTGTGTGTGTATGCTAAGTCTTGATTATGGGTCCAGTTTTTTGCTGTGATTTTTTTTTATTTAGTTTAGTATTGAAAACAAGAAAACATGAATGCTTATAAGTTTTATTCATTTTTATTGATTCCTTTTATCTTGGGGAAAAAGGAATTTCATCTTGACAATTTCTGGAGCAGAGGAGTTATTAGAGCATATAGGAAAAATATACGAGATCTATCTCTTATTCCTTGTGGTGTTCTTCTAGTGTTTATGTTGTTATTGTACAAAACGACGTACATCCGTATGCCGTATTGAAATATTAGATGAAACACTGTATGAAATAGGAAATCCGAACTGAGAGGCAAGACTACAGGAAAATGTGACGGTATTGACCATGTGATGATATATGGCATGAGTGACCGAAAGAAGACTTTTATGGTCATTTAAGATTTCATTTCCACCATAAAACTGTTAAAGTAGGGTGCCCCCGCACTCCAATTAATTGGATTTATCCTACTAGAAAAAAACAATTTTATTTAATTATATTAATATAAAGGCATTTTTCTTTATCTTATGTTTTGCATTTATTATTTAATTGCTCATAGATAAAGTCTTTAGATCATTTTAAGCTATGAGGTATGGTTGCGATTTGATGGCGATCATGGAACATGCCTCTAAGACTTTGATCTTAAAATAGTTCCAAGTCAATGGGTTTTTCAAGATAGGACATTGAATAACCCCGTAAGACTTGTGTATATGATGCATGCTCGTGAGACGAGAATGTTACATTCCATTAACATTAGCGTTGAGACGCAAATGCATATACGCGGTGCTTGTTGGCGAACAAGTTCATGAACATGACCCAATGAAAAATTCTTATATGGAAACTTTGTTTGTCGAATAAGAATTTTTATATTGCAATAGTACATGATTAATCCTCGCACTTGAGGACGACAAAGAACTTTCGGTCTATCCCGCAATACTTTGATTTATCTTTTGATTGCTTGACAATCACAAAGGGTATTTTGGGTATTGACCGATGTGCATGGAGGCTTGTTCGTAGCCAACATAGAATTCGACACTTGTCTTTTGACAAGGAATTTCTGTGTTTTCATAGTTTGTGATTCAAAGACTCGCCAAGGCACGATGAATTTGATTCATAAAAGAATCACTAGAACTTGAAATGGAATCACGCTTATTAAATCAATGGGTTTCGATAAATCCATACCCAAGATTTAATCGGGAAATTAGTTGTCGAAAGGATTGTACATGTATGCAATTGCAATTGAAATAGGTTTACTCGCTATTTCACCTAATACTGGGTAATCATGCTACTTGCTAGATGTTACCATGATTTGTAGGTTCTTGAAATTAAAGAGTTAATTTCAAGTATATTAATTAATATGATTAATTAGTAGAATATATTATTCGAAAGTTACAAGAGTTGTAAGCCTACTGCTAGTGTTAGTCGTGAACCTAAAAGGGTCACACATAATTTTGGTTGTTGACATTTCCAAATTGATAAATTCAATAGTTGGATGCAATTAATTAATATAGATTAATTAATTAGAGTTTTAATTTAATTCAATAGTTGAATTAAATATTTAATTAAATAATATGATTATCTAATTAAATCTAATTTGATTAGAAGGCTCAATGAAAGGAATAGAATAAATTAATTAATCAATTAGATTGATTAATTTGGGCTTTGGGTATTAATTATTTGAATTAATTAGTTGGACTTTGAAATCCAAGCCCATATATAATCTAGTAGGCCTAATTGTAGAAGCCCATTAGATTATTGAGGATAAATAAATAAATATGATTTATTTATATACATATATATATATGTGATATATATATATACATAAGAGAGATTAAAATAAATAAAAAAAAAGAAAAAGAAAAACACGGCAGTTTTATTCTTGGCACAAGACCACTAGTGTAGTGGTCCAACCCACTACATCATCAAGTGGGTAGTTTTCCTTTTAATATATTTATTAAACTTGTTAATATAAAAATATAAAAAGGATAAATGTTTAGCAAGAAAATAGAAGTTGTTCAGTTGTTTTTTTTGAGAGAAAAACAACAACACTGCCGTGTGGTTTTCAATTTTGAAAAGAAAGAAAATAGTTCTTGGTTTCTAAAATTTCTCTTAAGTGTTTATCTTCCTTATTTGTGAATAATAATTAATTGATAATTATTATTCTATAACAATTAATCTCCTATCACTAGTTGATTGTGAGATTAAGAGTTCTATTCCAATTATCATTTTGAAGAACGGAATAAATTTTACTAGCGAAAGATTTATTCCGCTGTCTACAATCAAAAGGTGGACTCAATTGGAGGGGAGACGTTTGAATCCCTATTGGCGAAGTATTTGGAGTTTTGGTGATTGCCACATATCGGGAATTGATTCCCTCTCAATCTTCGCTAAAAGGAGAAGACTCTACGAGGGTAATTTCCTTTTTCACTTACGAATCAAAATTTGTTTTTCTCGCATGATAACGAAAATGTCGATCGTTACAATCGCTACGTGAACCTACGGGGTTAGTATTTATTGTGATGAATGCACTTGTTTTAATTAGATTAAAAATTTTTAATTTCCGCTGTGCGAACCCCGTGTGGTATAGCGAACCCAACAGTGGTATCAGAGCCACGGTTTGCATTTTCGTTATCAGATTTTGATTCGTTTGATGTTTATTTGATAAGCATGGTATACTTATTAAAATGTGTTTTAATAATTATTTTGTGTGTGATGAAAATGTTTTATATGATTTGATGTGGGATAAATTTTGGAAATATGCTTACTGCCGAAATGAGTTAATTGTAACATGTTGATTTGGTGTGTTTCAACTTTGTAGTTTTGTTTTATATAATTTCATGTTTGAAGTTATACCATTGAAACAAGACAACGTTTTCAATTTCAGTTGGAAGAAAATTTGACATTAAGAAAAGTGTTTCTTATTAAATCTTTTCGGCAGTTCATATACTTGAGATTTAGTTTTGATTTTCGATAGGTTAAATGTAATTCTATCGTAATTCAAATGTTTCAAGTTTTGCTTTTGATTTATTCAAATTTTAAAATTTAATTGTTAATTTCAAAATTAATAAAAATTGTTTTTATGAATAATCAAAATACGATTTATCCCAAAATTATATCAACACACAAAATTGGTAAATTTAAATGCTTTAAATTCATGTGATGGATGTTTTAGCATGATTTATTTAGGGATGATCATGAGCCTATGACCAATGTGATTGGATGTGTTTTATTTCTTTGGTTTTTGGGGCATGAGCCTCTTATTCTATTTTTGTAAGTTCTTTAAATTTTCGCATTGAGAGTAGACTAGGTGGTGAGGTTTTCCATTTATTGTAATTGGAGGACGTTCGATGCTAAAGGCCCACTTTGTGTGGGTAGATTTTTACAAATGTAATAGAATAGGAGACTCAAGGCCCATGCGTGTATGGGTACATTAATAAAATGTAATAGAAATAGTTCTATTTATTTTGTCCCTTAGATTGACCACGCACCCATTTTTGGCTCAAATGGGTCGTATAGTCGCCATGATCATCCCACCGCTTTTTTGCATAGGATGCATGTTAGATTTATTTAATGCTTTTTGCTTGCGCTCATATGATGAATTGCGTTAAATAAAAACCCACCTAGTAATTACGTTGATGAGGTCTTGAAAAGAAAACCCCAAGTTTTTGAAACTTAACAAGGAATTTAATTTTAATTAATTCCATATCAAACTAAATGGACAAGTTATGTTGGACATATCGCTCCATGCCTTCCATCAAAGGTAGACGACATGACGATGCTACCACACTTGGTCACCGGCCACGAGTCGTGGAGTGGCCTTCAGGTCGAAAGTTTGGATCCCTACCAAGCATTGAGATGCTTGTGGGATGGACTCGTCTTTATGTTGGCCACGAGTCGTGGATATTTTGATGCTCCATCTACACAAAGGTTTGATGGGTTACGTTTGACGCTTAATACCATATAGGCTCATAAAATTGGGGTATAAGGGAAAAGCGAGGCAAAATAATCTTGAGGTTGTATAAATGATACAATTGTCAAAGAGTTGACTACCAATAGAAATATCTCATGGGCTCATAAAATGGGGTATGAAATATTTCATTGCGCTTCAAGCCCATTAAGAAAATTAGTTTTTCCGAATTTTATTATGGGGTTAATAAAATTTGATAAAATAGTGGGAGACATTTAATATTAAAGACCTTATATTGAATGAATATATTTTCCATAGTTTACTCATTTTCTGCTTCGTTTATTTTTGTAGATATCTCTACTAAAATGGCTAAAAATCCACTTGCATCCATACTTGAGCAAAACAAATTAATCGCCCAAATTTTGTCGATTGGTTGAGAAACCTAAAAATTGTCCTTGATCGGAGAAGAGGGCTTATGTACTTGACAAAGTGCCTCCTCCACCTCCCCGAGGATAAGACATCGATGCCTATGGAGAATATCTCCGTCATATCGATGACAATCTTCGTGCTCGGTGCTATATGTTAGCATCGATGTCAAATGAGCCGCAGAGAGCGAGAATGAGGGTCTAGATCATGTGCCGAGATCCTCATTCGCCTACAAGAGTTGTATGGTGAAAGAACCAGGCAAATGAGATATCGATATCGAAAGACCTTTTCGTGTGTCGATGATCGAGGCTCTTCACCCAAGACCATGGTCAAGATGATAGCTCTCATTGAAAGGCTTTCGCCCCTTGGAGTCGTTATGGACAATGAACTCTATGTGGACCTTTTGTTGCGATCTCTCGCCTCCCTCATTTGACACATTTGTTGTCAACTTTAACATGCACTCCATGGAGACTAGTCTCCGAATTGGTGAGCATGTTAAAGACTACCAATCCACTATCAAAAAGGATAAGCCTGTCTTGCTTGTTGATCCACTTAGGATCAAAGACTCGCAAAGTCTAAGAAAAGGAAATGGAAAGGAAAGGGTTCCTCTAAGCACAACAAGAAGGCAAAGGACAATGGCAAGAAAAAGGTTAATTCTCAAGCCAATGACAAATGCCATAATCATGCAAAATGGGGCAATGGAAGAGGAATTGCAAGGAGTACCTTGCGAGCCCGAAACGTTCGTGTATATATTTTGTTGAAGTTAACTTATCGCTTAATGATGCTTCGGGTATTGATACGGTTGTGGCTCACACATTTGCAATGATTTGCAGATAATGACAAGCAGGAAGCTTGATAGAGAGGAGACGGTCCTTAGGATGGGGAATGGAGCAAGAGTTGCTGCATTAGCTATAGGGACTGTTTATCTACCTTTAGAGAATGGTTTTAAATTGTGTTTGAACAATTGTCTTTATGTTCCGGATATTATTAGAAACATTATTTCTATTCCTGTTTTGGATAGAGAAGGTTTTAAATTTGTCATTGAGAATGGAAGTTGTTCCATTTTCAAAGATTCTGCATTTATATATTCCGGTTATTTGGCGAATTGTTTGTACACTATTACTCCCCATAAACCCATTCTCACAATTCAACAAAATAAAAGAAAATTAGATAATCATAGTTCTTTCACTCTTTGGCATGCTAGATTAGGTCATATTTAAAAAGAGGATACACAAGTTGGCGGAAAAACTCGACCTTAGGGGAGAGAGCAAAATTGCCAACATGTGAATCATGTCTTAAAGGAAAAATGACTAAATCACCATTTATGGACAAGTGGAGCGAGCCAAAAATCATTGGATTTGATCCATACGGATGTTTGTGGACCACTAAGTGTTAGTGCACGAGGGAACTATCACTACTTCATAACTTTTACCGATGATTATTCTAGGTATGGTTATGTATACCTTATGAGGCTCAAATCTGAAGCTTTTGAAAAGTTCAAAGAGTTTAGATATGAGGTGGAGAAACAAACTGGTCGTAGTATTAAGACTCTTCGATCGATCGAGGAGGCGAATACTTGAACAATGAGTTTCTTGATTATTTAAAAGAGAATGGGATTCTCTCACAAAGTGGACTCCTCCGGTACTCCACAACTCAACGGAGTTTCGGAGCGTAGAATCGAACATTGTTAGACATGGTTCGATCTATGATGAGTTTCACTACATTACCTCTTTCATTCCTGGGGCTACGCCTGAGACGGCAAGCATACCTATTGAATAGGGTGCCATCTAAAGTCGCACCCAATACACCATACGAGATGTGGTGTGGCAAGACACCCTCCTACAAGTACCTCAAAGTATGGGGTGCCGCTTATGTGAAACAACAAATGGGAGATAAGTTAGATATGAGATCTATCTTATGTAAATTCGTGGGATATCCAAGAGATACATAGGGTATTATTTCTACGATCCTTCGTAACAAAAAGTGTTTGTTTGAGGAATGCTACTTTCCTTGAAGATGAATTTCTTTCTCAAAGGAATGGTGGAGTAGTAGAACTTGAAGAAATTCAAGAACCACAGAATTTCCCGGATGTTGCCGCAGATAACACGCCGGTTGTCGACCATCTAAAGCACAACCTCTTCGGAAATCCATAAGGGTTTCAATGGCGCCCGAGAGGTCGAACCTTTGTTAGAAAACAAAGAAGAGGGTCTCCTTTTGGATAATGATCCAAGAAGCTATGGAGAGGCAATGTCGATATCATCGACTCAAAGAAATGGCAAGAAGCAATGCAATCCGAAATGGATTCCATGTACTCCAACAAGGTATGGACTTGGTGGACCCACCACAGGAATTGTTCCCATTGGTCGCAAATGGGTCTCAAGCGGAAGCTTGGAGTAGATGGAGAGGTAGCGACCTACAAAGCACGTTTGGTTGCAAAAGGTTATACTCGTAAGCAAGGAATTGACTATGAGGAAACGTTTTCACCAAAAGAGTGATGCTTAAATCCATTCGGATGCTATTAGCCATATCAAAGATATTATGATTATGAGATATGGCAAATGGATGTGAAGACTGCTTTTCTTAATGGAAACATTAAGGAAGAAATCTACATGAAGCAACCAGAGGGCTTCATATCCAGTGGGAGCGAGCAAAAGGTTTGCAAACTCCAGAGATCCATTTATGGACTCAAACAAGCTTCGAGGAGTTGGAACATCCGATTTGATGAAACGATCAAAATGTTTGATTTTCATAAGAACCCGGATGAACCATGTGTCTACAAGAAGGTTAGTGGGAGTGCAGTTGCATTTGTTGTGCTCTATGTTGATGACATTCTACTCATTGGGAATGATGTAGGCATGTTGCAATCAACAAGGACTTGGTTGTCTAAACAGTTCTCCATGAAGGACTTGGGAGAAGCATCCTTTATCCTAGGGATAAAGATCTATAGAGATAGATCTCGAAGGATGATCGGACTATCCCAGTCAATGTACATAGACAAAGTGCTAAAAAGGTTTAGTATGGAGGAATCCAAACGAGGTACCTACCAACGAAGTCATGGTGTTTCACTTTCTAAGGCTATGTCCCCAAAGACGCCTGAAGAAAGAGAAAGAATGTCTCGCATACCTTATGCATCCGCTATTGGGAGCATAATGTATGCAATGTTATGTACTAGGCCTGATGTCGCACATGCTCTGAGTGTCACGAGCAGATATCAATCTAATCCAGGGGATGATCACTGGAAGGTCGTTAAGATGATCCTTAAATACTTGAGAAGGACTAAGGATATCTTTTTAATATATGGAAATGGAGAATTGAAACTAGAGGGATTCACTGACTCTAGTTTTCGGGCCCGATATAGACGACTCAAAGTCGATAAAACCTGGATATATATTCACCTTGAATGGAGGAGCGGTTAGTTGGAAGAGTTCTAAACAAGAAACGACCGCAGACTCCACTCATCGAGGTCGAATATATACCGCATCGATGCAAAGACAAAAAGAAGCCGTTTTGATACGAAACTTCATCCAAGGGTTGGGTGTTGTTCCATCCGTAGTTGATCCAATAATGATTTATTGTGATAACAACGGGCTATAGCGCAAGCAAAAGAGCCAAGATCTCATCAAAGATCCAAGCACATAATGGCGATACCACCCGATCGGAGAGATCATTGGTAGGGCGACGCGTTGTAGGATCGAGTCGCCGCTAAAAAAATGTAGCAGACACGACTAAGCCCTTAGCACAAAAGGTATTTGATGGACATCTCGAGAAGATGGGCCTAAAATACATGGGCAATTCGAGCTTAGGGCAAGTGGGAGATTGTTAGAGTAGTAGGTGCCCCGCACTCCAATTAGAATCGATTTATCCTACTTGTAAAAACAATTTTATTGGGAATTATATTAATATAAAGGCATTTTTCTTTATCTTATGTTTTGCATTTATTATTTAATTGCTCATAGATAAAGTCCTTAGATCATTTTAAGCTATGAGGTATGGTTGCGCATTTGATGGCGATCATGGAACACGCCCAAGACTTTGATCTTAAAATAGTTCCAAGTCAACGGGTTTTTCAAGATAGACATTGAATAACCCCGTAAGACTTGTGTATATGATGCATGCTCGTGAGACGAGAATGTTACATTCCATTAACATTAGCGTTGAGACGCAAATGCATATATGCGGGTGCTTGTTGGCGAACAAGTTCATCGAACATGACCCAATGAAAAATTCTTATATGGAAACTTTGTTTGTCGAATAAGAATTTTTATATTGCAATAGTACATGATTAATCCTCGCACTGAGGCATGACAAGAGCCTCTTGTGTCTATCCCGCAATACTTTGATTTATCTTTTGATTGCTTGACAATCACAAAGGGGTATTTTCGGGGTATTGACCGATGTGCATGGAGGTCATGTCTGTGAGCCAACATAGAATTCGACACTTGTCTTTTTGACAAGGAATTTCTGTGTTTTCATAGTTTGTGATTCAAAGACTGGCCAAGGCACGATGAATTTGATTCATAAAAGAATCACTAGAACTTGAAATGGAATCACGCTTATTAAATCAATGGGTTTCGATAAATCCATACCCAAGATTTAATCGGGAAATTAGTTGTCGAAAGGATTGTACATGTATGCAATTGCAATTGAAATATGTTTACTCGCTATTTCACCTAATCTTGGGTAATCATGCTACTTGCTAGATGTTACCATGATTTGTAGGTTCTTGAAATTAAAGAGTTAATTTCAAGTATATTAATTAATATGATTAATTAGTAGAATATATTATTCGAAAGTTACAAGAGTTGTAAGCCTCATTGCTAGTGTTAGTCGTGAACCTAAAAGGGTCACACATAATTTTGGTTGTTGACATTTCCAAATTGATAAATTCAATAGTTGGATGCAATTAATTAATATAGATTAATTAATTAGAGTTTTAATTTAATTCAATAGTTGAATTAAATATTTAATTAAATAATATGATTATCTAATTAAATCTAATTTGATTAGAAGGCTCAATGAAAGGAATAGAATAAATTAATTAATCAATTAGATTGATTAATTTGGGCTTTGGGTATTAATTATTTGAATTAATTAGTTGGACTTTGAAACAAGCCCATATATAATCTAGTAGGCCTAATTGTAGAAGCCCATTAGATTATTGAGGATAAATAAATAAATATGATTTATTTATATACATATATATATGTGATATATATATATATATACATAAGAGAGATTAAAATAAAAAAAAAAAAAGAAAAAGAAAAACACGGCAGTTTTATTCTTGGCACAAGACCACTAGTGTAGTGGTCCAACCCACTACATCATCAAGTGGGTAGTTTTCCTTTTTAATATATTTATTAAACTTGTTAATATAAAAAATATAAAAAGGATAAATGTTTAGCAAGAAAATAGAAGTTGTTCAGTTGTTTTTTTTGAGAGAAAAACAACAACACTGCCGTGTGGTTTTCAATTTTTGAAAAGAAAGAAAATAGTTCTTGGTTTCTAAAAAATTCTCTCTTAAGTGTTTATCTTCCTTATTTGTGAATAATAATTAATTGATAATTATTATTCTATAACAATTAATCTCCTATCACTAGTTGATTGTGAGATTAAGAGTTCTATTCCAATTATCATTTTGAAGAACGGAATAAATTTTACTAATGAAAGATTTATTCCTGTCTACAATCAAAAGGTGGACTCAATTGGGGAGACGTTTGAATCCCTATTGGCGAGTATTTGGAGTTTTGGTGATTGCCACATATCCGGGAATTGATTCCCTCTCAATCTTCGCTAAAAGGAGAAGACTCTACGAGGTAATTTCCTTTTTCACTTACGAATCAAAATTTGTTTTTCTCGCATGATAACGAAAATGTCGATCGTTACAATCGCTACGTGAACCTACGGGGTTAGTATTTATTGTGATGAATGCACTTGTTTTAATTAGATTAAAAATTTTTAATTTCACTGTGCGAACCCCAAGGTGTGCAGATAATAACCCAACAGCTCCATGAATGGATGTGAGACACACATGGATTACCAACATCTACATCATGAAGTTCGTTCGTTGAGAGAACCACAAGAACCGTCTTGTTATGTCAAGCATTTTAAGGATTTTATTTAAAAGATCTTATAAGTTTTTATATCTTATAAAATATTTTAAAAGCTTATAAACTCTGTTGTAAAAATTTCTACCCACCGATGACGATTAGTTCCCAACCGCCTATGTTTTTCTTCAGATTAGGCCGCCTGGCGCTGCAGCCCACCGCCGCCCCGACTAAAGATATAAAGACTTTTTACAACATTGCTTATAAGATCTTAAATAAGATGGTTGAAGTGTTTGAATAAAATAAGATGATGGAACTTAAAAAATATTAGTAAAGATAGTTTTGTAATCAAAGGAAATTGTTAAAATAATAATTTATTTTGAAAATAAGTTGAGATTTCCTACTTTTTCCGAAACAACTTATACACTCATAACATCTTATTTGGGGAGTTTATAAGATTTTTTTTTAAAAAAAAAAAAAATTATCAACACTTTTGTACTATTCTTGGATGTATAAGGACTGCTCTCTCTAATTGGTTTCTCTTTATTTCTTCTAACTCTTGTGCATTTAGAAGAGTTGGGAATTATTCATCTCCTTTGCTGGTTTTAGTTTTATCTTTTTATATCTTCTTCTTTATTTATTTTATTTTTTTTTGCCCTTTTGGGGTTGGGTGTTGGGTGGGGTTGTTGGATGGGGAAAACTACTTGTTTCATGCTTTTGTGTTCCTCTACCAAGTTCATACAGTTGTAAGCTTTATATTTTTCAAGTTTTGTGCAAAACAAGATAAAAGACAATGAAGAAGCTCCAGAATTCCAATAAATCGAACTCAAAACAACCTGCAGGGCCAATTATTCTTCTCCACAATTCGGATGATGGATGCTATTACCTTCTTTTTATTTTTCATTTTTTATTTTGGGTTGACTTGGTCCTACCTCATCTTTTGGAGTGGAGTAAATTGATTCTTGTGTCATGCCCATTGGCGGAGGGATGGGGCCAAATTGGAACCCCTCCCCTTATTTTTTTCACTATGTATTGTTTTTTAAGAATTTTTTTTTTTAGTTAATATTTATATGGTTTCTTTTTTTTTGGGCCATTCATCCCAATTTCGCAGACGGCCCACCCTAATATATTTCCGCCACCATTGGTCTTGGCTAGTAGACTATGATCTTGTTTTCCTTCGTCCAGGTCCAACTGATAAAACATCTTTTTGCGGCCATGACTAATCTATATGATTGGCAGTTGCTTTAAGGATATCATTTTTGTCACTTACAAAAGTGCATGCCATATTACTTTAAAAATTGCTTATCCAAGGACTGGCATCATGAAATACTATTGTATTTAGCCAAATAGAATAATAAAGTAATTTGTAAGAAATCTGTCTTATTTGATCAAGTCTTCATGGATATGGATTTATCATTTTCATTTACCTATTCCTGCTGCAGGTGAAAATATCTGATCTCAAAGGCAAAATTGTCGGCATCTACTTTTCCGCTAACTGGTATCCACCTTGTCATAACTTCACCCCAATACTAGCCAATGCTTACGAACAACTTAAGAATTATGATCCCGGTTTTGAGATAGTCTTTGTGTCGTCCGATGAAGACCAAAATGCCTTTGACGAGTACCGTGCTTTGATGCCATGGCTCGCGATTCCATTTTCCGATTTGGAATCAAAGAGAGCTTTGAATCGAAGGTTTGATGTTGAAGGTATACCCTGCTTGATTATTTTACAACCAAATAATGATAAAGACTCAGCAATTCTAGACGGGGTTGATATCGTTTATCGCTATGGGATAGAAGCTTATCCGTTTACGAAAGAGAGAGTGGAGGAGTTGACACAGCAGGAGAAGGACACGCACGAAAATCAGACTCTGAAAGATTTGCTTACTAACCATGGAAGAGATTTTCTCTTGAGTCATTCCGTTCCAAAACAGGTATTCCAGCGGCCTGCACTCATGGACGAAGCTAGAAAATAAAGATTTTGGCGAGCAAGAATAATCTTTTCTTCAAAATAGTAGATAAAGATGCAATTTTAATTTTTAGGGGGCAAAATTTTAAATTAAAAATTATATTTATAGAAGTTACGGATAATTACAAAAACCCTGAGGTTTGTTCTAACTACAAAAATTCTAGAGGTTTTTGAAAATTACAAAAACCCTTGAGTTTTGATTCTGTCTTACATTTTCCCCTTTATAAGGAAAAATACATTTCAAACCCCTTGATATTTACCGAAATATTATAGTTACCCTCTTAAATTTAAAATAGGGATAATTACATAAACCCCCGATGTTTGGGCTAATTACAAAAAAACCTAGAGATTTTCGAAAATTACAAAAAAACCCTTAAGGTTTGATTCTCGTTTACATCCACCTCCTTCAAAAGCAAAAATATTTCAAAACCACCCCGATATTTATAGAAAAATTACAGTTAACCCCTTAAATTTAAGATAAAATCAAACCCGATGGGGCTTTTTATAATTTTGAAACATCTCTGGATATTTTTGTAATTAGCCCAAACCTTGGGGATGTTTTTGTAATTATCCCTTTAAAATATAATCAAACCCGTGGGAACTTTTTGCAATTTTCAAATTTTTGTGGTTAGCCCAAACCTCTGGGTTTTTTTGTAATTATCCCTAAATTTTATATTAATTTTGGAAATTTTATGAAGTTGAGGGGCGCGGGAGCGCCATTCCCCTGCTCCGTCCCTGCACTATTTAAGTAATATCAATGCAACTAAAGCTTTGTCTGTTTGTTTACGATTGGCTTGTTGATGTTTTTGCTTAATATGTAAAGGAAAACTCTCCTGCAGGGCTGTGGAATTGCAAATATTGATGTCAAGTGTATATGTTTACAATTGACGGTTAGAGCAAATTAAGATTGTTTGCTGTCTTTTTCAGGTGCCTGTCACTTCATTAATCGGGAAAACAATCGGACTCTATTTCTCAGCTCAGTGGTGCTCCCCGGGGACAAAATTTACCCCAAAGCTAACCTCAATCTACCAAAAGATTAACCAAGAGATGACCGTTAACGAAAATCACGACTTCGAAATAGTGTTTGTGTCGAGTGACCACAGCCAAACAGCTTTCGATTCGTATTTTCAGACCATGCGGTGGCTAGCTCTACCATACGGCGACCCAAACATCAAAAATCTCGCAAAATACTTCGATGTACGAGGAATTCCCAGCTTAGTCATCATAGGCCCTGATGGGAAAACTGTGACAAAGCTCGGACGGAACCTCGTGAACCTCTACCAAGAAAACGCATATCCGTTTACGGAGACTAGAATAGAGTTGCTGACGAGGCAAGCCAATGATGAGGCTAAGAATCTTCCGGAATTGGAGTACCATTCTGGGCATCATCACGAACTAACGTTGGTGTCTGAAGGGAACGGTGGCGGTCCGTTTATATGCTGCGATTGTGACGAGCAAGGGTCCGGGTGGGCTTACCAATGCATTGAGTGTGGCTATGAGGTGCACCCCAAGTGTGTGAGGGCCGTGTGTAGAGAATGATTTAATGACTGTGAGCTCATCAAATTCTTATAATCTTTGGGTTTGTTGAATTTGTTTCTCTGTATAGTATAGCAGAATGCATATAAGTGGTGTGGCCAAAGTTATTTTACCTCATGTAAAAACCTTTGATGTGTTACACCCAGTGTGTGTTATTTCAAGGAAAGGAAGTTACTGTCCATTTTTAACAGCTGGGTGAACTCAGGTTTTTGCCTTGCTTCTGAACTTCTTCTACCAGGGTTCAACAGAAATATTTTCCTCTTTTTCCTAAACAGATTGATACAGCTTGAGAGTTTGGGTGAAACATAATGAATAATTAAAGTTAGGAATAATTACAAAATAACCCATCAGGTTCAGACTAATTACAAAAAAGCCGTGAGGTGTGATTCGGTCTTACAGTTTCTTCTTCATTAGCAGAACACATGTCAAACCTTCTTTTGACTTTTATAGAAACACTGTACTACAAGAAAAAATCAATTTAATTGGAAAAAAATATGTAGGCCAATATTAAGATAACTATAAAGTGTAGAAAAAATAAAATATCATTGTAGGGAAATATTATTAACAAAATCTAAAATTATTGGTAAATACCTACAAAGATTTCTCGCGATAAATCTGTCGGTATAATTTGGGAAAATAAAATTATTTATTCGTAGAGAATCGTAAAAGTTAGTTACAATCATTTATGTCAAAGAAATCTAGCGTAAAGTGGAATTTTTTCAGAAAGTGGTGTTGTTACCTTTTAAGAGAAACCCAAACTTATTGGGGTTTTTTTTTTTTTTTGTGTATTTTGAAAAATCTCTAATTTTTTTCCTTGTAATCAGTCCAAATTTTAGGGTTTTTTCTATTTTTTAATTATCCGTAGACTTGAGAAAGAAGGGTGGCCGGCGACGCATGCATCACAATTTAATATCAATTTTTTTTAATTTCTTATTTTGTTTTTCGGCTGAGTATTCAAAATCTGTTGGCGAGGCTAATGAATGTCCATTTAGCGCCGAATTATATAAATACGTAATGGACAATGGTAGTCCAGTAAGTGCCATGTGCTTGTTGTTGTTTCAACTTTCAAGTTCAAGACTTTGATTTGGGCTTGTGGAATACCAATAGAATTAGAAAAGCCCACAAACGCGTGCCGATAACCATGTCTGGGTTGGGCTACGAGTCTAAAAAGTCCATTTGGGCAGTGGTGTTGCATTTCTGAAAGAACTGTCATCAGTCCCACTTCAAAAAATAACAGATATCCTCGATCCTATTATTTACTTGGGCTTTTGACACAATCGCTCTCTACTTTTAGTGAGATAATGACGCTTTTTTTTATACTTTTCAAGATTTTTTTTGGATAAATTTATGATCCCTCCCCTTTTTTATACAAATTTACGCTCCCGCCAATCCGGACTTTATTACATTATTGTTTCAAGATTGTTCCGAAACATGTTTCAAACATGTTTTTCCAATAAAATTTCAAGTGAAAAATAAATTTTGCCCCGTTACATAATTCATTTTATACTCGAAATCTTATAAAAATCAAGAAATATACACATAAAACAACACATATTAATACCAAATAAATTAAAAATATTATAGAAGCAACATGAATAAAAAATCACAATTCAATTTCTTTTTATCCAATGCATGAAAACATAAAAACATAGAAACAACCAAGAAACAATAAAAAACATACAAGAAACAATGTAGAAAACACCATTAGAATAATCTTCTTACATCATTGGAATTAAAAACACTGTTCTAAAAATCTTAATCCAGCCCCGATTAGTCGTCGCCAAGACGATAGACTCCCCTTGTCCTCTTATATTTTTCTTTCGACAGCCATGCCTAACTAATGCCCTAACAATTTTTAGAACACTGATAAAAAGTCGGCTACATGAAACACAATATTAACATGAATGTTATATGTCACATGATTAAGTTTCTCATTGCTATGAGCTTCCCGAATTATTTGAAAAAAACATAGTTTTCATTTGTTAAAGTTTGAATACACATGCCCCCTCATGAGTGGCTGAGTTGGTGTAGTAAGTGAGCATGGAACTTTTGGTCACAAGTTGATTTTCCCTATCAACAATTTTCCGGTCGAGCCATCGAGCATGACTTACCTAGTGTGGTTCACTTGGCTAGTTTTAATTTCCCGAATATTGTCTTGAGCTCGAGAGTTATCTAGTGTGCATCCAAGGATGGCAGTTATGAATTCCTAGTCATAAAAAACAATTGACTAAATATACTTGTGCAAAAGTTTGAACCAAGTGTTTAAAAAGCGCTTAAAGGCCAATCGCGCAGATACTTGGGCCAAAGACCTGGCGGAACCCAGGCGAGAGATGAGTTGGGTTAGGCGGGTCTAATCAAAAGAATAACAATGGTTTGAACATGACAATAAAAAACTAAAACGACTACGGTAAGAGCTTATCCAATGCACACCCGAAGAGTAGCTAAAATTAGGGCTGGCAAACCGGTCGTGGTCGGGTCATAATTGGGCCAAATGTGATAACGGCACAACACGATAAGCCCTTACGCGAATACACGATAAGCTTGACGAGCCCGAAATTTAAGTTTTAAAACGACGTTAAAACACTAAGACGACACGATAAGCAAAATTATCAAATTTAATTAGTCAAACTCGTTAACAAATAAAACTTTTGAAATTTTTTATATTCTTTATATTTTATACTTATATGTTCTAATAAATTATTAATAAAAATAGTCAAGTAAAAATAGTTAATTATTAGTAAATTACCACTATAAATAATTAATTACCAATAATTAAAAAATTATCGTGCTTTATCGTGTCAACCGATATCGCCCGATTTTTATCGCGGCCTTATCATGTCACCGATAATGGCTCGAACCCGATAAGTCCCGATCCAAACCTATAATTTCAGATTGTATTCGTGTTGATCAATCGTGTCGTGCCTCCGATGATTGCCACCCTTAGCTAAAATGCCATTGCCAAATTTTGAAAGCAAGAATTCAATTAAAAATCAGTTTCCCTTCTTTATGCTCTCTCTCGGAAGGGAAGCGTATCCCACGCAACTAAACGAAGAACAACACGAAATATACAATACCAAAAAGACAAAGTGTATCCAAGACAAACACCTATACACCAAAGCAAAGCACCTCAAAAAGCAGAAAACCCCCCAATCCCCTTTTTCAACTCCAAAAACATTCCTTGTTCCAAATATACATCAAAATCATCTATATTCTTTAAAAAAAAAAACAAAAAACAGAACAGATTTTCCAAATGGGATCCTGTTGTTCAAAGCACATTCCAATATTATCAACATCCTCTTCTTCAGACTCTTTTCATCACTACTCCGTCCCCCTCCCCCTCGACGACGCCCGGCCACCGCCACCCGTGCCACCGCCGTCCGTACCTCCGCCAAGACCCCCACCCACCGGGCCCACCATTCTCAACAAACCATACGTGGACATAACCACTATGTACGATCTCGACAGAGAACTCGGCAGAGGCCAATTCGGGATAACGTATCTCTGCACGGAAAAATCCACGGGGCTAAAATACGCCTGCAAGTCCATTTCAAAAAGAAAGCTCGTGACGGATAAGGACATAACCGACGTCAGAAGGGAAATCATTATCTTGCAGCACTTAACGGGACAGCCCAATATTGTGGAGTTTAAGGGGGCTTACGAGGATAAGAAAAATTTGCATTTGGTTATGGAGTTGTGCTCTGGGGGTGAGCTTTTTGATAGGATTACTGCGAAAGGGAGTTATTCGGAGAAGGAGGCGGCGAGGATTGGGAGACAGATTGTGAATGTTGTTCATGTTTGTCATTTTATGGGAGTTATGCATAGGGATTTGAAGCCTGAGAATTTCTTGATGGTGAGTAGAGATGATAGTTCGCCATTGAAGGCTACTGATTTTGGGCTCTCTGTTTTCATTGAGACAGGTTAGTTTTTAAATTGCATGTTAAATGTCCATTTTGCCCCTTCTTTTCATTTCGGGACCGGAGACACATGACTTAAGACTAAGCTTATGTATCACATCAATTTTGAAAAATTGCCAAATATATCACCACGGTTTTTTAAAAATATGACTATTTTTCATTTCTATAAAGCATAAGTGACTAATTTGACATATTACCACTTTATTTAATTGAGGTATTATTGTGGGTTTCATTATTATTTTTAGATTGGATTTATTGCCTTTTGTACTTAGCTTGTTTTGTTCGTTAGTAATTAGTTGGGTTTGATTGAATGATTGTTGATTGCTTCCTTGTAAAGTATTTGTTGCTGCATAAAGTGATGATTGTTTAACTGCAAAATATTATTTACAGGAATCTTAATTGCAATTTTTGTTTGGTGACTGTTAGGGGTTTGCAATTGTAGTACCGTAACGTGAATATTTCGATCTTTAACAATTTTATCATTTAGTTAAAATAACAATTTTAGTCCTGTAATTTTTAATAGTCATAGGTATTTTTAGGAGTTTTGGCTAAAAGGCAAACATAATTTGAGAATAAATGAAATATAGAAATACTTAGTCAGTCACACAAAATTAGAACTTGTAGGATAGAGTTACACAAATTAAAACTTTTGGGATCGAAATTGCACGGAATCAAAATCTTACGGGAACCAAAATTGCCGTGATAAGATATTTACAGGACCAAAATTACTAATCCATCGCAGCTTATGGGACAAATTTTCCAATTAAGCCAATTTTTGTGTTGTCAAATCTAGAAATTAACTAGAAAAACACCTGTGTGTTAAACGGAATTTATGCTATTTTTTTAAATTTCAGCTACTTTTCATTTATTTATTTTTTTGAATTTTGGATTGTTAATATGGCTTGAATTTTTAATTCTTAATTAATACAATCATTTCACAAATTAACTGTATATTCCAAACTCCCAATGACTGATATTGATTTTTTTGGCGTTTAAAGCATCACTTAGATAATTGTGCTAAAATTGCTAGCCCACTATTATGAGACCAATTTTGCAATTAATCCTATTTACCATCACAATTTTTGTGTTGTCAAGTTTAGAAATTGTTAGCCATCTCTAATTCCGCTAGAGCCATAGTCGTTTGGTAGGATATAACCATTTCCTTTAATAAATCAACAAAGTATCATCCTTACAAAACTACTTCTTCTTCTTCTTCTTCTTTTTTTCAAAAAAAATTGCAATAGATTGTAAGATGAAACACATCAGGATATATAATTGAACCAATTTTCTAGATGAAAGTTTTGTGTACGTTTACGCGGCTTAGCATGGATGACGACTGGTGGGATATTTTCCTACTGTGTTGTACAGGAAAGAGGAAAAAGAAAGCATCTACATGGACAAATTTTGGAACTAGGACATGTACATTAAAAGAAAAGAAAACTGGGCATTGAAGTGACATATTATAGTGATGGTTGAACTTAGGTTTTGCAGGATAAATATGTGGATGACACTATAGGTCAACAAGACCTGGTAAACTCGAAAATGACAGGTTAACCAGTCAATCTTGTTCTTTTGAAATGGTGGGGGTGAACCCCTTTATCTCTCTTCTTCTCCCCTTCTCTCTACCCAAAAAAAAAAAACCCTAATATTCTCCTTCTTCTTCCCTCCCTCACCTATCCCATCCCCTTCCCCTCCCCCCCCTCCCCTCCTCCCCTCCCTCCTCCTCCTCCTTCTCTTATCCCCTCCCCTCCCCAACCATGTTTCATGCATTGGAGCCATGAACATGTATATCCTGCGTTATCCCGGAGGTGATCGGTTTTTCCGATCGAGAGTGGAGGCAAGTCAAGGTCGGAACTACAAAGAGGAGAGTTGAGCCGGGTAGGTGATGGGTTGCCGGCCATGTTGAAGATCGGGTGAGGGAGAGACATTTTTCTTTTCTTTTTTCGATTTTTCTGCTTTTTTTTTTTTTTTTTTTTTGTCTTTTTTACCGGTTGATTTGCGAAACTCGTAGGCGGTCGGTAATTTCAGCTTGCAAATGGTATGCGTGTAGTAGCTCGTGCCCTGGGATTTGTTCGAGTTGAGTAGTCTCCTCATGAGTGTCTTAGTCCTCCTTTCGGAGGTGGTTTAGTTTCCTTTGGAGTTCTTAGTTTTTATTTGTTTTTTAGCAGTTTCTTGTTTTGCTCCCTCGAATTACGGTGGTTACCTCTCAGACGGAGTTCTCCCCTGACATGTATCAATGTATGTATGTTCAAGGTGGCCATTTGTCATTTTAAGTGTGTAAGTTTATTTGAGTAATGAATATATTTCTATCGCTTCGTAAAAAAAAAAAAAAATGGTGGGGGTGGAGGTGGGGGGTGGGAGTAGGGGCTACCTAAAGACATGTGGACCATTCTATGTGATTGGTGGAAATTAATAAACGAATATAGTCTATTCACACTCTATTTTTTTTTTCTAAATACATCCACCTCTTTGTAATTACATAACAATCATTAATTTAAAGACTATAATGCCCTTATTACCTAAAACATGAGTCATATAACTCACATGATCGTGCCACATGAAATTTGGGGAAGAGTAAATTGGAAAATATTGAGGGGTGTATTAAGCAAATATATTGTTTTAAAAGAGGGTGAGGGTATATTTAGAAAGTGAATAAATTTAAAGGAAAATGAGAGTGCGAATAGCGAAACCATATAACTATAGCTCCTGTAACCTTGTGACTTGTAACAAGTGGGGTTAGTCCAAAGAACTACTTTAGAGATTACTTTTCAAAATGAAGATGTTCTGGATTTGAACCGCAATGATAGATTGATTTTACCACTACCAGAGCTGTAAGTGGCAGATCACTAACCCTTTATAAGGGTGTTAACTAGAGTTCAACTCGTATCTTTCGGTTTATTCAAATTTATCTCATCCTTTCAACCAATTTATTAAAAAAATGATAGGATCGATTTTTTAGAAAGGAAGAAAAACCTTGTAAGTTGTGAAATATGCTGCCTGAAAATATCAATGGACATGTCAAATGGTGGGGTCAATTGTAAAGTTAGTGCTCCATAAAGCTGAGGCTTGTGGTTCGCAGTTTAACTGGACATTTTCTGACTCAGATATAGAAAATTATATATATGTATATATCATTCATAAGGTAACTATCCCAGCTCGAAGCTCGAATTAACAATATTTGAACTTTATTTATAAATTAGGGAAATTACACAAAATACGCCGATTTTGACTATTACCACACAATACGCTCCTATTACTCTTGTGCCTATTTTTTACTTTTTTGTACCTAATTTTTTTTTACGCTCCTTGCTATTTTTTGATTATTTTTATTCTTTTTCGTTTTTTTTGTTCCCGCATTGTTTTATATGTTATATGTTGTTTGAGGTTGTTTAAATTTGTTTCTTTATTGTTTCTATGTTGTTTCTATGTTGTTTCTTTTATTGTTTCGATGTTTCAAAATAACTTTAACCTATTTTTTTCTGTTTTTTATTTATATATTATTTTGTACATTGTTTCTATTGTTAAGGTGTTGTTTTATAATATTTTTAATGTTGTTCTAATAATCTTTTTGTTGTTTTCATGTAGTATTCAATGTGTAAATACAATTTTTACCTATTTTTAATCTCTTTTTATTCATGTTGTGTTTTTAATATTTTTTACGTTGTTTTTAGGTTGTTTCCATACCCTTTTAATGTTGTCCGATATTTTTTGTTGTTTCAATGAAGTTTTCGATATTTAAATATAATTTTTTACCTATTTTTATTAAAAGAAACATGTTAGAAACAATGTTGAAAACACGTAAACATGTTAAAACATGTTTGAAACAATGTTGAAGCATTTAAACAATGTTGAAGCAAAGCGTAAAATTTTTCGGAATTTTTCTTTGGAGCGTATTGTTGTGTAAAAAAGAGCGGGAGCGTAAATTTAGGCAAATTGCACCGGAAGCGTAAATTTAGGTAAAATTGCATCGGGAAACGTAAAAAGGCCTGGCAGATTGACTTATAAAATGTGGGTATTTTGTCATAATCCCTATAAATTAATTAAGGATACGTGTACCTCTGGAGTCTTTAAACTTCATGCTTCTATTACAAGTGTCTCTGATTTGGAGTGTAAAGAGTGTAAAGAGGGGAAAAGAAAAGAAGAAAAGATTTGAGGTGGGAAGAAATTTGATTCTAACAACATTGTAACTTTCTTTCTACTATGAAGAAAAGTCAGCATAATCTTTGAGAAGTTTTTGTTTTTGGATAAATCTTGATTTGGAGGGAAAATGAAGAAAAAAAAAAAGAAAATAAAAGAATTGATTTAACTAAGTCAAATAGCGTACCAAAAGTCACATTAGGTGGCTCAAGTTCGAGGTTACTTTGGATATTTTAAGTGGATGTCTTTAAACAGAACGCATTTTTAGGCTCATTGGGATGACTTGAAATTAAAATTCTCCAACGCTTAAGTCAGTTGGGGTCGTGAGATAAATAAAGTAAAGAGTAAAGAAAGAATACGTGAACAATAAACTTAACCTTCTCAATAAATGCGTCCGACTCTTATAGTTATTGTTATGTACGTGTACATTGGTCCACGTGGCATCATACAGAGAGCCATATATTAGAGGATCAAGGAATGGAGAAAGTTTGGGTTGGATTAGTTCGGTTCGGTCAGATCCAAACCCATAGAAAAATACGCGAATCTAAGGGCTATAATATACTTGTGGTGTGTCTTTGAGGGCAAAATATAGTAAAATTATCTTTTTGATTTATCAAGTACCAATTTTGGAGTATTAATCATTTATGCAAAATGTGTACCATTTCAAAAATCTTTCGACATTTTTTTATAATAATCGAGATTCCATCTTTCGACAATTATTAATTTGGAAGAAAGTTGTGTTAAGTCTCTGAATTATGTCAATGCTATAGTTATAATGTTGTGTCCAAAAACTCAAATATTGCTATGCACCAATTTCACATTCTCGACAACTTCTCATTTTGCTGGTGGTATCGCAATTCTATAAGCCAAGTAGTCTGTTTATGTCACTATTTTAAATATCCACACCTAGTTCCTGCCTAAGCAGTAGGTTTCTCTTGGATATTTACATTTTTCTTCCCGATTAAGTCCCGCCTATTCCTATTTATACCTCGCTTCCAAGAATTCTTCAGAATCGCAGAAAGCTCAGAAAAGTTCTTCCTTTTTCTAACCTGAGAGACCCGCTACTAAGTTCCATACCCACGGATGCTCTAGGCCTCAATTTGTCGTTTGCCTATTCACAATTTAGTCTTTTTTGGTAATCAGTTTACAATTCTAGCAAAGTTGCAAGATTTGATTTTTTTCGTTTCCATAAACAATTTCCAGGAAAAGTGTACAAAGATATTGTGGGGAGTGCTTATTATGTGGCGCCAGAAGTATTGCGAAGAAATTATGGGAAAGAGATAGATGTGTGGAGTGCTGGTGTCATATTGTACATACTTTTAAGTGGTTTTCCTCCTTTCTGGGCTGGTAAGTTAATTACACAATGCATTTAACCACAATGTATATTATACCTAAGTACATAATAGAGAAATTTAGTGGTGTTATGGATTGTTCTGTATTTCAGAGACAGAGAAAGGCATATTTGAAGAAATTTTGGGAGGCCATGTAGATCTTCAATCGTCTCCTGGCCTTCCATATCCAACGGTGCAAAGGATCTCATCAAGAGAATGTTGACCATTGATCCTAAGAGGAGAATTACTGCTGCTGATGCACTTGGTCAGTAGATCAAAGATTTTCTTGTTATTCAAATTAATTCTTATTTAAAATGGTTAATAACAAAAATGCCCCTAAGGTTTAACCTAATTACAAAAAGACCGAGCTATCTTTCAAAATTTCAAATACTCGTTGGTATTTGTATTTATTTTGCAGATTGCACCGTCAATAGGGAATATTTGTTTGTTATACCTTAGGGGAGTATTTGTAATTTTGAAACGTAACTGGACTTTTTGTAATTAGACTTAATTTCAGGAATAGTTTTTGTGATTTACCCGTTAAATGTAGACTAAGATGCTGTTGATTCATTAATAAATTCTAATTTGAGTTGTTAACCAGAGCATCCATGGCTGAAGAAAGATGGTGAAGCATCTGACAGACCTATTGATAGTGCTGTTCTAATCAGGATGAAGCAATTCAGAGCAATGAATAAGCTGAAAAAGCTTGCTCTCAAGGTATACAAATTACCAGTTACTATAGATTTTTATTGCCAGGCAAAATGCAGCTTATGTACAAGTACTGATCATTTGAACTTCTAAAGACTATTTCCCATTTCAAAAAATGGAGATATACTATCTTAAAAGATTTCGAAATTTCAGTTGAAAATAAAAAAAGAAAATTGTGGTGATTTACGAATTTGGAGTACATGAAGGTTATTGCAGAAAACCTTTCAGAAGAAGAAATAAAGGGATTGAGACAAATGTTCAACAATATGGATACAGATTCAAGTGGTACTATCACTTATGAAGAACTCAGGACAGGGTTATCTAAGCTAGGATCCAAGCTTAGTGAAGCAGAAATAAAACAACTAATGGAAGCTGTAAGAAATTTCTTCACTCTCTCATCTTACATTGTGTTAAGGTATAATTACAATAAACTCCCTGTGGTTCGGGCTAGTTACAAAAAGTTAAGGGACTTTTGAAAATTGCTGAGGTTGCTTCTCTTTTTACATTTTTCCATTCATAAACAACAAATATTTAAAAACCCCCATAATACTGACACAAGCATTACAATTACCCCATTAAATTTAAGATATAAACAAATTTGAGGTTTTTCTTTTTTTTTTATATATAATTTTGAAACATCTCTAGGTTTTTTTGTAATTAGTCCAAACCTCAGGGAGGTTTTTGTAATTATCCATTGTGTTAAATTATAAAATCCGCAAAACCTGAAGGCAAGTCACAAGTATTAAAATATATTACATAATATGAAAGGTAAAACTATTTGCTTGAATAAAAATTGGCATCCAGCCTTAAGGATAACATTAATTTTAATTTGTTGTTGTCATTTTTGGTCTTTAGGCTGATGTTGACAAGAATGGAACCATAGACTATATAGAATTTATTACTGCAACCATGCATCGGCATAGACTGGATAAAGAAGAGAATTTGTTCAAGGCTTTTCGGTATTTTGACAAAGATAATAGCGGGTACGTAATTTTCTGCAGTTTCGTTCCAATGGAATTCTCATTTTTAAGGACTTTAAATCTTGCTAAAGCAACAATAACAGGCGAAATACAAAAATTCAAATCAAACATTTTGTTAGGAAATTACGGAACTGGAACAAACTCATGGCAATAGTAATGTGAGAAAAATAATGGTAAAATGACACGAATATTTTTGCGTGGAAAACTCCAAAATAAATTTGAGATAAAAACCACGGGCAAGAATGTATGGGCAATTCACTATAAAAATAGGAATTACAACACCATCTCTCTAAATACAAAGAGAAAACTATATCACTCTCTCTCTCTCTTGAAATAGGAGAAAAACTAAGGGCGCGATTGGATATACTTTCTTTTTGAAAATTTTCATTTTGCTAGAGAATAAGTGATAAAAAAAGATTTTAGAAGAAAAAAGATGAATTTTGAGAGTGTGATTGGATGTGAGATGAAAAAGTAATGATGAAAGTTGATTTGATTTAAAAATAGTAAAATAATGATTGGTAGTTAGAAATGTGTGAATAGTAAATTTGTGGAAAGAATGTGTAATAATGATTAGTTTTTGTGAAAATATGTGTAGACGTGATTGATGATAGAAAAACAGAAAAAGTGAAAGTGAGAGAATAATATATTTTTCGAAAATTGTCATAAACAATCATATGTTTGGTCAAATAAAATTATCTAATGAACGAAAATTGAATCCATTTGATATCCAATTGCTCTTTAAGCCGAGGAAATAATTAAAGACAAGACTTAATGAGATAGATTGTTTGGTATGTTTTTTCTTCTCCCGATTTAACCCATTTTATAGGCAAGCGAATGCAAATCTCCATCAACTTTTGGTGCCAATTTGTTGCAATTGTTGAAAAATCTTCCGCAAATTATGGCACCAATTATTTAAATAGAATTTCACTATTAGCTCCGCTTTTCAAAAGTGGTTTTATCTTTGACACATTTGTCATTGTAAATAGGTCACTCTTCCAAGGGACACTGCAAAATTGGTCTTATAATTTTAGGGAGTGATTAAATTGTTCCTGTTCCAAAATCAAAATTTTGATTTTGTCCTATAAGTATTATAATCAACGGCGGATCCAGGGGTGGACAAGTGGCGGTTTCTGCGGACCCCACCCCTCCCCCTAAAAATAATAATAATTCAAAAAAATTCTTCTTTATTTTTTTATATTAGTTTGTAATTACGTATAAATTATGGGGAAAAATATATTTGCCCTCCCAGCCCCCAAAAATTTTTTTGAGAAAACATCTTGCAACTTTATTAAAAATTAAGTTTTGCCCCCAAGTTTCAATTCACGTCCACCACTAATTGTAATTGTAAAAAGTTTGATTTAGTCATGTAACTATTATTGTAACTTCAAGGTGGCAAAAATTGCCGAAGATTCCCAATTTTTCGGAATCTTTTGATTTCCGGCCAAATTTGTCGAGGTGGCAATCTTGGCTGCTTATGTGAAAGACTTGACTAAGGGCTAAGATTGCCGCCTTGACTAATCTAGCCAGAAACAAAAAGATCTCCATTTTTCGAAACTCACGTGAGTATCACGAGCTAATTCCCGGTAAAATTGCAACATTCCAATAAAAGTAGGTCTAAATTTGGGAATTTTAATTCTTACAAGACTAAATTAAAACTTTGATTTTGAACAGGACTTTTGTCAGCTCATAAGTTACGAAACCAGTTTTGCAATTTTGACTCTCTTTTATCACAATCGTGGCTGAACTAAAGTTTATTGTCCTGAAAAAATGAATAATCACTTTTTCTTTATCATCAGATATATTACAAGAGATGAGCTTAGACAAGCTATGACACAATATGGGATGGGGATGAAGCTACAATTGACGAAGTTCTTGATGATGTCGACACTGACAAAGTAAGCAAACTTGTTAATACCTCTCGATTATGATATGATCCTGTTTTTTAAACTAGGGACGGACGCAGAAAATGTAGCATTAGGGGAATCAATGGCGTAGCTAGCCGCTCTATTATCCCTAGCCCAAAAAATTTTCCCCTAGCCCATCTATTTTATTTCCATTGAAAAAACATATTTTTTTAAATTTTTTATCTTAAAAAAATGAAACAATTTTTTTTTTTTTTTTGGGGGGGGGGGCGAGCGGGGCGAGGGGACCGGTGAGGCCCCCTAGTCCGCCTGGGGGGGACTTAAATTGAAAATATTTGAGAGAAGGGTGGCGAAATTGGAAATATTTAGAGGACAAATAATTTTTATATATAAATATGTAATATAATATATATATATATGTACTACATAAAAATTTGAGGAGGCGATGGCCCCCACCAGTCCCCCTCTCGGTCCGTCCCTGTTTTGAACCATATTGGCTCATTAAAATGTTAATACTCTACATTTGTTTTTGCAACAGGATGGTAAAATCAATTATGATGAATTCGTGGATATGATGAAAAAAGGAACAGTGGATTTTGCCGAACAACTAAGGACAGACTAATTGTTGTCGTTGTCGCAATAAAATTTGTAACATCTCATTATCTGAGGAAAGACTCGTTTTATGGACGAATTTTCACATCATTTAGTTTTGAATCTCAATTTATCCCAGCTTGTGCTTCGTCGGTAAAAGCTCATGCTTTAACGACATTTGGCCTAAGTTCGATCGCAATTCCTACGTGAGTGGTGTGTTATCTCCCGCTATCCCTTAAAAAATCTCGATGTATTTGACGTCTTTCTTCTTTCTTTCCTTTTCATTATTGTATGTAATCAAGTGTTCTTAAAGGATTATTTAAACTAATGGAAATTGTAAGAAAGAAGTTGAAACGTGCATGTGATTCAATAATGATAAATTTGGGCTAAATGGCCCATGTCATAGTAGTTACTAGCTAGTCTATCTATATATATATAATAAAGAAGTCTAACTTTTATTTTCTCACTCTTTTTGCTTATTATATTAGGAAATAATTGTAAACATTATAAATGATAATTATTATAAATTCTTATATTAGGAAAATATTATAAGAAAATCATTGTAATTATATAAATTAGGAAAATATTAAAAGAAAAGATTGTAAATGGTATTTCTACTTTATATGTATATAAATTATAAAAATATCATAAATGGTATTCTTATTTTATATGTATAAAAATTAGGAAAATTTTATTTACTGGTATTCCTACTTTATACCAAAAGTGAGTCTACAGTATCAATTATATCTATATATAATATATAGATTTTAAAAATTATAAATAGTATTTCACCATATTTGATATTAGTATATGTCAGTTCTTCTTAAGTATATATTACAATGATGTGTTGATTCTATACATCATATCTTCATCAAATATACTGTTTATTTGTTTCAATGGTGTCGATGCAATTTTGTACAATATAATATTAATTAATCAAGTTTTAAATACTGATGACTATTCAAATTTTCCTAAATTATTTAATAATAGTTCAAATAGACGAATTATGATTTTATGTATATTTCACCATTGAATTAACAATTGATTTTTGTTCAGAGATTTTTTTGGCAGTTTATTATTTATGATAAATCTTCTTATATTTATACTACTTAAATTGAATTAGAGAAACACTTTGATATTATTGATCCTAAATTCGAAGCATGGTTTTATCTTCACGTTCCCCTCTATTTCCGTTTTCATCAAGTGCCCCGCTAACATCGACAATATTGAACTCGAATTCTGTAATAAACAGAGTTGTTATATAAACTATATTGTAGATATGTACGGACAATATTTGGTGAGTTTTTTTTCTGATTATTCTTGATAGTTTTGTTGTATTTTTTTAAGTTGTTTTTTGTATGATTTGTTTATTTTTTTTATTTTTCCTCATACTATTATTTTCTGTCAATATATTTTAAGATTAAAGATTTATTAATCTATAAAATTTATAATGTATTGCTTTTTAATAAGAAAGACAATAATTGGTCAATGTGACATTTTTTTTTCATTTACGAGGAGTATAATTGTATAATTGGACAACAACGTATTAGCTTAAGAAAAACAATTGATTGAAAGATTTATAAAACTCAAAATGGTAACAAATATTTATTGCTCGGAAATATTGTACTGATTGAAATATTTTTTTCTCCTGCCAAATTCCATTTATATTTAAATTGATTTTGGATTATGGATTTTTTTATGGTTGATTTCGAAAATATTTTATTATTAATAAGATGTTTGATTTTTATATCATGCTTTTGAAGGAATATCTGGATTTTTATTTTATATTGATTCATTTGTTGTTGCAATATTTATTTATTGTATTGTTTTTGAAATATTGGTATTTTCATAAGTGTGAACAAATACTAATTAAGTTCAGTCTGGAAAAATGAATTATCTTCTAATTGGTCCATTGATCAATGTTGGTGTTAAATTTGATAATAATTTGCTTAATTAAGAATAAATAACAACTCTAATTACTATCGAATAAAATTAGTATATATATGATACAACTAAGGCAACTCAATCAGAAAAAAAAGAATAAAAAAAGAAAAGATATAAAATAAGATATAATTTTGGATAAATCAATCCAAATGTTCTCCTAACCAATGTATGTTTTGAAGTTATCCAAAATTAGCGGTGTTTTGACTTGGTAAGTCAATAAATTGATTGTAATCATTACTATAGATACAATAATTATTTATTTTTTTATTTATTCAATCTGTAGTTACCATCAATTATTGATTGAAAGAATTGTAAAACTAAGCCTTTGGTAAAACAATTGAGAGTATTTATTTATATTTTTTAATCGAATTTGACTATGCTACACACAACGGATAATTGACAAGAAATTTAACAAAAATTAAGAAAATCGTACCTTATGATTAAATATTTGTCAATTTAGAAAAATGTATTAACTTAAAAAAAAAAGACAATAATTGTCAATGGGAGGTTTTTTTTTTTTTTAATTTCTAAGGGTGCACAAGTTTATGATTGGACAACAATATATTACCTTAATTAAGAAAAATAACTAATTAAAATATTTACAAAATTAAAAATGGTAACAAATATTTGATTGTTTCAAAATTGTACATATCTATTTCATATCTTGATATGAGATTAATAAAACTAATCAAATTGACGTTAAATAATTGACATGATCAATCAATACTACAATTGTCCTATAAAATCAATCATATAATTACTTAATTGGTATATGTAATCAATTAGTATTTATTATTTTTTATAGTTTATTAACTATAACTTTAGAAAACAATCATAGAATTGTTGGTGCCCTTACTTTGGTAAATCAATATTGGAAGATGAAATAATCAATATCTAGCGACTAATGTATGTTTTGGAGTTATCCAAAATTGACGGTGTTTTGCTTTGGTAAGTCAATAGAAAGATTTTTTTTAACGAAAATAATGTGTTGTTAACTCAATACATGATAATTAATAATTATATTGTCAACCAATGCCATTAAATAAATTGTTGTAAAATCAATTATATAATCATTTATATAGGATTAATCGATTGATGTTACATTTTAAAATAAACTTTCCAGTTAAAAATTTTTGGATTGTCAAACTTCCCAGTGTATTTTATCATTTCTTTTGATTGATGAGCGATTCACATCAATCCATTGTTGATCAAAATGAGAAAACTCATGGGGTTTACATACATCTATTGAAAATAAATGTCAAAGAATGAATATTGATATCAATTGTACTTTTTTATACCCTGTTTCAGTTATATCATGTTTATGTTCGTAAGTTTTTTAGTGGATTACTATGATATTGTTGTAAACTTTATGTTAATACCACTAACGTTTATATCAATGACATAATAGTTCATTTTATATTTTATTCATGATTTTTTCTACCATATTATTTTGAACAATATCTCAATTTATATTTTTGATTAACAATGGGAAGTATTCATTTTTTTCAACAATACAAGTACAATATAAAAATACATGTCTCACAAATTATATATAATTATTTATAGAGAGGTGTGTAAGAAAGAAAGGGATATATAAAACAATAATTTAGAGACATGCATAAATTGAGGGATAATTTTGAATGAGTTGAATTTAGACATTTAAGTTTATAATTTTGAAAATATAAAATTGATAGATAAATTTTTATTTTTAATAACCTTATATGAATATTACTACTAAAATAACGTAGTAAATACCAGTTCATGTTAATAGATATTATAAAATAATAATATTAAAATAAAAATATACGTGCAACGCACGGGGTGAATCACTAGTATATATATATAAGCAAAATAGTTTCTAAATATGTTTTCCGCCTAAATGACACTTTCTAAAAACAAATTCCAAATATTTTTATTTTATTTTTTTACGTTTTTGGAATATAAATTAATGTGGTTCACTTTTTAATTTTGGTATACATACTAAAATTAAGGAGAAAACATATAGGAAGCTTAATTTTGGTATCCAATTCAATAATATATCCTCTTCAATTTAGTTAAATATGGTTTAAATTAACTAAATAATTGTCAAAACAGACTTTTGAACCAAAATTAAAGCTGAATCTTGATTGCAATCACGATAAATGTTGAATCTCTTTCTATAGAGCATGATATAAAATCGGAAACGTGTAAATATTTGGATAAATATGGATCGAATTTATAATATTACTATAAAAACTTATCAAAAATTGCATTCAAAATTTATAATATTACTATAAAAATTATCAAAATAACAAATCCCTTTCTAAAACAGTAAGACACTTTTTAACATTTATTTTCGTATTTTTTATTTTCTCCTTATAATACAGTTGTAATTTATCAAGTTAATGGCTATTATTGTGAGATAAATCAATTTTTAGAACCTAAATTAATATGGTTGACTTTTTAATTTTTCGTAGGCATACCAAGATTAGGGGAAAACATGTAGGGAAGTTTAATTTGGAAACTGATATATCTTATTCAATTTAGTTAAATAAGGTTTAAATTGGTTATATGGCTACCATAAAAAACTTATGGAAATTGAAAGTAAGGCCAAATCTTGATTGCAATCAAGAATAAATGCTGCATATTTTTCTATAAAGCATGATTCAAAATCAAAAATGTTTAAATAATCAGATAAATATGGATCAAATTTATAATGTTACTATAAATTTTTTATTAAAATATGTAATTACAATTTATAATATGTAGTTTTCCATAAATGTAGATCGTATTGATTTTATTTATAGTAATTGCAATTAAATGTTCAAATAACTCAAATTGGTATAAAATCAATCAAGAGTGCCATGCGTAATTGACCAAATCATATAAATTGATAACGTCTCTTTTTTCTTGATCGGTGAGAATATTCCAAAATAATTAAATTTTAAAATATCTAATATATATATATAACAATTCATGAATCACATCCAATTATTACCATATATTAAATTTACCATATATTAAATATTCGAATTGAATGGTATTATATTATAATATATATATGATGGTAATTTTTCAAAGTTGTTCCTACACCCTTATAAATAGTTGACAATTGTGAGATGTCATTACAAGCAAACTCAGTTATTGTAAATTCTCTCTTGCTTTCTTTGAATTCAACCACAAAAAAATATATATGGCTTCATTTATTACACTCATGCACAATTTAAACATGAGGAAAACTATGTGACTATGAAACTTAGGTTGATCCGCATATATGAAAGGTCATTATACAATCACAAAAATCGAGTGTTGAGTCTAGAAAATCACAAAAATCAAGTGTTAAATTTAGAGTGTGTTTTTCACGATAGCGTGGTAAGATATTATTTTTTTTTATATCATTTATATTTTTTATAACAATATAAATGTGTTGTTACTAATAGTTTTAATATAGAATATCAACCTGAGTTATTTCATTATATCAAAGATAATGAACCCATTTTTCACATTATTCACATAACAATTTTAATTTTGCAGTTTATATACATATGTTATAAACTTGAATTAAAAATCACATGATTTTTTTTTATTATATAAGCATTTTGATATTGCAACGAATATACTTTATATCTATTTGGAAGTAAACTGAGATTCAAGGTTATTATATCCATTTTATTTATTTATTTTTATCTTATTTAATTCAAATATTTGCAGAAAATTTGAATCCCACGGGAATAACATGTCGAAATTAGATGCAAAAAAATGATTTGCAAGGCCTACCAAAAAGAAAATTCCTGACATTACTCAATGGTAATATCACAAATAGTTATTAATAATATCTCAAAAAATAATATTTATTTACATCAAATTTCTATGGTTCGACACAAAGAAACCTAATATGGTCCAACACAACCCATTTCATATGATCCGACACAACACACCCGTGCATCGCACGGCAAAGCACTAGTAGGAACTAATAGCACACTAAAATGTTAGGTGTAAACTTAAATATAGTTAACTATTAATTGTGGTTTAAGCATAGTAACAAAATTCTCAGAATTTAAAAAATAAAATACTCGAATAAAACACAATATTTTCAAATGACGTTGATATTCCGTATATATCTTTCTGAAATAATAATATGAAAAATCTCATGAATTTTTTCATTGATAAAGCGATATATTCCCACTTTTTTTTTTCAAATTTTATAAAAATATTTTTTAAATTATTCTCTAATCTTAAATACACTTTTATTAAGTAATATAATTTCTAAGAATAATATTTTGAAAATCTTCCCACTAAAATGTATAATTTTCTATAATAATATTAATATTTATATCGATATATTCCCGAATTAATCGTGTATTATATAGACGAATTTTATTGTATAATCGAGATTTTGTCGAATTATTCCCTAATAATAACCGAGATGCGAAGAATCCGAGATTTGTTACTACGGGTTAAGTAATTAATAAATATTATCATATTATAGTACATTAACAAATTAAAGATATTAATAGTAATTTGTATTCAGTTATGTAATTTTATGACTTCATGTGGTGTTTTGGAGATTTAGAATAATTAAACCATTATTTTATAAACAATAACTCTTTCTTAGCTCAAGTATTTATTTATTGTTTAGAGATTATATATGTTCCCTATATGTCGAAAAGATTGTGTAATTAATCAATTCTTACTATGTTGTATATATATGTACTAGGCAAAAGAGCATAAATGGAAATATGACAATGTTCCAAATATATGTTCCCTATTACTAGACGTATCATGCTCTCTGTAGGTGTTCAAGGGGTAGCCAAATTCACCAGCTTGATGTTAATAATGTATTTTTATTATTAACATCTAATTGATGTTTCAATTTTATGTCATTACATAAATTTATACCTTCAAACGATTATTTCACGATAGATCACCATAGGATAATTGATCCCATTATATACTACCATTAATACTTTTGGCTTTTAGCCTATTTCTTACTCTTTCGCAAAAAGTCCTGAAGTCCGAGAAAGAAATTTTTCTTTCCAAAAATCTTCTTTACAATCGGTAATGAGTAAGTATTTTAGATAAAAATACATCTTTGTACCATCTAAAATGAGATAGAGTTGGACACTTCAAATTCATTAATTGTTCATGTGTCCGATCGAGTAAATCATTAGCTCCTATAAAGTGTGATAACATGTATATATTAATGTATTTTGCATCGTATTCCCCCGATTTCAAGGATTGTAGCATTTAATATTTTTTTGTCTTTCAATCAAGAAGATAAAAATCCCACCAACCTTGTAATTGACCAAGAAACCCAAGATAACAAGGGCTTTAGCAATTGTTTTGTCAAGATTGCCTTTCATTTTAGAGGCAGATGCAAATATTAGCATATGTTTTATAGTGGTTTTAATTTGATATTGATTTACCATCTATATTCCACTCAATTATGGTGTCACCATTAAATTGAGCATTATCCTGCTTTTTTTCTTCAATTTGAAGATCAAATGGAGTAGGTCTAGTATAGTAAGGTTTTACCTTAGTGGTTTTGTAAATTTTATTTACTTGTATTGATGAATCATAATTTCTTTCTTCTTCGGAGGATTCTTCTTTATTCGTCATAGAAACAATCTTCTTAGACTTGTCGCCCCAAATTTTTAATTTCAAATCTATCTATTAATTCATTCATAAAATCAGATCCTTTTTAGGAATAAGATTGTATTAGATCTTTTAAGAGTATGAGGAGGTATCAACATAAGAGTTGATTTTGACGTCGAAGCTTCATTCTGCTTTCATTATATTCTTTTGAGAATTTAACATTTTCTATTTTAGTAGTTTGACTACTTTGAGATTCTAACATTTCTTCAATTCTAGTAGTTTGACTAATGATTGATTGAAGATTTAAATTTGTAAAATTATTTTGATGTATTAGCACATCAAAATTAGCTTGACCTATTTTGATTTTATTGGTGTAGCTAAAGTGATTTTATCACCTTTTTCTACTTTTAAAGTAGTAAAGGGAGGATGTATACTTTTAGCTTCTTCTCCGGAAGATGATAAATATTTTCTATAAGCGGATTCACAAAAGATTAGTCATGCGCGTATGATTAACATTAACATTAGGAAATTCTTTTCCTCTATAAGGGAAATAAATGAATTTCAACCATTTGAAAAATCATGTTCATATGGATCTTTATTATTAATTTCGATCCATTTCAAAAATTTGTTAAAATATCTATATTGTTTTGATCTATTGCAAGTCAAGAAAAACCATTGGGCTTTTAAATAATTTTTGGCTTTTTAAAAGCTTTTTAATAGCTTCGATCCGATAACATATCAAATCCTTCAGTTTTAACATTTAAAGTTAAAGCTGAAGTATATTAGATCGATAAAGAGATTGTATAACTGGAAAGCAACTAAAATAAATAGGACCGTCACACGAGACGATTCTACAATCCCTATTAGAGAGTCTTCAAAATTTCTATGTCTTTGGTCTCGACCATAATTAAAGCAGAGATATTTAATCCTAATCTTGTTAATGGCTTTAAGCCAATCAATCATGCCTAAATGCATATATTTATAATGAACTTTATGAAGTTCTATTAATTTTTAGATAATAAATTAAAATTATCATAACCTTCTTTTAGAGGTATAGATTCTTCTATTGTTTTAACAATATAATCGATATGAATGATAAATGATTAGACCTGTAAATCTTACATTTAGAAAAAAGCTGGTAATGACCAGATTTGGAGATTTTTTCAAAATTTTGAGAGATTATTATCTCTTTATTTATCCGATTTTCGGAATTTTCTAAAGAATTTTTTTGGAAAGTATTTACTTAATCTATTCATTTAGAAAATAAGTATATTGTCAACGTCTTACACACTCTAACCCGCTCTATCCGGGCCTTACAAAGATATGACGAGCAACGCGACTTAGGAGAGACAGGTGTAAAACTTATTATCAAAAATGAAAAGATTGTATTAATATATCGTATTTGTTATCAAACTGTGTTTTATTAGAGAAATGCACTAGGAAGGTAATGCATGTTTGATTGATAATTTAGGGAAGTGATGGAGAAAGTTAAACAAGCATTTAAAAGATTTTGTAAGACTCGACTAAGAGGGTGTTTGTGAGCTTATAAGCTCTTCAAAACATCTTATAAGATGTTTGAGAGTTTATAAGTTGTTTGAATCCGTTTGATAATTGTTTTAGAAAAAGATCTTATAAGCTCCCAAAATAAGATGTCGGGGACTTATAAGTCTGTTTTTAAAAAAGTAGGAGAACCCCAACTTATTTTTAAAATAAGATCTTATTTCAACAACCACCTTTAATTTTGACATTTAATTACAAAATTATCATTATCGACATCTTAAAAGCTACACCATCTTATTTTATCCAAACACTTCAACAACTTATTCTTAAAATAAGATTTAACATCTCTCTAAAAACAACTTATAAAATGTAGGAACTTATAAGATCTTTTAAATAAGCTTACCCAATCATCCTCTAAATCAAACTCAAAGCCAGGCTCGTTGATCACTTAGTAGACCCAACTTAGTTTAACAAATATTAGAATCAAAAATTTTAAAATATATTTTATGAAAACATATTATTCGAAATAAAGTATGATTAAAAATATATAATAATTTTTAGAAAATAAAGTTATATAAATTGGGTCTGGTCGAGTGGCCGATCCAATTTCCGCACAAAATGAGCTGAGTCTCGGGCGGGTTTCAATTCGACTTGAACCCCACTAATCCTTAAATTGACCCAAATGGAAATGGGCAGAATTTCTACACTAAGGAAAATGACCATGACACATAAACCATAAAATCGACTAATTTAAATGTTTAAATTAATGTACTTAATAACTTGACATTTTTTGTAACTTGTAGAAGCGTGAATGAGAGAAATAGAGAATCATAAAAACAATTCGGCTATACTATTTACAATTATATGATATTACATATTATATTCCACACATTACATCCATCCAGATATCATTACATTGATATTATAGACTTCCAACAAATCGAATCATCCTAGTTAATTAGGACTCTTAGTCTTATTTATATACATTTTCATCAAAGGTAACATTACATACATATCTTTACATATTTCTTCTTTTCCTGTTACAATGACTATTATATATATTGATGAGATCTCCTATTTTTCATATTCCACTAGTTATTCTATATATTGGATGAATGACAAGATATAATTGTGACATTATCTTCAGACGCGTACGTCATTCATATAATGTGATGGAATAACAAAAAAAACAGAAAAAAGTGGAATAGGAAATCTCAATCCCGTTTAATTTCACCAAACCCACCCGATTTAAATCATTCAACTTTGAGTGTTTTCCCAACATCAATAACAAACCGATACTTGACATCTCCCTTAGCAAGCCGCTCCATCGCCTTATTCACATAACCCATCGAAATAACCTCCACGTCAGCCACTATATTATGCTTCGCCGCGAAATCAATCATCTCCTGCGTCTCTTTCAGCCCACCAATCAGGCTCCCGCCACCGTCTTCCGTCCCGACACGATCGGGAACACCGGCAGCTCAAGCTTCTCCGGCACGCCGACCACCACCATCTTCCCGTGCGGCTTCAAGAGGCTTATCAGCGGCTGAATCGGATGAACCGCGGAAACGGTGTCGATTATCCCGTCCAATTTTCCAGCCGCGGCATTCATCTCCTCGGCGGCTCGGCTCACCAGGAAGCCGTCGGCGCCTAGGGTTTCGATGGTGTCCTTCTTTTTAGCTGCGGAGGTGCTTATCACGGTTACTATTGTGCCGAAGGCCTTGAGGAATTTGACCGCCACGTGGCCTAGCCCGCCGAGCCCGACTACGCCGACGTGGAGGCCGGGCTTGTCGAGCCCGTAGTATCTCAGCGCGCTGTAGGTTGTGGTCCCGGCGCAGAGTAGAGGAGCGCCTCTGTCGAGAGGTAGATTTTCCGGCCAGCGGATGATGAAGTGCTCGTCCGCCACCATGATGTCGGAGTAGCCGCCGTACGTGACGGTTCCGTCGCTGTCGATGCTGTTGTAAGTGAAGACCTGTTAAAGGGAAATAAATAAATATGTAGTTTGTTAGCCACATATCACAATTATTTCGGATAATAAATCCTATTGCGATTTTAATTATTTTAAAGCTAGGCCATTAACGGTGAATTCTTTATTTCGAATTGTTTTTCATTTTCTATTCTGAATAATCAAGTAATAATTTCAAGTATATTTTAGGCTTAATTAGATGCAATATTAGTCCCTGTAACCAATGATTTAAATAACGTACATGCGATTAAATCGGCCAAGCCATCAGTTAGTAGTTCAATTAATTGGATCGGTTCAACCATTGATTTTTACAAATTTTAATAAAACTATGTATACTTTTACTTATATTATATAAAATATTAATATAATATATATATATATATAACAAGATACGTTATATATATTTAATTTATTATTTTCTATTATGTCATTATTCGATTGATTGTCTATGTCTGTATTATAGAGATTTGTCCAAATTTAAAATATTTTAACCGATTAAAATTCTTGTTTGATCTATTAAAAAAATATAATTGCTTTGATATAGAATATAAAAATTAAATAATTGGTTTGAATTCTTGTTTGATCTATTAAGATAAATATAATTGCTTTGAATCAGAACATAAATATTAAATAATTGATTTGAATTCTTGTTTGATCTATTAAAATAAATATAATTTATTTGAATCAAAACATAAATATTAAATAATAGATTTGGATTCTTGTTTGGTTTGAATTATGAAATACATATTAAATATTAAGTTTATAATTTCGCTTTTTATAAAAAGAGTTGAAAAAAATAAAAAATAGTAAAATCCGGTTCAAACGATTTTGGTATGGGATGTTTTTGACTTAACTACAAAAATAGTATTTAGGTTTTATTGTCTTGAATCGACCATAGGTATCCCAGATAATCGATTCAACCTACTGATACGATACTGAGAATTAAAACACTACATGTAACTCTTAGAGGTTAGCTATAAACTTCTTGATGTTGCAATTGCGATTTGCCCTTAACTATCTTATCATTTAGTAAAAATAACAGACCCGATCTTGCAGTTTTTAACAGTCATACATATTTTGGATATTTCAATTCGGGTATTTCGGATAAAGGACAATCGTATTGTGGGAATAAATGAAATATTAAAACACTTGATTGAGACCAAAATGGCACAAAATAGAGCTTGTATGACCAAAATTCCACAAATTAAAACTCATATATAAGATTAAAATTGCACAAAATCAAAATCTTACAGATTAAAAACGCCACCGAAACACTTAAAGAACCAAAATTGTTAGCCCCTACAGTTACATGATCGGTTTTGCAATTAAGCCTATATTTTTTATGAAATTATTTTCTATAATTTGCGTGGAGAATTACTAATATTTGAAAATTGAAATAAGACATGAAACACATATATAATGAAATAAAACTTGCGAATTGGTGTTACCGGTTTAGGGCAATAATTCTCAAGATTCTTAACACACTGGTCGCATTTTCTGCAGGACCCCACCATGCACCCAACCCCAACTTTATCTCCGACCTTCACTTTCCGTACCTTTGACCCGACTTCGGTTACCACCCCGACAATTTCGTGACCCGGTACGAGCGGGTAAATAGAGAAACCCAAATCGTTTTTGGCTAAGTGAAGATCCGAATGACAAATCCCACAATACAAAACCTTGAGTTGCACGTCCCGGTTCCGGTCGCCCCGTCTGGAGAACTTGAATGGAGAGAGAACACCAGACGGGTCTCTCAGGCCCACCGAATGCCTTAACCGGATGCTCCGTTTCCGCGGGATTCGGGTATTTTTGGTTTTTGTGTTTGTCGGATGAAACAAGTGATGAAATGAGATAGTATATGTTACAGGTAATAGTAGAAATGGCTGTATATAATGCTATGTATGTTTTTTGGGCACATGGTAGAATGAAGTCCGAGATTACTGACATGGTGGAAAATCTGACGGCTGAGAGAAATTAACAAGAGGTAATTAAGGATATAAGTTGATGAGACCAAAATGATTGAATTTATAGATTTTATCTCATGGTCACGAACTTTTTTTTTTTTTTTTTGCTACTTACATTCCAGGAAAACCTAGAAACAATTCATTTGGTTCGATTCTTGCGTGTTCGTTCTAGTTAAGGATTCTTGTTCGATTGTACAGCTTGAATGACCCTGTGAAGAAATGGATCAAATGATAATTAAGAATACAATTAGCCACCATATATAACATTCAATAATGGAGATAATAGTTTGATCTAGTAAAGAATTATTATTTTTATGGTGCAAGTAAAGGATTATTCTATTGGGTATGTGTGACGACGAAACACAATATATATATATATATATATATATATATATATGACCGTGTTAATTTGAGAAATTTATCAAAACTGTTTAATATATTAGCAAGATTTTTTTATGTTAGCGACTTAAATATTTCGTTACTAACGTTTTGTGGTGAAATAAATTTCAATCGCACGAAAGGTTTGAGACGGGCCATCGCAGCGATTTTTACGGCAAAATTTTTCACTGCAAAAATACTTTAGCGGCAAAATTTGTTATGTTAGCAATGAATATTTTCGTTGCTAAAAAACAAATTTGTTGTAGTGATTTTTTTGCCATGTTGGAAGAAGTGATTTGTTGAAGAGTAGAAGTAAAAGTAGTTGATAACCAAAAGTTTGTGGTGTTTGAAAATAGAATCGTGTTCGAGTCGGAAAGCCTAAGTCGAGAGTAGTTGTAGGGGATGGCAACGGGGCGGGTTTGGGGCGGGTTTGGCCAAACTGGGACCCGTCCCGCCAAGGAGAAGTAAGACCCGGACCCGCCCCGCCTCGCGCTCTAAGACCCGCCGCGCCTCGACGGGTCGGGGGTCTAGACCCGCCAAATATATTTTTTAATTTATAATAATTTATATTTTTCTATTTATGGCCAATTTTTCAAAAGTAATCAAATGCCAATAGGTTAAAAAAAATAAATATAATTATGCAACTTATTATAACTATTTTTTTAGAATTGGCTACTATTAAGATTTATTTTAAAAAACAAATACTATTATACTACATAGTACTCAACTAATACTTAAAATAAATATTCAAAGTAGAATATTACAAGATATTATATTAGTAAATTAAATTTTAAAATTAAATAATATTATATTAGTACTCAACTAATATTTTTAAACATATAATACTCAAATTTTAAAGTAAATAATGCAAAAATATTTTAATATATATTTAAAAATTTAATAAAAATTAACATGCGGCGGGCGGGTCCGGAGCGGGTTCTATGGGACCCGGACTGCCTTTGACCGGGCGGGTTTTGTAACCTTGGACCCGAGACCCGCCCGGACCCATTTGTCCGGTCAGACGCCCCATCGGGCGGGAGCGACGCGGGCGGGTTTTGACCCGCCCCATTGCCATCTCTAAGTAGTTGGTGAAAAATTGGAAAAATACTTATTTATTTGCAAAAGTCAAACAATAAGTGGGCGTAAATCCAAGGTTGTGATTGGTTGTGAAGATTTTTCCTAAAATTTCATTTTTGAGTGAGAATTTTGTTGGAAGTGTGATTGTTTGTGGAATAAATAATTTTTTTACTCTCCAAAATTAACTCATTTTTCTTTTTATCTTTCACACTTCTCAAACCCTATGAAGTGCTTTTTCTTTTCGGCCAAAAACTAAAAAGTGATTTTTTTAGTAGCAAATACTCTCAATGTCTCTTTCACAATTATTACAAATCTCTCTTTTTCCTTTTGCTATTTATTTTTCATATTGTATATAGAATTTCATTATAGAGAAAGAGTATGATTATTTTGAATCGCCGATGGTTGTCAAGTGAGTCACTGAATTGGGTTAGTTTTTGAAAAAACCACTCCCATCAAACATATCTAATCTTATCAAACTTGGATCGAGTTAAGACTCTCAAGTCCAAACTAGTGGTTTGAGTTCGATTCCCATCATCCTTCCAAGGTTGGTTGGTCAAGGATTACCCACCGTCCAATAAAACCAAGCACCGATTCACGACTCTCTTGAGACCGTAAAACCATCATTAAAAGGGGAACCGGAAGGTTTTCCGCGTATCCACTCCGACGCTCAAGTCGGGATCACTCTAGAGAGAGAAAATATATGAATGAAACAAAGATGTAAAGTGTGTATGAAAATTCTAACTCAAGCATATCTTTTTGTGAACTATTTATAGGTTGGCAATTAGGATTTTGTGTTTGCCAAGCCAAGTTAAAACCATAGCTTAAATATTTGGGCTTAAGTTAATTGCTCAATTTGGCCGTGCACCTCCCAAGCCCAATGTTTCACGGGATGCCCTTAAGTTTGTCCATTAATGGGCCTAGCCCACTTAGATCGAAGCCCTTAGGTTTGCACCTTAAATGGAGCGCAACCCGTTTAGGTTGGGTCTGTCGACCAAAACTCGGTCTTTCCAAGCCCTCTTTGCTCTAGCCCAATCGTTGGCTTGAATGCAAAGGCTAAGCAATTAGCCCGCAGATCGCCCAACGCCGGTAGGTCGACCCAATCATCCGAGGCCATCTAGCATTTGAGCCTCCCTCCGAGATCGGGATGAGCCTTACATGTCGGCCCATCCTATTTACTTAAGGGAAATTTTTTAACTACCCACATAGGATAGGAAACCTCTTTTTTACCCACCCATTTAAAATACCTATTTTTCTACCCAAAATGACCAAAACAACCCCCAAAATTCAAAATCAAGTGAATAAGGTAACCAAAACACCCCCCCACTTTCCACCTTGCCAAAAATCCCAAAAATAGCAAAAAGACACCCATATCGAGAAGCAAAGCGTGAGATGGATAGTGGAGATGCACTCCGCCCTTGCCGCCGCCGCCGCACTCGCCGGTGTCGAAGACCGACCATCTATCAAAGACAACCCTCCGTCGAAGATCCTCAAGTTCTCCCCGCCGTGACGATGCCGCCGCCTCCACCTCCACCGTCGATGCCGCCTTGAGGTTAGATTTTATTTTTATTGGCTTTTTTGGGTTAATTTTTATTTAGGTTTTGGTTTGGAGAATACATTGTTGATTTAGGGATTATACGAGTTTTGATTTAGGTTAGGTTAAATTAGATTTCGATTTTAGTGTTTTAGGGTCGACTGCATATGTGGCGAAGGCGTTTGGGGAAGACGAAGGGTTTTGGGGAAGACGAAAGAATGTTGGTTATCACGTTATAGTTATAACGTGATATGTCTTATCACGTTATATTTATCACGTTATAAATATAACGTGATAAAGACATATCACGTTATAAATATAATGTGATATGTCTTTATCACGTTATATTTATAACGTGATAAGACATATCACGTTATAACTATATCATGATATAATTATATATCACGTTATAATTATATAACGTGATTTGGATTATCACGTTATAATTATAACGTGATATATAATATAATTATACGACTATAATTATATAGCGTGATACAAAATTATATCACGTTATAATTATAACGCTATGGATTATCACGTTATATAATTATAACGTGTTATAATTATATAACGCCATATAATTATAACGTGATATGGGATTATCACGTTATATAATTATAACGTGATATAATTATATCACGCTATAGTTATATAACGTTGAATTATGACGTGATATGGAATACTTAATACCACGTTATATATAGAGATAATTACGTTTTATATCGTGATATATATATTTTTCAAGATATAGCTTGTAACGGTATATATCATGTTATATGTTATTTTAGGTTGGACCTTCGTGGAGGCGGGAGGCTTATCGTGATTCCCGAGCTAATATTATCGACACGTCGAGCCAAAGTCCCGACTACTATTGTCGCGGAGTTACGAGGTTTTCGGGAGAGCATAACGTATATATGGAGTTCGGGGCCCTTTGTTGATTTCGACACGCGATACGCTTGTAATGTCGCGCCCATGCCCTTTTATGCCACGAGATACGTAGACTGCAGGCCTCCAACGACAGTGTTGGTTCCATATAGGAGAGCACGACATCAGTTCTCCCATCGCGAGTACGCTCTTTTGTAATCGGCTCACGGTTTGCCCCGACGTCGTTTGATATTATCGCGGGACCACGACATACCGTAGGGGGACGTGTATCGAGATGTTTGACTCGTGAGCAAAGCATCATCCACTGCCGTCGCATGATCTTTTGTCGAGGGTAGATTTCGTGAGTCACCGATCGATACGTCAAGGTGGCGAAGATATTGGTTCTTTATTATTTGCTTATTGGTCTAGATCAGCGGACGATAGCATGGACCGGACTATTCATCCCGAGTTGGAGATTCTCGAGCCCCGACAAGGATTATTTGAGCAGCAGATTGCGGTCGTTGCGGGCCATTGGCGCTTGTCCGATTGAGTCCTCATTGTCCGGAAAATGAACAAGGCAATCTGTTCATAAGACGATTGCCAAAATTAGGCAACGGATTGCATTTTCGATATTTAGGTATAGTACGGATAGTAGTACAATGGAAGAGAGAAGAGTACATTTGTATTTTGTATATATTTTTGATTAGTTGTAAGGCGTCAAGAGTAGTACATTGTTCACAAATTATAACGTGTTAACACATTAACACGTTATATATATATATAACGTGTTAATGTACAACACGCTATGTATTTAATGCACAACACGTTATATACATAACGTTATATACATAACGTGATATACATTAACACATTATATATATAACGTGTTAATGTATATCACGTTATATACATAACGTGTTAACACATTAACACGTTATATATATATATATAACGTGTTAATGTGTTAACACGTTATGTATATAACGTGTTATATATTAACACATTATATATATAACATGTATAACGTGTTAATGATTACCTCATTCTTAAAAATTTAACACACAACAAGATAATGGGCAAATGTAAGAGGAACTACAACACGTTCCTATAAGCCATACAAGCAAGATTAACATCTATTCTAATTTTCATCATCCGGCTTCGGGGCATTTTCTACGAGTATGATCAGTAGATCGGCATATTCCGCATTTTTTTTACTACGCACCTTTGCGGAAGTACCCGGTTGTGTTACAGAGGCGCTACCGTCTTCGAGCGGAATCGACATGTTACATTTAACGGAATTGTGGCCAGCAACCCCACATCTTGAGCATACTTGACTCTTACGTGAACGGTTGCTCGATGACTCAACAACGGATTGAACTCTATTTTGTCTTGGTCGTCCGGCTTGTCTAGGATCATTCGGGGGATTGCATTCTGATTCTCTCACGTTTTCAGGTACAACCCACTCGCCCGGATCAGGAACTGGTAGCACTTCACCCGCCCACATTTGTTTAAGGTTTTCGGTTTTATAATAATGTGCAACGAATGAATAAATATTGAGGTTCGCCTTCCTAATTGCTGCAGATGCATGAGAGCAAGGCATCAACTCATATTCAAACTCTCTACAACTGCACGTTCTGAGGGACAAGTTGACCAAATAATTCTTCGTTCCATCTTTCACATTGTACTTGACACTGCTAAGACATTGGACATCCATCCTACGACCCGCTCGATGTAATACCTATTCTTTTGGTGCTTCTTGTGTTAACTCTTCAACCCGTTCATTAGCAGCAGTGCGTCGCTCAAAAAACCATTTTTCCATTATAGTACGTGCACACTCAAGCAAAGAACAAACTGGCAACTTTCTGGCCCATAATAATCGATTATTGAAGCTCTCAGCTGAGTTGGATGTCATGAACCCATATCGCCGGACACGACACTTACATCGGGACCATCTTTCCTCCTCTGCACGTTCTAATTTTTTAAACGCACCGTTCTCACTAGTAATTTTGATGTGTGCAAGATATTTTTCATAGTCTTCCTGGCGGTAAGAATATGATGCATTTCTGAACATTGCTACTACATGCTGACCGTACTGAGCCAAATTCTTGCTCAAATGATAAGTGCAAAGACCATGCACTGCTTCCGGATACACTACTTTTATTGCATTACTAATACTCTTATGTTGATCAGAGACAATCAAAAGATCAGGGGGGCAAGCATAAGCTTCTCGCAACTGCCTCAAAAACCATGTCCACGACTCGTCATTCTCAACGTCACCAATCCCAACTGCGAGGGGGAATATTTGTTCATTACCATCTTTTGTTACGGCAACGAACAATATTCCTCGATACTTGCCTTTAAGGTGTGTTCCATCAATAACAAAAAAAAGTGAAGCCGCCATGGTTCAGGAATCCAGTAATCGATGCATGCAGAGCAAAAAATACATACTGAAATCTATTAGCATGATCTACTTTCCACCTTGCTATAGATCCAGGATTTGTCAAAGCCAACATGTGTGTATAAGACGGAAGCATTTTTGAATGATTTGTTTTTATCTCCAAATATCATTCCAAAAGCATGATGTTTTGCACTTAATGCAACATTATAACTCACTTTTAGTCCATGTCGAGATTCTAGCTCCGCCATCATATCTCTTGGAACGAGACTAGAATGCTCCACTAGCAATCTGATGCAAAATAATGACCGATTACTTTAGAATGAACCCGTCTAGATGCATTTTCATTCACATTCACCCCACATCCCATGTGCTTGTCAAATTTTCCTACTCTCCACATATCATTTTTTCCATGTCCACGCATTCTAAAGGACAACGTTCATACCGCAAATCACATTATAACGAGACCTATCTCGAGCGTTCAACTCGGTACTCAACTTGATTTTCAAGGTGATACATGCCAATGACCATCTCCAAATCGGCCTTTGCTCATGTATGTTGCACTTTGCCGTAAGTGTGCCACCCGACGCTCTAATCGCCAGTTCATCACGCTGGGGTGACACGTGTGATGTTGCAACCGGGATCACCCAACCTTGTGGTAAACGAGTTGTTGTTGTTTCCTATTGTATTCCCATTCGAAGATCGTCAACCGGACATTTGTGTGGATGTTTGGAATTTGACTTTGATTCTCTATTGATCTGTTGTTGTTTTGAACAACTCTTTCTTCAATTGGAGTCTCTCGCAAAAATTTCTCTTCGCTTCACGTCTCCACTCACAAAATTCTTCAAAATCAGCACGTTGGTGATCATCTTCAAAATGATTATTACCCTCATTATCATCAAAGACCATCTCCATCAATGGCGACATTATCATCGCGAGATGATTATTACCTTCATCATCAAGTAGTATCATTATTATCGCCTACGATCTATTTCTATAAATCTTGATCTATCTTCACCCCAATCACAACCGAAATCAGGATAACAATCCTCTATACCATTGGGGACTTGTTCAATATTAGGTTCTGGAGCGCTTGGGCCGAGTTGTTCAACATTCGGTGTATGCGTAGAAGGGACATAATAGGGTTGGCCACATGTGATATTTTGTGAAGCCATTAGCCGCATAACCTCCAATCGCGCTTGCTCATTCCCAACTTGATTACGCCCAAATCGACTACCCACCACAACGTGCGAGGTTGTCTCAAAAATTTTCTTTTACGGTAACGAAAACAACGGGTAAATCGGTGTTTGCAAAAGCACGATCAATGTCACGATCATTTTTCAGCCTTAACTTTGCAATCTTATTTCCGGGAATATCCACAAAAGAGTACATTATGCAGAGCGGTCCTATCGCCTTCAACAATTCCATAGATCTCGTCCAATAAATCATCATAATGAATTTTACCCGGTTCAACACATATAGCTTCCTCTTCACCATTTTTATATTCCAAACCATCCCAATGTCCCCCAAATCGAACAAGAATATATCCAGAATTCATCTGTGGAAAATATCACGTTATTAAATTAAAATTTTAAGGTTATAACACATTTTTATTACATATCACGTTATATGTATCACGTTATATAGCATATAACGTGATACATATATCACGTTATATAGTATATATAACACGTTATATAGCATAACGTGATATAACGTGACATATATCACGTTATATAGCATAACGTGATATATATATATAACACGTTATATAGCATAACGTGATATAACGTGACATATATCACGTTGCTACATAACGTGTTATATATATTACGTTATGCTATATAACGTGATATATATATATCACGTTATGATATATAACATGATATATGTCACGTTATATAGCATATATATAACGCCTAACTAGAATAATTATTCTAAATCAATCATAAATTCATAAGTCGAACGTAAAAAGTGGAAATTTTTAATCGGGAAGAAATGAAAAATCTTAAATCAAAAACATTAATGCATATATAACAACATGAACTAATATAACCAATAAAACAGGATAAGCTACATTACCTTGATTTTGTGATCTTCAGTGGTTTCGAGATGGGTTGAGATATGGTGAGGAAGAAAAGAACTAGAGAGAGAATACAATGTGGAGATTGGAAAGAAGAAAGAAAGGGAAAATAAAGTTAGATCTACTTTTAATGAAGTGAAACTACTTTTGAGGGTAAATTGGTAAAATAACACCAAAAGTGGGTAGAAAAAGATGGTCTCATTATCTTATAGGTCAAAAAGAGTTTGACTTATCCTATGTGGGTAATTCTAACAATTATCTCTTTATTTACTTAAGGGTGTCCCTTCAAATATCCTTAATATATAACTTAGTACTTGAAATCCTTTATCAAGTTGGGCTTCCACCATTAGCCCAAGTCAATCCATCGAGCTCATTTAGATAGGTAGGTCCAAATAGACTCCATCAAAGGTATATATATGTTTAAGAGATATTAAAAAAAAAAAAGAAAATCTTATCAAATTTCAAATTATTTGAGTCAATGGGTTACAACTTACGATTAACCAATTTATTTCTTACAATATGGATAAAGAAATAATTCGCGAATAGTTTAGAGTTACAATAGCGTTATATAATCCAAGACTAGCAATAATATTGATGGTCGATTGTTTTTATTGTAATGCATGGTTGTTTATATGTGGATTCGAAATTCAATTTCAATATGAAAAGGAATTGAAGGACTACACTGTAGTTCGACCAAATGGAACCGAATCGGAAGAGGAACAGGAACCGTTGACTTGTTCCCGGTTCGGAACCGTGAAGGAAACCGTCTTTATCGATTAGGTTCGGTTCCTCCTTTGAAGAACCGTGGAACCAGTTCGGCCCACGGTTCACCCGGTTCCAAGGTTCGGTTCCACGGTTCTAAATTGTCGGTTCCACGGTTCCAACAAATATAATAAATTTATAATGCATATAGTTTAAAATTTAAGAGAGAAACGAGTCAACAAGAAATACAACCTACACCTACTATAAGAAATAATGGTGAAAAATGTATAAAGAAATATGTGGGCTTTGATTCCACTATATCCGAAGAGGATACTACTACGCTTAATATGAATTATTCATATTAAGTTCAAACCCATTTTTTTTTCTTTTTTTTTTTGTTTTATTTAATTTAAAATCTTCAAATAGTCTAAGATAATATTCTAATTTTGGTATTGAATTATATTGTGTTATATTTAAACAAAAAATATTAATTTAATTTTTGAAAAAAATTAAAACAAAAAGAAGACGGTTCCACGGTTCCAAAGGCGGTTCTCGGGAACTCTTGGAACCTTTGTTCAGGTTCAGTTCCGGTTCCATATTATGGAACCGAACCGTGGTTCCGGAACCGTGACAGGCCTTTCGTGGAAGAATGTCAAAATACAACACAGACACGGATGAATCATGCAAGAAATTCTTTTCCTCTTTCTGATTAAAAATGAGACAGAATAAAATTTTATGTAAAGTGCAATAAAGTATAGAATTGATCACGAACTTCTACGGGTCCGTAGTCTAAACACAAACTATAGGCTTCCGAATTTTTTCCATTGGGATACACAAACTATCTCAAGGAAATATGTCTTGAATCCAAAATTTTCTTAAAAAAAAAAAGTGGGTATAAAAATTCCCAGAGTTATGCCCCCTTTTTTTGCTCTATCTAAAACCACATTCCTAATATTAAATTTGAAATTTTAGCCATTAATTAGAGACATGTCTCAAACTCTCAATATAAATAAGGATTGCTCAATTTGTAACAAGCCAAAATAATTACATAATCAAGAAAACATTTTTCCACCAAAAATTCTCTATTTCAACCAAAAAATTTCAACCCTTATGATCCTCAAAACTAGGTCAGCTCTAGAGGTTGGTCTCCATATCCCAATAAATTCTAGTTCTTCATCGTTTAAAATCTTAGCCACTATTTATAGCCACTTGACTGACACGTGACTTAACTCTATGTACAATTAGAGATGTTAAACAGTTACTGCTAACTTTACTATAGAGCCATCCCTAATGCGCTTTAATTTAAATGGATTGGTGTTAAACGAAACGGCTCGACAATATTGGAATCTCACTCTAACCCTAGCCGCTCGGGATAAACGGGCCACTATCGGACTATAGGTCAAAAATTAAAAATTATATATTTAAATTTAAAATTTAAAATTTAAAATTCGAATGTATATATAACATCTAAGTTTAACATTTTAAGTTAAAAATTGGTCATGAATAAAATTCATACAAAATTTCTAATTACATTGCATTAACAAACTTATAAAATTAAATATTTTATGATCTAAATTTTGAAAATAAAACAATAATAACTAAAGCTATCCGAATTAACATTTTTTTCTATTATTACTCACATGGCTATAAGTTAAAATTTTTAAAATTAGATATTTAAATCTAAAACTTTAAACTTGAGAATATATAACATATAGGTTTAACATTTAAAGTTAATCTATTCATTATATAAAAAAGCGTGCATAGTTTCTAATTAAATTGAATTAACAAAATTATAAAACTAGATTTAGCACTATTTAGTTATATAATTTATATTCTAAATAATCTAATAAAACTACGTGATTTTTTTCTTATTTGGAATAAAAATCGGAAAACTAAACTAAGTAATAAATAAAACGAATAAAAAAGAGGTTATTCAAGAACTTACAGCTTGTTTAATAAAGTTAAATTTAAAGATGAGGGATATGTGAATTTGAAAAATAAATTTACTAGTAATAGGTAATAAAAGTAGATATAAAATATTATAATTATATTTATTTTATTAAAAATAAAAATAGTAGCTAGCCCGGTTAACCTTCGGGCTAGCCCTAACGAGCTTCGATTTAATCGTCCGGGGCCAAAAAGACCCAAATTTAAACGGGCCAAAATAATTCGACTCTAACAATTTTTTTTCCGGTTTAAACGGTTCGGGCCAACGGGCCGCGACCCATTTAACATCATCTCCAATTCATTAAGTCAAATTGGTGAAATTTTTACACAAAATTTGATGTTTTTGTGTAATTTTGAAAAAAACTATCTCCAGCCTATTAAATTAAAAAATAATCCTCTTTCCTTTTAATTTCTTAATTAAATGATTTTTTTTTTCAATTTTTTTTTGCATAAACCACCCAAAGAGGGGGCGAGAGATCGAGGGGATCACCAACCTTTTTATTTATATATCAGAATGTACAACGAACGATAGAAATTTATTTATACAATTATATTATTTACGAATAATTTATTATTATAAATTTAGCTAATAAGAAGTGATTAGGATAGCAGACCCGCAATATAAAAAATTGGGATTGGTTTGCCATATCAAATATGAGTTAACGGTGAAAATAACGTACTCAAACGTTATTTCTATTGATTGCAGCCTTTGCAGGGGCAAGAAAACATTTATCTTTAGTTTTTGTATTGAAATGGACCAGAAAATTTCCTCAAAAAAGAAAAAAAAAAGAGACCAGAAAAACATAATGGGGGAAAAGGAAAATGTCTCTAGGTATAAACATTAGAGGCTAAAATGCACGTTTTTCCTTGCAGCACCGAAACTCAAAATGGGCCCAATGGGCTCTCTTATTCCTCCTCCTCCTCAGCCGTACGGTTCAGTTATTAATACTCCCCTATTTAAAATAAATGTCTTTTCAGGGAAAAAAACATACATATTAAGGATTGATCGAATATCAAATATACCCTTAATTAATAATAAATGCTACTTTCAGTAACAAACAAATTTAGATATTAGTATTAGTTGGAAAATAATATATTTAAGGGTAATTTGGGAAATCTTTTCCTCATCAACCTTGAAATGTGAGAAGGACATTCTTTTTGAAAAAAAAATCATGTGGACACTTATTGTGAATATGAAAGAGTATATTATATTATTTATAGGGAACAATTTAATCCCATCAAAAAATGGGAAAATTGCAAAATTGGTCCTATAACTATAAGCGGATTTGCAATTTCGGTCTATAACTATTGAGTTTGCAAAATTGGTCCTATATGTTTTATACCTAAACAATTTTGGTCCTGTAATTTTCAAGTTGTTGCAAAAATTGGTCCACTGGGGTTATTTCATATTTTCAAAATACCAAGAATACCCTAATGCACATAATGACTTATTTGACTAAGTGCTTTGCTAATATGGTATCGAAAGCTCAAGTTTATTAAGAACTTTAAGTTATATTTATTATTTTATATAATTAACAATTGGTGAGAGAATTTTCTCCGAGAAAATGGATATAGACGAGTGTCCAAGATGTATACCCTGAGAAGATATCGTCAAATTTTGACGATATATGCAAAAGAACACCAGGATAGGATAATATATGGGATAATCATTATGTTGAAAAAGAACTCGCGTGAGCCGACAGTAGGGAAACCTTGAGATAATGCGGAAAACAAAGATGTTGTTTGAGTATCACTTCCACTCCGCGAGCACTCCGCCCGCCCGCTAGAATTTTTAGTTTTAAAAATATTTTAATATATATGTTGCATATATAATATATATTATAATATAAATTTTATGTATTCTTATACTATATTTATTATTTAAAATTAATAATAATATATTTTGTAAATAATATTTTATAAATATATATTTTTTCATTTTTTAATTTAATTTAATTAAAATGTGGCGAGAACAAGTAGACACGACTCGTCCCGAGACATGTGGCGGGTCGATCCGCCCCGCCTGATTCTAGGACGGGGTGGGTCCGGGTCCAGACAACCCGCCTCATTGTCATCTCTATAAAGTTCTTAACTTTAGAAAGATAAATGACCATATTTAGCCACAAAGACAAAATTGTCATATCAAACTGCACTTTTAAAGATAAAAGATTAAAATTGAAACTACGCCAAAGTTTAAGCACTAAAATTGCAATTTACCCTCAAAAAATTAGTATATCGGCGATTGATTATTGAAGGTTTGAGCCCCAGCCATGGAAAATCCACCGAACCGACAGCCGGAAAAGCCTGCCACGAATACCGAACAGCCGCCGCAAAATCCAGCCTCACTGACGGAAGAGTATTCGTATTCAATGAAGCCAGACGAATATCGTTTGATTGTACCCTACTTAGAAAAGTTTGATTTCGAAGACTTTGAACATGTTGATGATTCCTGTTTTCGCTGTTCTGACGAAGATGAAGACTATGTATTTCCCAACGCTTTCAAGACAGTGAAGAGATTCCTCAAACAAGTCCGCGTGAGCAGGGTGATTTTCAATTATCATTCACATTACATTGTTTTCTAGTTTACTCTGATTTACCGTTGCAATTAGAATTAGGTTTTTTTCCTCTCTCTCTCTCTCTCTCTCTCTTGTAGTATTAGTTAGGGTTGGCAATTCGATTCATCGGGTTGGTGTTTGGTTTTGGGTTAAGCTAAAAATGCATCAAAAATTAATGTTCTAGACAAAATTGGTAGCATCCTGCCACATTCGGGTTCATGTTCGTGTTTCTCCCGATAACTTCAATTTGGGTTCGCCTTTTTTTGTAAGGGATTGGCACCACTAGTACTACTTGGATTCAGGACTTTTTTGTTTGTTCTATATATAATTTTTGAGTTTGTTGAAACAACTATGCTAAGAACTATACTAGTAACTATTACCAACAGCACTAGTAATAGTATCTGTTAATAACTGAGGTTGGTAGGATATTAATATCTTCTTTTGGTAATCGTTCAAAATTCCATTGGCAGGGTTATGATGTTGATTGCGTGCCTCCTCTGTGCATGGACTCTCCTTTCTTGCCGGTACTTATGTTCAAGGAGTTGAAGGATTACTATGAAGTAGTTAAATCTGAAACAAATATTGCAATTGGGTTTGGTTACTCTTTTCTTAATCTCATGGGATACATCAATCATCCTAGTGTTTAACTATTACACGCTCTTATTAATTGTTACTTGTTAAAAGACGTGTTGGTTCAACTATATATATTATTTGCAGAGTGGCAAACTTACGAGCTCGTGGATATTGAGAAGGTCGTTGAGACCCACAATGGTTTGCTGCTTTTGACCTTTACTGCCAAGGAAGTTGGGTTCGAAGCCGATGCCAATGCTGAGACCGCCGTTAAAACTTTTCGAGCAATGGTGCATCAACTGTATCCCAGTGGTTGCCAACTTCTGGAGTGGAATATTAGAGATGATCATGTTGATACAGTTGGTTGATGCTAATGTTTACCTTGCATCAGTTATCAATTGATGCTTTTCAATCTATGAGACGTCACTGGTTTTGGGTATGTATGACATATATTCTGTTATGCAAGACTTGAGACGTTAGAACTTGGTTTTATGTGCAATCATATTTGTTGTTAAAATTATCAGCTAATATGGGTGCTTTTGTTTTCATGTCCTAATCGATGTTCACCACCCCTTCATTTGTACAAGCTGAATTGAATAACCCCAAATATTTTAACTTTATATTCGAGTACACGTGGAACTGATATATAATTAATTGGTCATATGTCACTTCAAGCACTATTTTGTTAGTTCAGTCTTAGTGAAAAATAAAACGACAAGATAAAAACAAAGTCCATGAAAGGAAATAAAAACCATTATTTTAAGTGTTCGATGAAAAGTGCATACTAATGCATAGGAGAAGGTGTGCATATTGTCATAATCATTCATGATCAATTTATCATAATTTTTGTTTCTTTAATAATAAGTTCCAGGTGCAAGAACGGAATGTGCTTCGATTCATTGGTTTTGTAGATGTTACACCTAGACTACTATACTTGGTGTAGCATAAACTATTCACATGTTCTATTTTTTAAGAAATGGGACACTTGTAATACATCTATACACTACCAGAACAATATCACTACAAGAAATGGGGCTATTTGCAACGGAAGTTTTTGCAACAACATTTTGTTGAGGCAAATCATTAGTTTTCGCGACAACAATCCATCGCAAATAGTCTCAACAAGAAGCCTTCAGAGTACTTTTGTCGCTTTACCTTTTAGCGACTATATTGTCAACGCAGATGTAGTATTTATTTGCCGCACTGATTTTTTCCTCCCAACTTTTTGGCTCCAGTTTCTACTTACCCTCCACCGCTGCCCGTCACCCATCAGCACCACTCTCTCTTTGGCTAATTTTCTCTCTGGTAATCACATCTTCTCTCGCTGATAATCACCTCTTCTCCGCCGGCTGCCACCAGCTTCTCCGCCGTCGCCGTCACCGCCAACTCTCTCTGCGCAAAGTTTAGAAAATGTACGCGATTTGATGTCCTCTTGATCTGCCCGCGTTTTTTCCGAATTGAAGCAGAATCGCCGCTGACGTTTCTAAATTCAATTGTGCCTCACCGCCGCTGACGTTTCTAAATTCAATTGTGCCCTACCGCCGCTGACGTTTCTAAATTGTTGGCATCTGATCTCCCTAAGCTCTTCCTGGTAACCTATCTTTCTCAACCCAATCCTCCGTGTTTACACTTTTCTTTTTCCATATATGGTTTGCTTTTCATTTCTAATATCTGCGAGAATTCATTATTGAAGGTAGGGTTGCGAATTATGTTCCATGTCATTGTTTTGCAGGTGTATTATTTTAGATTTTAAAGATTGGTATTAGGGCTTTAAATTTTTGGTGATAGTGGGGTTTAGTGTGGCATCTAATGTTACTAAAAGCTGTGATTTATCAAATGAAATATGAAAGATATGAGAGTTCATATATTAGATATTTGAAAATGAAGTTTAGCTTGGTATTTTCCTGCACAGTCTCTGTATGATTCTACTGGATTTAAGGTAATTGGTGTTTGGTATTTTAAAGAAAACTTCAACGAATTGAAAGGGGCACTTGAGGGTGCAGACCACTCTTGGGCAACTCTTGCACTTAAGGTATATTGATCACTTATTAGATATGCCAGAATGATCATTTCTTGATTTAAACATCTTTTTTTTTTTGTGGATTTTTTGAAGGATTTGATAATTATCTGCTGTTAAATATTTAGTCGTCTGATATATTTTTCTCATTCTCTCTTTCTCATTCTCTGTTTTGTTTCTATTTTTTTGTTGTGGTGTCACTCTTATTGTTAGTTGGTTATATTTAGTTAAAAGCATGAATCTCATTCTCTGTTTTGTTTCAAAATCAGCATTTGCTATTGTTTCATCATCACACACTAAGGATCTCAACATCTATTTTTCAGTTCTATAAAATTTAACTAAAACTTCTATTTTTCAGTTGATTACACTTGGAAAATGAATAGAGTGTTTTGTGTTTGGAGGCATTTGCAGCTTTATTTCCGTGATTTCTTTACTTGAATCCTGCTGCAGCTGACTTCGCACAGGCTCTCATGGCTAAATTCCCTGTGTTCTCGAGGTAAATTCAGCAAAATCCCAGCCCATGGTGTTGTTGTTAACTAATTTCGATTTGTCCATTTCGCTTCTACTATCAAGTTCTATGATATTAATATTACGAGGGATAAGGGGCTCTAACAAGTTCGATAAAGTAAATTGTTTCTTGCTTTGATGGTGTGAATGGTTTGGATATAAAGTAAACTTGTTAGATATCAGAAGTTGTTCCATAAATTGTAATCCACATCACTTATATTGGCAGTAATAGTGCTGCTGCAAATGTTATGCACTTCAATGGAATCTGTTTTGAGACAATCTGTTTGTTTTCTAGCAATCTGTTTTGAGACAATCTTTGTTAATTCTCATGCTAAAATATCCTCCTAAATGAGTTTAAAATTCTTCTCGTTTGTCTCACAGCCGCCCTCATGCGATCTTCACCACTATGATGGAACATATGTATAGGCTTAATCCAAGTATTTCTAATGATGACAATCTATATGACTGTATGACCGAAGAGTATCTCTGATGGTTTATGTTTTAAGAAAGGAAAATAAATTAAGCCAACATAATTTGGCTGTTAATTCTCAGAAGCTGCTTCTAGTGCCAAAGTTTTTGTTACACATGTTGTTTACACATGAGTTCACGTTAACAAGGGCCTTCTTGCACTAAGTGCACTTGGTGATGAAAAAGCTCCTTTACCTTTTATTATTTTATAAATACTAATGAAATATCCAATATCCTGTAATATGGGCTTATATAAATTAGTATTTCTTTGGGCATGCCCCTCTCCCCACAACATACACACACACATGCAGTCTAGTCTCGGTTTTTAATATCATCTTGTATTCTTTTGACAGATCTGATATGCCAATCCTGTCCAATATATAATTTAGTTTACTTTTGAAGATTTTCCAAGAAGGATTTAGTCTACTTCTAGAAAATATTTAGAAGAATTTGTTTGATGTTATTTGATAGATCAGTTCTGGTGAATTAACCTTCTTTTACTGAATGATATTTACGGACTTAATTATGATAAGAATCTCCCTAGTTACGGCTGCAACTTTGGATTTTTATCTAAAGCTAGTTCAAAATTTTTAAAGGAATACTAATAGTTTGTCTCGGTGTTTCTCTTCTTAAAGACCTTATTCTTATGCATTCAGTTGCTATTTCTGTTTTGCAGGTTTTAAAGCGGTCTGCTGTTTTCGCTTTAGGAGAAAGGATAAACATTCTCATTGTGTGAATCTGTTGAAGTAAAACATTATTTCTCTTTCTTCTTTTTTTTTAGTGCCTACCTCTATATATGAATTTAGAAGTTCTTAACATATTTCTGCTTCCAGTCAAAACAGAGAAATAATTTATTGAATGGAATGTTTTACAATAAACAACCCTCCTAAATTGCACTTGATGCCTAGGTTGTTATCTTCTTTTATGACCTTTATCACTTTTTTGTTGTAGATATGTTTTATAAATTAATCTCTAGACTGTTCCATCATATTTTGCTAGAGTTTTTTTTTAGGATTTATCATCTATTTATGAGAGATACAAATGCTGTTGATTGACTATTCCATGGATTAGCTTCATTAATGAAATGCACTTTTAAATGTGTGTTTATGTGCCGGAAGTCCGGAACTTAACTGTTCTGTTGTCTGGGAAAAAATTATATTCGTTGCTTATGTCACTTAATTTTAATTTTTGTTCCTACTTAGTAAACAGAGCTTCTAAAGAATTAGGTAATTTATTTGGAATAACCTATATTTGCAAAAGGGTTCTTTAGGAATATACATCCTTCAAAAATCGTGAAAGTATCGAGAAGAGTCCTGGAACAAATCAAAATTTCTTCTTGCAACTTTTTTGGCTGGGAATATGATATGTGAGGTTGATGAGTTGTTTGTTCTATAAATAGAAGAATTAAATGAGGGAAGAGGTCAGCTGTTATAGTCATACGGATCCCAAAAGGAATGAGTAGCAAAAAGGTAAACAATGATGTGGAATAATATTATGGGACAGAAATGAATAATCTTGTGATATTAATTAGATTCTCAAATTTTGCGACATATCATGGAAATATTAAGGGACACAAAGGCATAATCTTGTGATATTTTTATGATTATATCTTAATATTGTTCTCTGTGTTTGCCCCTAAAAACAAATATGAAAAGATTATCCTCGTTCCTCGGTGCTTTGCAATTCTTCTTCATATCATTGTAAATATTGATCCAGCCAGATTTTGGATGCTGCAGATAATTTCATTTATCAAGTTTAGTAATAACCAGGCTAGCAAACAACTGTATGTTTTGATTACTTTTTATTCTGAAAACGGAGGTACACCAAGCATGTTTGCTACTGAAATTCTTTCCACCATCAGAGTCTGCTGATGGTTAACTGACCTAAAATATAAAGGTGCATCAATTTGTTAATATGTCCTAACGTCCTGATTATTGAATGTGAGACGCACAGTCTGACGATCACTTGAAGAATGTGGAAACAAAGATGTTGATATCTGATTCACTTTTGGTGTGTATATTATCTTGTTGCATCTTGCACAGTGTGAATAATCTTTAATCAATTGCGTCAATTTGTGTTAGCCTCTATTTCCTAATCATTACCTACCGAAAAAAAAAAGTGGCTTTTGAATGATAATTGATCTTCAAATCCTGGATTATAGGTTGCTGGTTGTGGTACCTTCTTATGTAAAATGTTGACTTCGATGCAGGAACATTTCAAAATGTCTTTTGTTTAACCAATAGGTAAATTGGTGATTGCACGGTTACATTTTTCGCGTGATACATACGAGTTGAGATAAAGGCGAAGATATTTTTAATTTTATTTTGAGAAAAATGGAGCTTTTTGAAGTTTTATCCAGCTAGCTACTTCATTGTATTGGTGATGGATTTTGTGAAATCTTCCATCTGTTTGCTTTCACACTTGTAAGGTCAGCTCATATCCATGAGTGTACATTTTCATGTTGTCATCCCGATAATTTGCAATACTATTGCTGAGATGAAAGTTCGTTTTTTTTGCAGAATGATGGCTCAACATGGCAGAGATGAAGGAAATTCTTTTACTGGTGGCCCGTCTTGAAAGATGGCCAAAATTCATCTTCATAATTTCTTTCATTTTTTTTTTGTTGTAATGATTCATTCTCTTTAGGATTTGATTAGTATTTTGGATTTGATGTGACTGTAGAATTCATCTTCTTAAAATCTTCTTTCGTTGTAATGATTTTGGAAATACCAGATATTCCAAAATTGAGTTCCTTCAATTTTTTCACATTATCAGTTTCAAAACTGTTAAATTTGCTACAGTTCCAAAGTTTACACACTAATCAATCCAATTTTTTCAGTAAACTGACATTTCTTTTTTCCTAATTGACACCTGTGGATCACGGTTGTATATTACCGTTTCTTCTTGTAGTGTGCTTGTCTACCAATATTTTTACGCTATCAAGCTTTCAAAGTGAAAAAAATATTATATGTAGATGGTGTAGATGGTTTCTTAGGCGTCCCACCACTCGCTTACCCCAGCGCTCTGCAGCCACAGTGGGTGCCCGGTGGCTTCGTGGGCGGCGGATGAAAAACACCATGATCTACAAGGAGGAGGAAAGGTCGCCGGTGGTTAGGGTCGGATGAGAGAGAGCTCAGGGTTGGGTGGTGTTAAAGGTTGGGTGGTGAATTTTTTAACGGAACTATTCTTTCCTGTGAATATTTTTCTTATTTTCGGTGAATTTTTTAAATTATTTTGTGAGTTTAAAATTAAGAGATAATTTAATTTCTTTTATTAAACTATTTTTGTTTTTTATAAGGAATCTTATATTTTATATATAATTTAAATTGCAAAAAAGAAAAGTTGGGCATGCGATTGGATGCGAGTGAGATTTCATTTTCGTTCACTGAGAATTTTTTTTTACCAAACATGCGATTGTTTATGAAATTTTCGTAAAATATACTATTCTCTCACTTTCACTTTTTCTCATTTTTTCTCTTATCAATCACATCTACACATTTTCTCGCAAAAACTAATCATTATTACACATTCTCTCATAAATTTCACTATTCACTCACTCACATATTTCTAACTACCAATAATATCCAACCATTATTTTACTATTTTTAAATCAAATCAAATTTCATCATTACTTTTTCATCTCACATCCAATCACACTCTTAAAATTCATCTTTTCTCTTCCAAATTTTTTTTTCACCACTATTCTCTAAAGAAATGAAAATTTTCAAAATGAAAGATATCCAATCGCTACCGATCTTTCGTTCAAATTGTCGTGTAGGCTTAGGATGCTTGGTTCCCCTCCAAGCCTATGATAAAATTATCCTATTGTAATAGAAGCTTGCTAAAAAATAAAATTATTCATATTTTAATTAACATAATTATAATAAATGGGAATTAAATTTAACAAATTTCCCTGAAAAATGAAAGATTGTTTCGCGAAAAATGGCAACTGCAAAATTTTCACAAAACAATTCAGTTTTTTTTTTGTTCCTTCTATGACTTGTTCCTTTTTTCGTTATTTCCCCAATTTTACCCTTCTCTTGCTCTGTTTCACAACATCATCAACGCCACACCAGCACATACAGTGCCTTCAGAGAGTTGCCAACCCACCATCCATCACCCATTTCTTCCTTATTAATTATATGAGACCGTCTCATGAAATTTCGGGATTGAGTTGGATTTCTATTTAGACAGAGGATCCAAACAACTTTATTACTTCTTGCTCATTCTCCTCTCTTTTTTCTACCCATTGGAGCCACAACCTTCAAAACTGCAGCGAACATGCCACCATGCTTTTGCGGTTAGCCTTTTGTTATTTTCTCTTTCCCAAACCTAGTCAGTCCTCATTGACAACGTTTTAATGGTCGAGTTTACGTTTTAGATCCCCTGGGTACTTCATGATTCCTTTTTTCAATTCTCCTAATAACCCCAAATTTATATTTAAAATTGACAATATCGTGCATATTTGTTTAATTTCTAGTCTCCCAATGACGAGCATCTGAATCGAATTCACAAGGACCATCTGACGTAATTAATAGTGTGCATGAATCATAACCTGAAATAAATAATGCCCAGAAAATTGTTATTTTCGGACGTACTATCGACCACAAATTATAACCGACCAAACAACTACCGACAAAAAAAAATCAATCCACAACCAACCTATAAACCGACTATAGTTGTTGATCGCTATCTGCAAACATAAAATTGACCTACAAAACAACCAAAATATCAGATATTCCAAAATCGAGTTCCTTCTTCAATTTTTTTCACATTATCAGCTTCAAACCTATTAAATGTCATATAATTCCAAAGTTTACATATTACCAATCCATAACACAATCAAAATTGTATTTTTTTTGCTTCCTGCAATTAAACAATGACAAAAAAAACCGAAACACATTAATTAAAATACAAGACTAATATTTTCACCAAAAATTCAAATCAAAACGAGTTGAAATATCCGGCAATCTGAAAGTAACAAGTTGAAAAGCTAATGAAATCAACTCGCCAAACTGCAATCTGACAAACAAGAGTTTCAGTTGAAAAAAAAAGATGGATGCAGGCAGAGATTTTCTCTTGGTGTATGGTCTGGTGTATGGTTGTGAAAAGGTAGTCGTCAGAAAACTTCCACTGTATGCGGCAACAGGGAGAGTCATCGGCAAACGAGAGTGTTAGGTTGTGAATTAATTTCCGGCAACAAGGAGAGTCATCGGCAAACGAGAGTGTTAGGTTGTGAATTAATTTCCAAAATTTTAATTTTGGAGAGAAAAATTTTAAGATGTGTGATTGTTTGTGAAAAATAAAAAATTTTCAAAGAAAATCTCATTTCTTTTCAAAATTAACTCATTTTACTCTTTCTCTTTCACATTTTTCAATACTCAATTGTACTATTTATTTCTCTCTCATCTCCCTATTTATATAAAGAAATCCGATAATTTCTTTTATTTATCACTATTTTTATTATTTTTCTCTTAATTTTGTTAACAAAAGGTATAAATGTGATCCATATTGCCTATTTTTGGATCAATTTTTTTATTTTGTTCAATTTTTCTTACATTATATTTTATATTATTATTTCCACAAAAATTTCACAAACAATCAACATCTCTAAAAGATTCTCTACCACATCAACATAATTATCACTTTTTCTCTACACATCCAACTTTCACTTTTAAAAAAATTCGCCACTATTCTCTCGTAAAATAAAAATGGATGGAATGAAAGACAACCAATCACAAATTTTTAGATTTTTGCTTTCTCCGTACAGAGAGTGGGGATGGAATTTGTGTTTCGGTCAAAAATTGAAATATTGTAGGGTATATTGGAGTTTGTGAATAGTTTATGCTTTAAAAGAAAGTTGCTATTTTTTATTTATTATAATCGAAAAATTGACAAGTAAATTAAATGATAAAATTTATAATTTAACAAACATAAAATAATTTTTCTGGAAAATAATTTTAAAAATAGATGTTAATTTTTTTTGTAAATGTGTAATACAAAAATAAAAATATCAAATACACGTAGCATTTATTTTAATTAAAAACTTTACAAAGTAAATTAAATGATAAAATATATAATTCAAGCTATAAAAATATTTTTTTTTTCTGGAAAATAGTATTTAAAAGTTGTTAGTTAAATTTTGTGTGTGAAAGTGTAATACGAAAAAAATAAATAAAAAACATGCATATATATATATATATTATTTTAGGATTCCTATGTTCTTAACCCGTGATATGGCCTCATATAACCCTTTACATATATGTATATATATGTAAAGTTTGATTTAAAAATATAATATTTGAAAATAATAAAATAATAAAATGTCAGCCAGATTAACTGTCCTTTTATGTCAACTATGAATTTGTTAATATTTATCTATTTATAATATTACTATACTAAAATAGTTTTAATAGTATTTTTCTAAATTTTTTAAAAATAATTTCTATATTTAAAAATTATGAAATTATTTAATATTGTATTTTTTTTTATTTTATTGACAGTTGAACTACATATTTTTCAATACATAAATGTGATTTTTGTAATTATTTGTATTTTCAAAAATCAAGAAGTAATTTAAACTAAAAAAGAATATAGGAAAATTATTTGTATTTCTAAATATTTTAAGTAAGAGAACATGCTTTAGTGAAATAAAAATATTGGAAAAAGATATTTTTTTGAAAAATATTTTAAGGATAGATTTTTAGTTTTGAAGTGGAACATTCACAATATTAACTTTAAATAAATAACTAAAAATATGAATTTTAAAATATTTTTTATCATCAATAATATTAAATTTAGCCAATAAAAGAATAATGAGACCGTTTTTGGTTAAAAATGTAACTTTGGTGTCCAATGGGAATATGTTTGTAATCGTGAATGGTTTCCATTAATTTTTAAATGGACATCATGCTACAATTTAAGTTTTTCGTGTCCTATTGGACCATTTTTTGTTAAAAACATAATTTTTGACTAAAAGAGTGAGAACAATGGAACTAAAATCGTCAGGTGCTCAATCTAATGGGGCCAAAAATAAATTTTTATCTAATATATAAATGGGATTTTTTTATAATTTATCATAAATTATTATCCTATTATTTAATTTTTTAATTTATAATAAAATTAATTTATTTTTACGTTTTAATTATTTGTTTTGTGAAAATACAATTGGAAAATAGCTGGAGTGCCATATAATAAGTACAACGAAAATTGGATGAAAATGGACATATTTTGGGAACCCATTTGGTAGTCTATAGTTCAATTTAAAAATTGCTCCAGCTCCAATGGCATATCATATTTGTCAAAAATTTCCACAAATGCCCACAAGTACAACCATGGCCGTGGATATTTTAGCTGAAAGTTCTCGATTAATACCGCTTCTATCCGCCGGTAGTCACCCAACATGCCGTCTCCGCCCAGCGCTGGGGGTCCATGGGCAAACGCCACCTGCTTTTTTTTTTTTTTTCTTTCAAACTCAAAGCTTCAAAACATTTTTTTATTTTTCATTTTTTCCCTTTCTAATCCCATTTTGATGCTAAATCGTTTAATCATTTTCATGCATTTTTTTTTACTTATGTTGCCAGAGGTGCGTGACTGCTGAGGGTGAAGAATCTCGTGATTGTGAGAAATTTGCCAAATACTATCGTCGTAAGCTGATTCTAGGGGCCTACTGTTTCATTATTCTTTTAGCTGCTTTTTCCACATTTAAATGCTTATTTTAGTATAGTTATTGGTCAAATCGTCTCATTTTATGAGCGAAAACTATATTTCTTTTATTGATATAAACTCATGTCTGCAAATATAATTTCGTCAAGCATTTTTCGACTATATTATAGGGCTTTAGTGTTAGGGAGGAGAGGTTTTTGAGTTTGCACGAGTGTGGGTTACTATAGGAGTCTAGACCTTATTTAGTGGTTTCAAATGTCGTTGATAGGAATAAAGGTCCTAAAGTTTGATGGTTAAAATGATTGTTGTTAAGCGATTAAAAGTGTCACCGACCGCCCAACATTGATGAAAAATGACCAAAAAAATTTCTTACATGGAATGGAAGTAAAAGATGACTACTTACCATTAAGTGCATGGACTAGGTACTTATATAGGGGGATATGCATTTATGATCTACCTTGAGCAGTGAAACTTGTATTGGCTGGTAATTAACTAGTTTTATTTATGTTGTCGCGCGTGGTCGCTTAGGTGAAGAATCTGGTGATTGTGAGAAATTTGCCAAATACTATCATCCCGATTGAATAGGTAAGTTTCGATTCTAGGGCCTACTATTTCATTATTCTTTTAGCTTCTTTTTCCACACTTAAATGCTTATTTTGATGTAATTCAAATCGTCTAATTTTATAAGCGAAAACTGTATTTCTTTAATTGATATAAACTCATGTCTGCAAATATAATTTAGTCAAACACTATTTTAGTATATTTTTTAGCAATCGTGGTAGACTTAGTCCCCGCCTAACGAAAATGGTACAAGTTCATTGAGACACTTACTAGTTCTAATCAATTTCTATCCACAATGATGTAGACACTAATCCTCTCATGTTGGACAAATGACGTCTTTGTTGCGTTTAAGACCTCCCAAACTATTGTAAGTCCAAGCGCTACGATAATCTGCAGAGGGGGGTGAATAGATTATCTCCATCTTTTTTGATTTCGCCTCTTTTTACAACCGAATACTCAAATACAATAATAAAGGTGCGGAATATAAACAACACACGTCGATTTAAAGAGGTTCAACCCACCTAGGGCCTAATCCTCTACCACCCTAGTATATCCGGGATGGATTTCGAAAGAAAAGAATTTTATTAATTACCAAAATTAATACAAATTCAACTTACAACACCTTGAAGAGCACCACACTCTTCTTCAACACCACCTTTGAGATTACCACAATCTCCCTTTGAAGATTACCACAATCTTCCTTCAACGGCACCTTGTGAAGATTACCACAATCTTCAACCTTGAAGAATACCAAATTCTTCAACACCTCAATAAGAAGATTACCACAATCTTCTTGTACCTATCACCTAGATCATCCAAGTGTGCTCTTACCACAAGAACACTCACAAGGATATCTTGTGTTTGAATGATAACCAAAAATCAAGATTACAACTCAATAATGAATAATACAATTTGAGTGCAAAGTGTAATCAAGAATAGCCTAGACCTCAAAGATGTGAAAGTGATAAGCTAGGCAATTTTACAACAAGAATAAAACAATGAAAGACAAGTGTTTGCTTGAAGTGTATCTTGTTGTGTTGTATCTCAATTGTTGTGTTGGTTGCTCCAAAATTTCCTCTATTTATAGGAGATGATTGATCAAGCATAGGCTCCTCTTGGGGATTGAAAATCTACAGTAAAAATACAATAAAAATCAAGAATATAGTCATAGAAATCAATCCCACAATTTAAGGAAATGTGTCTCATTGTCAAACGGTCATATTTTTGTCATTAATACATGGGCGACGGCCGCACAGAGATAAGAGAAAAAGAGAACACTTTGAAAAATACAACAAGGCGGCACCGGCCGACGAGGCTTCACCGGCCGACCCCGCTTTCAACCGGTCCTCTCGCTTCAAAAATAAAAGGTTTAAGTTCTCGCTTTCAAAACGAAACTTGCAGTGTACGGCCGCCGAGTTGGGACGGCCGACCGGACCGGCCGACGCCTGCATGACGGCCGACCGCTAGTTTTCCTTCCGTCTCATTTTTCTCGTTTCTAAAACATCTTGTGTACTGGTTGCCTATAGGGCGACCGGTCGACCACGAGACAGTAAAATATTGTCCAATTTTTGTTTAAAATAAAACTCAAGAAATACTCCAAAATTTAGTAAAAACATTTTAAACCGATCGGAAGTATTAGGACAACATTTAGAAACATCGTTTGAGAGTGAAAACCCAATAACTTAAAATCATTAAAAGCGTTGTCCAATTTAGACGAAAATAAACTTTGAGAAAAATACTCCTAAAATATTAAAACCATTTTAAATCATTTAGGAGTATTTGACAACCTTTAAAAACATTGTTTTGGTGATAAAATAAAATCATCAAAATGAAGATAAAAACATGTATCAAACAATCTCCCCTTTTTTGATGATTACAAACCAAAACAATTTTTACACAAACTAAGAGAGCAATTTTCGAAATGATTTTCCGGTAAAAACATTTGACCGCTTGGAAGCAACCAAAATTTCCAAAGAATATTAAAGCAACCAAGTAGGAGTAAATATTTTCAAAAATAAGCACAAGCTCCCCTATCAACAAGCATATCAAGAATAATGTAAAAGCAATTATCCATAAGCTAAAAGCTTTAGTTTTTACAATTTGCTCAAGAGCTTATAAGCCCCTCGTCACAAAACAACATTAAACAATAATATAAGTCCATCAAGCAACAATTGACTAAGAACAAATCACAACTAATGGCTTTAATGAGCCATAGCTTATAGCTTTTATGACAAGCTTTTATTAGCTTCTTTGAGCTAATGAGCCAATATCCTGTTTTTCCCCTTGGAATCATCAAAAAGAATGTTAGGATGGTGAAAACACCATACAATAATATCAAAGCATGCCAAAAGGACGGTAAAAACCGTTTGAGCAATTTAAAGCATAATCATCCAAGGAAAGTGAGAGAATTGAAACATAAAAGATCCATAAGCTCATTAGTATGCTAAAAACAAGATTTCAAAAAGATTTTAAGAAATTTTGAAGTAAGAGAATCATGTAGAAGTTGAAGGTTTCATTGCGACATTTTAACAAACACCTTGTGTGCGTGAAAAAAATAGAAGAGGTTGTATATAACCTTGTAAATGGTTCAAGCCAAAAATTTTCATATCATCAATCAACCTCATTTCAAGGCTCAAAAAAATCATACGCACCATATGCAATAATTTGTTCATCAATTAATGAGCTCAAAGTAGATTCTCAAGGGTTCAACCCAATTGAGATAAGCTAAGAATGATCAAGGCATTTCAAATGCCAACAATTAGAGCATCTATCAAGTAATAAGTCATGCTTTCAACAATACATGTATCAAATGTCCCAACATATCCAACTAAGCATAATGAACAAGGCATTAAGAGAAGCACTTTTACCATCAAGTACTTCACACCAATTATCAAACAATGCTTAAATTAGAGTATTTTTACCATCAAATACTCCATCAAAAACATGATCATCCACAAGTCATTATCAACTTGCAATTTTAACCCTTTAAGAAAACAAGCAAATATCATTAGTACAAATGAGTTTTACAAAAGTTCATAAAAGTACAAAGCAATGAAAATGCTAGAAAGTAAAGGGGTGGGGTAACATCATTCCTCATCCGAGGAGAAGCAAGATCCGGAATTAAGTCCTTGATGAATTTCTTTAACTTGCCGATAGACTTTTGCATTTGGAGGTCTTTTGCTCCAAAGCCTCATACTCGCTCTCATGAAAAGCCCTCATCTCATCAAATTCGGCTTGAGTATACCTCCAGGCGGTTGAGCACCCAGATTACCCTCCCGGATTGCTCTGGTTCGCCCTCTTCCACCAATCTTGCGCCCGGCGTCATCAAAGAAGTCATTAGGATCGGAGACTCTTGACCTCTTCCTCTCGCCATTTTGGTTGGTCGGATGTCCATATTCTTGCGATCGTGACTATTTGGGAGATATTATCAATGTCGAAGTCGTTTTGAAATACCTCCGAGTTACACTGACGAAGGTAGTCCCGATTGAATAAGAAGTTTACAAATCCAATTTCCCATAACCAACTTCTTATTACCTTGAGTAATGGACTCGATAAGACATTGAATAAGTATGACACCAAAGTTAAGTGGTTCCTCCTAGCAATCTTATAAGTCAAAAATAATCCATATTGCTAGGCATCTTTCCGACTTACCACAAATGCAATATGCGACAATGACCGATAAAATACGATGCTCAAGTGTCATTGCCAACAAAGAATACTTTGGCCATACTCCCAAATATGTCTTAACTTCTTTCATCGACACCCCCAACATTTCATCATTCCAAGTCCCACAAGAGAAATAATCCCAACCACCTTCTCTAACATGTAAAAGCCTAAGCAAATATCATTGGGAGTCCATCTAAAATGACGACCCTTTATTTTTAATTAACGTCAATCGGCTTTCTTTCATTATCATATTCGACCCACATATTGGCATAAAAGAGTTGGATAATATCATCATCATACAAAACATAAGCATGTTCCCATAAATACATCCAACCTTGCTCTCGAAAAATCCTCTAATCGTAGGATACTCATTTGTAAATGAACTAAAACGACACATTTTAGTCCGAGCAATCGACTTTCCTCCCATTCCCGAGTCCTCATAATACCATTCCGCATATTTATGAATGAAATTAAGAACATTGTGGGAATTAGGGGCTTCAGTAACAAAGGATTTTTTTTTACCTTTCGCCCAACGGCAATTTTGGATCGAAATCGTTCCGCGTAGCTCGGTAATTTGGGCCCGAGAGAGAATGGGATTTTGAACATCATCACCTTCTTGAGCCACGTTTCTTTGAGCGGCTCGAATATCCCTTTGTTCGGCTTCCTCTTGCCGATTTCTTGACGAACCCTCTCCGCCCCTTCTACGCTTGGAGATGGGATTTCGACCGGTGGAATTCTTTGGAGGAGCCATATATGTAAGATTCTTGTGAAAAAGAGAAGATTAGCAACAAGAATCGTGAAAAATGATGAAGAATTGAAGATATTAAAGAAAAGGGGATGATATACGCTGATAAGGGTTTGGGGGGATTTTTGTTCTGTTTCTGAAAGTGAAGAACAGACCGTTTTATGCTTGAAAAATAACCCTGGGCGACGGCCGGGGTGGGGTGCGACCGGTCGAGGTGCGTGATGCACGTCGCCCTGCTGTGACCGTCCCAGGTGATTTTTCTTTCTCCCGCAGTTTTCCAAAATCCGATTTTTCACCCCAAAAGTTTTAAAACTTTGCAAAAATATAAGTTTGGACTATATCCAACAAATAAGGGTTTTGGGAAAACATATAAATGATAAAATCGAGACTAAACACGTAGTGCCTTTTAAAAGAAAAAATTTGCAAGTTCAATTTGGGGCACTTAAGGGGTCAAAATGAAATATCTTGAAAGATATGTGCATAATATCGAGTTTAAAGAAAAATACGAGTAGACATACCTCGATGGTTTAAGAAACTTGATGACGTAATAACCAATGAGTATGAAATATGTATCCTACACAATTCTTAGACAACATTTTCATAGAAAATTCAAGTGTAGGCAAATAATATGAGATAACAAAAAGAGCTTATGATATAAGATTTCATAAGAGATAATAAGCCACATAAGTCTAATGAAAAGCTCAAGAGTTTTTAGAAAAACATGCAAGGTCTCTTTTAAAATATTTAAACTCATAAATATATAAGAGACCTATTTTAAAAATAAATACTTGAAAATTCATTTTGCAATTAAGACACAATTAAAAGTATGCATAAAAAAATGCATATACAAATGGGGAGATACGGTTTACCAATTACGCTCGTTTCCATGGGTTGTGTCTTTCCCATTGTTGATGATATCTTCCCATTGAGAAGTCACTTTGTTGATGATGACTTCTCCATTTCCAAGTTTGGTTACCTTCCCATGGTTGATGGTTTTTCTTCTTTGAAAATCATCTTGTTGATGATGTCTTTGCCATTTCCAAGGATTGTGTTCTTCCCATTTTTGATTATACGCTCTTCTTGGAAATTGGCTTTGTTGAGAGTAGTTTCTCCTTTTTGATCAAATGAAACGTTCATTTGATGTTTTCTTGGTGGCATGAATTTTCCCGATTTTTGCTTTGCCGGGTACCTAATAGCACATTGTTTTGTGGTACCTCATGTGTTTGGGTCCTTTAAGATTAGCTTTGAGACTTTTAGGTCTCCAACAATATTTAGAGCTATTTCTAGCCCGACAAGAATTAGCCGTATGACCCTTTTGCCACAATAAAAACAAGTAATAATTTAGGAGCATAATGACCAATATGCATAGTGACTTGATCCTTTTTCATATGATTAACAACATTAGGCTTATGATCAAGTTCCTTATCACAATTATGAATATCAACAATATTGGACATTTTATTGGTACTCAAGTTGGATTTTAATAAATCCTTTTTCATGCAATCAATATTCTCAACAAGAGTACTATTTTCTTTCTCAAGGTTTCTCACCTTATCAAGTGTGGTGGTGTGAGCACATGATAGTGATTCATAGGAAGTAAATAAACTATCCTTATCATTTTTCAAAACATTGAATTCCTTTTTCAAATTTTTGTATTTAACAAGTAGAGCTTTGGAATTCATTTTGAAGTTCATCATAATCATTTTGCAAATCACTATATTCATTTTGCAATTCATTGTCATAAGAAGTAGAGGGTTTAGAACTTACCTCGCTTTTTTTCTTCGATGCCCATAAGACATTTTTCGACTTCATCATCGGAATTTGTAAGAGGCTCATCCCATATTGTTGGATTTGATGTTGTATCCATTTGAGAAGTAGATGCTTTTGAGTTGCTCCTTTTATTTGCATATACTTCATAGATGGCTTCTAGTTTTTGCCATACTTCATGTGCCGATCGAATACCTACAACATGATCAAATTCCAAAGTGGTAAGTGAACAATGTAAAATATTAAGAGCTTTACCATTTAAGGAGATGATTCTCTTCTCTACATCATTGAGCTCTTTGAAGCCTTTAGAGGTGTGTGGTGTATTCTTCGTCGGAATGGATTCTCCATTGATGATGGTGTTCCAAATGTCGAACCCGCAACTTTGTAAATAACATTCCATTCTTTCTTTCCAAAATATAAAATTTTTGGAATTAAACCGAGGTGGCTTGGTGGTGGAGGTGCGGATAGATGAGCTTGTTCAGAGCCGTCGATCGTTTTCTCTTCACTCGCGATGTGAAACGAGCTTGCCAAAGAGTTTGGCTTTGATACCACTTGTAAGTCCAAGCGGCTACGATAATCTAGAGGGGGTGAATAGATTATCTCCATCTTTTTGATTTCGCCTCTTTTTACAACCGAATACTCAAATACAATAATAAAGGTGCGGAATATAAACAACACACGCCGATTTAAAGAGGTTCAACCCACCTAGGGCCTAATCCTCTACCACCCCAAAGATATCCGGGATGGATTTCGAAAGAAAAAGAATTTTATTAATTACCAAAATTAATACAAATTCAACTTACAACACCTTGAAGAGCACCACACTCTTCTTCAACACCACCTTTGGAGATTACCACAATCTCCCTTTGAAGATTACACAATCTTCCTTCAACGGCACCTTGTGAAGATTACCACAATCTTCAACCTTGAAGAATACCAAATTCTTCAACACCTCAATAAGAAGATTACCACAATCTTCTTGTACCTATCACCTAGATCATCCAAGTGTGCTCTTACCACAAGAACACTCACAAGGATATCTTGTGTTTGAATGATAACCAAAAATCAAGATTACAACTCAATAATGAATAATACAATTTGAGTGCAAAGTGTAATCAAGAATAGCCTAGACCTCAAAGATGTGAAAGTGATAAGCTAGGCAATTTTACAACAAGAATAAAAACAATGAAAGACCAAGTGTTTGCTTGAAGTGTATCTTGTTGTGTTATCTCAATTGTTGTGTTGGTTGCTCCAAAATTTCTCTATTTATAGGAGATGATTGATCAAGCATAGACTCCTCTTGGGGATTGAAAATCTACAGAAAAATACAATTAAAATCAAGAATATAGCTGTTAGAAATCAATCCCACAATTTAAGGAAATGTGTCTGCTGTCAAACGGTCATATTTTTGCTGTCAATACATAGGGCGACCGGTCGCACAGAGATAAGAGAAAAAGAGAACACTTTGAAAAATACAACAGGGCGACCGGTCGACGAGGCTTCGACCGGTCGACCCTCGCTTCAACCGGTCCCTCTCGTTTCAAAAATAAAAGGTTTAAGTTCGCTTTCAAAACGAACTTGCAGTGTCTGGGTCGATCATTGGCGACCGGCCGACCGGACGGCCGACGCCTGCATGCGACTGGCCGACCGCTAGTTTTCCTTCCGTCTCATTTTTCTCGTTTCTAAAACATCTTCAGTACGGGTTGCCCTATAGGCGACCGGCCGACCACGAGATTTAAATATTGTCCAATTTTTGTTAAAAATAAAACTCAAGAAATACTCCGAAAATTTAGTAAAAACATTTTAAACCGATCGGAAGTATTAGGACAACATTTAGAAACATCGTTTGAGAGTGAAAACCCAATAACTTAAAATCATTAAAAGCGTTGTCCAATTTAGACGAAAATAAACTTTGAGAAAAATACTCCTAAAATATTAAAACCATTTTAAATCATTTAGAGTATTTGGACAACCTTTAAAAACATTGTTTTGGTGATAAAATAAAATCATCAAAATTAAGATAAAAACATGTATCAAACAATCTCCCCTTTTTGATGATTACAAACCAAAACAATTTTTACACAAACTAAGAGAGCAATTTTCAAATGATTTTCCGGTAAAAACATTTGACCGCTTGGAAGCAACCAAAATTTCCAAAGAATATTAAAGCAACCAAGTAGGAGTAAATATTTTCAAAAAATAAGCACAAGCTCCCCTATCAACAAGATATATCAAGAATAATGTAAAAGCAATTATCCATAAGCTAAAAGCTTTAGTTTTTACAATTTGCTCAAGAGCTTATAAGCTCCCCTGTCACAAAACAACATTAAACAATAATATAAGTCCATCAAGCAACAATTGGACTAAGAACAAATCACAACTAATGGCTTTAATGAGCCATAGCTTATAGCTTTTATGACAAGCTTTTATTAGCTTCTTTGAGCTAATGAGCCAATATCCTGTTTTCTCCCCTTGGAATCATCAAAAGAATGTTAGGATGGTGAAAACACCATACAATAATATCAAAGCATGCCAAAAGGACGGTAAAAACCGTTTGAGCAATTTAAAGCATAATCATCCAAGGAAAGTGAGAGAATTGAAACATAAAAGATCCATAAGCTCATTAGTATGCTAAAAACAAGATTTCAAAAAGATTTTAAGAAATTTTGAAGCAAGAGAATCATGTAGAAGTTGAAGGTTTCATTGCGACATTTTAACAAACACCTTGTGTGCGTGAAAAATAGAAGAGGTTGTATATAACCTTTGTAAATGGTTCAAGCCAAAAATTTTCATATCATCAATCAACCTCATTTCAAGGCTCAAAAAAATCATATGCACCATATGCAATAATTTGTTCATCAATTAATGAGCTCAAAGTAGATTCTCAAGGGTTCAACCCAATTGAGATAAGCTAAGAATGATCAAGGCATTTCAAATGCCAACAATTAGAGCATCTATCAAGTAATAAGTCATGCTTTCAACAATACATGTATCAAATGTCCCAACATATCCATCTAAGCATAATGAACAAGGCATTAAGAGAAGCACTTTTACCATCAAGTACTTCACACCAATTATCAAACAATGCTTAAATTAGAGTATTTTTACCATCAAATACTCCATCAAAAACATGATCATCCACAAGTCATTATCAACTTGCAATTTTAACCCTTTAAGAAAACAAGCAAATATCATTAGTACAAATGAGTTTTACAAAAGTTCATAAAAGTACAAAGCAATGAAAATGCTAGAAAGTAAAGGGGTGGGTAACATCATTTCTCATCCGAGGAGAAGCAAGATCCGGGAATTAAGTCCTTGATGAATTTCTTTAACTTGCCGATAGACTTTTGCATTTTGGAGGTCTTTTGCTCCAAAGCCTCATACTCGTCTCATGAAAAGCCCTCATCTCATCAAATTCGGCTTGAGTATACCTCCTAGGCGGTTGAGCACCAGATACCCTCCGGATTGCTCGGTTCCCCCTCTTCCACCAATCTTGCGGCCCCGGCGTCATCAAAGAAGTCATTAGGATCGGAGACTCTTGACCTCTTCCTCTCGCCATTTTGGTTGGTCGGATGTCCATATTCTTGCAAGCATCGTGACTATTTGGGAGATATTATCAATGTCGAAGTCGTTTTGAAATACCTCCGAGTTACACTCCGATGAAGGTAGTCCCGATTGAATAAGAAGTTTACAAATCCAATTTCCCATAACCAACTTCTTATTACCTTGAGTAATGGACTCGATAAGACATTGAATAAGTATGGCACCAAAGTTAAGTGGTTCCCTCCTAGCAATCTTATAAGTCAAAAATAATCCATATTGCTAGGCATCTTTCCGACTTACCACAAATGCAATATGCGACAATGACCGATAAAATACGATGCTCAAGTGTTGTCATTGCCAACAAAGAATACTTTGGCCATACTCCCAAATATGTCTTAACTTCTTTCATCGACACCCCAACATTTCATCATTCCAAGTCCCACAAGAGAAATAATCCCAACCACCTTCTCTAACATGTAAAAGCCGGCAAATATCATTGGGAGTCCATCTAAAATGACGACCCTTTATAAGCGAATTAACGTCAATCGCTTTCTTTCATTATCATATTCGACCCACATATTGGCATAAAAGAGTTGGATAATATCATCATCATACAAAACATAAGCATGTTCCCATAAATACATCCAACCTTGCTCTAAAAATCCTCTAATCGTAGGATACTCATTTGTAAATGAACTAAAACGACACATTTTAGTCCGAGCAATCGGCTTTCCTCCCATTCCCGAGTCCTCATAATACCATTCCGCATATTTATGAATGAAATTAAGAACATTGTGGGAATTAGGGGCTTGAGTAACAAAGGATTTTTTTACCTTTCGCCCAACGGCAATTTTGGATCGAAATCGTTCCGCGTGTTAGGGAGTAGAGGTTTTTGAGCTTGCACAAGTTTGGAAACTATAGGAGTCTAGACCGATTTAGTAGATTGGGGCTATTTATAGGAATAGAGGTCCTAAAGTTTGATGGTTTCTATGATTATTGTTAGGCGATTGAAAGTGTCACTGACCGGGCCAACATTGATGTAAAAATGACAAAAAAAAACAGAAAAACTTCACAGAATGGAAGTAAAAATGACTACTAACCATTAAGTGCATGGACTTACTTATATAAGGGGGATATGCATTATATGATTAACGATATCTTATAGTTTGTATGCATTTATGATTAACGATATCTTATAGTTTGTTTAATTAAGAAAAGATGAAAAATAAAATAAAATATAAATTTTATTAAGATTATTGTAATTTGGTTCCCAACTTCATCCTCATACTAAAATTGATGTTTTTCTCATTATGATATTTTAAAAAAAAGTATTATTTGTATTATTGTTATACTGTTAATAATTAATGATACCATATAATTTTTTTAATTAAGAAAAGATGAAAATGAAATAAAATATAAATTTTGTTCGACTTTTGTAATATGGTTCCCAACTTCATCCTCATACTAAAATTGATGTTTTCTTCATTACTTAAATTTTCTTAAAAAAGGACGTATTATCTTGTGTTATTATTATATTATAATTGATATATTAAATAATAATTATGTATTATTATATTACTATACTCTGGTTAATAATTAATGATACAAAGATAGTTCCTTTAATTAAGAAAGATGAAAAATAAAATAAATTAAAATAAAATATAAATTTCATTCATAATTTTGTAATTTGGTTCCCAACTTCATCCTCATACTGAAATTGATGTTTTTTCATTATGAACTTTTTTAAACAAAAAGTCCTGTTATCTTGTATTATTATTATTTTTAATTTTTATATTAAATCATAATTATATTATTATACTTTGTTAAATAATTGATGATATCGTATAGTTTCTTTAATTAAGAAAAGATGAAAAATAAAATATAATATAAATTTTATTCAGACTTTTGTAATTTGGTTTCCAACTTCATCCTCATACTTAAATTGATGTTTTTCTAATTACGAACTTTTTGTTTAAAAAAAAGGACGTATTATCTTGAATTATTATTATTATATTATAATTGATATATTAAATAAAAAGTATTATCTTGTATTATTGTTATACGGTTAATAATTAACAATACCGTATAATATCTTTAATTAAAAAAAGATGAAAAATAAAATAAAACAAAATAAAATATAAATTTAACTCGACTTTTGTAATTTGATTCCCAACTACATCCTCATACTCAAATTGTTGGTTTTCTCATTACGATTTTTTAAAAAAACGTATTATCTTGCATTATTATTATTATACCTGGTTAATAATTAACGATACCGTATAATTTTCTTAATTAAGAAAAGATGAAAAAATATAAATTGTATTCAGACTTTTATGATTTGGTTCCCAACTTCATCCTCATACTCAAATGAATAGACAAAAGTGTGTAATTTAAAAATTAGTAATTAAAAAAGTGAAGGTTGTGGGATCACCTTGTGCTCCAATGGTTCGTAGATGTGTTGTAAGAGTGAATGACCCAAGTTTGATCATATATGAGTGCGTGTGTCTCCTCCCCCAAATTCCCCCTATTGTACTAAAAACAAGTACAAGAGTACACTCCGACCCCCTTCACCACCGTGACGGTGACGACTCTATTCGATCTTGTCACCAAAAGATGGTGAGGGCTCCGCTTTACTCGACCCCACAAAATGGTGAGGGCTCTACTCCTACTCCGACCCAATCACCATCACACAATGAGGGCTTTGGCTCTACTCCTACTCCCACCAAGGGCTTTGACCCTACTCCTACTCCGACCTTATCACCACCGCAGGCAGTAAGTGGCTCGCTCTACTTCTACTCGACCCCATCACCACCGGGACGGTAAGGGCTCCGCTCTACTCATGCTCCTCGATCGAGGGCTCGGCTCTACTTCTACTCGACCCGTCACCACCAGAGGGTGAGGGCTCAGCTCTACTCCGACACCGCCACCACAAGAAGTTCTACAGATAGCTCGTAGGTATATATATTCCTAACACGTTTCTACATTTGAAAGCATGAAATATATCATCTTAATGCATATTATGTATGTAATATGAAATTTGGATATTCATACTTTTAATAAGAAATTTCATGTTTAGATATGCATATTATGTTTTTAGCATGATAACTTGATGAATGATAGTGACAAATGTGACGGCTCGCCACGTGACGGCTCTACTTCAACCCCTTCACCACCATACGATGGCTCACCACATGACGACCCTACTCCGACCCTATCACCACCACACGACGGCTCACCATGTGACAACCCTACTCCTCGACCCAATCACCACCACACGGCGGCTCACCACGTGACGACCCTACTCCGACCCCGTCACCACCACATGATAGCTCACCACATGACGACTTACTCCGACCCCATCACCACCACATGGCACGGCCATTTTTGAGCTTTATTCAGCGATCGGATATCTCATCACTCGAGGAAGAATCGCAAAGAACGACCAGGATACTAAAAAGGACAACAAGTACTCAATGATCTATAAAGAACAACAAAAATATCTCACCAAGGGTTCGTACTCCTAACCGACTTGCACGTATATTTTGCATGTTTTTATCTGTGTTTTGTGTGATGATTTATCATATTTTGGGCGTATTTTATTTGATTTGCATGTTTTAGTGTTATGTTTTGTTATTTTATTGATTGTTTAGCTTTTGGTGGAAAAAACAAGTTTTGAAGCAAAAACGTTAAAAAGTCATTTCGCGAATCGCGGGCGCCATCATCGATTTTGACGTAATGTTCGTGATCCAAAGCCCAATTGACATGATTCATACACCAATGGAAAGCTAAGACAAATTTTTACAATGTCTATGTTACTACTAAATGCAAATGGAGACGTTTAGATGAGTTAGTCAAAATAATATGTCAAAATCTCTGGAAATAACACGTCTTGGTATTTTGGCCATAACTCTCTCGACAAATTGATATTTAGGTGATTAAAGTGGCTATCGAAAGCTAAGATATAGAGCTACAATCCATAATAAGACACCAAGATGAAATTTTGAACTTTAGAGGTCGCGCAATAGGCAGTACGCTTGCTATACTGCGTAGTGATGCACAAAGAACATCGATTTTTTTTTGCGTTTTTTGGCTCTTCCATCTTGTTTAGGACTCTAGGCTTATAAATAGGACTTGGGGAGCCCTTATTTTCGGCACACTCTCATTCATAGCACTTCTAGACTTTAGTTTTTGGTATTTTTTCTCGCTTTTCATCATTGGGATTGCTTGGTTCTCCTTGAAGTTATTTTGCTTCTTAATCAAAGAGTAAGATTTCTTAAACTCTTATGTTTGATTTCAATTGTTGGGTGGTTATTATTGTTGCATGATTATGTTTATGATTGTTTTCTTTCATTTAATTGAGATTATGATTCCATCCCCAAGCATGAATTAATTTCTTGTTCTAGGATGATTTGATTCAAACAAACAAGCATGAGTGTTGATATATTGATTTGCTTTCCGAATAAATTGCTTTATCTCGATTATTGATTGTCCGATCAACTTTTGATTGTTTTGGGGGAATAATTGAGATCGATCAAGATATTATTCCTGGACTAAATTTATTCAGGAGTTAGATATGAATCACGGATGTATTATCTAACACTCGGTTTAATGAAAATAGCAAATTATGTTGGGATAGCCCTAATTTGTGAATACGTGAGTTACCCGATCTATGTCTAGTTTTTACATGTTTATTATATTTGTTAACCGCATAATAAATTAATTGATATTCTCGCTTGCAAGTTTGATGAGATGATTCCAAATCCTAGACTTTCATTCATATATTTTTCTCAAAGTTTATCCGTCTTCGTTTGATTATAGTCTTTTACTTGTTTTTCCTTAGTTAATTAAAAAAATAAATCTTGTTAGAGTGTATAGGATTTAATTTTTGTTATTTGTGAAGCATAATAATTATTTGCCGGCTAAGTCTTCCTTGAGAGACGACTTGTGGTCAACTTGCTACCCTACGATTGATCTCGTTCTCTAGCGAGGATTGCTAGATTTATTTTAGGTGTTTAGCGGTCAAACAAAATTTTGGCGCCGTTGTCGGGGAAGGCTTTAGGCTTAATAATTATTGTGTTTATTTTTTCGTGTTTCTAGATTAGGATTGTTTTTGTTTGTTTATAGTTTACGTATTTTTCGTTAGTTGCGTTTGATCTATTTTTCTAGTGTTGTTTATACAAGCACCATGAATGACAACTAATAAAGAGCAACCACCACGACCAACATTAGAAGAGAGCTTGATTTCTTTTATTCAAGTTAGTCAGCAAACACAAGAGTGGAATAACAGACGTTTTGAATCCTTGGAAGCCTCTTTTAAGAGAATTGAGACTCAAGTCGGCCAATTGGCTAAGCAAGTTGGTGAGATAGCTCGATATCTCGTCAAAAAGCGGCACGTTACCTAGTCAACCAACGCAAGCTCAAGCCATCACTAATCTTGAAATTGATTATAATTATGATAATAAAATCGAGTTTCCATATTCTATGCCTCGCCTAACCCCATAGGTGTTGTGAAAGCGAAAGAAGAAGATGTAAACGAAGTAAGAACGGATAAAGAGATAAATAAGGGATCGCCCTTACACAAAATTGATAATCCCTACAAACCTTTTACTCCATCCCCAAGTCCACTCCCAAAGAAACAAGATCCAGGTAGTTTCATCATGAAAATTGCTTTTAGGAATGGTAAAAAAGTCAAAGGTATGCTTGATCTCTGAGTCGAGTTAACCTTACGCCTTACTCTATATTAAAACAAATAAATTAGAAAATTGAAGTCCATCACCTTATGTTTGTAACTTGTCGATAGATCTCTTAGGTATCCTAATGGCATTGTTGACGATATTTTGGTCCAAGTAAATGATCTTAAAATTCTCATGAATTTTGTTGTCTTGGATATGGGGAAGGATAAAGGAAATATTAATGATCACATTATCTTTGTTGGGTAATCGTTCATGGCCACCATTAGTACTATGATAGATGTAAAAATACAAAACTAAGTATGAATATCTTGAAAAACATGTAACATTTTCAATTTTTGGTATAGCTCATGGTCCCGCTTGTGCTTTGCCCGATAATTTTACGTTGACTCTATCGATTCTCGCTATGAAAGATATCTTATAGTGAACATAATAAAATCCAATCGGATAACAATTCCAAGATAGTAAAAAGGTCTTGCTCGATGACCCGCCATGATTTTCTTAGCTGATATCGCAAGTTAATGACGTTAAAAAACGCTTCTTGGGAGGCAACCCAATTTTTTTTTCCCTTTGTGTGAGTTTGCATGTGGTGCGTTTTTTTGTGCATGCTAGTATGATGTTTTAGTTTTTAGTTTATATATGGTCGGGGCGTAACCAGGATTTGATACCGAGTGAGGCCGATTTTTGCGTCTAGACCTCCAGCGGGCGCTTAGAACCAATTTTTTGGCCGCATGTCGCACCTAGACCGGATTGTTTGACCGTAAGTGTTTTTTAGCCAACACAATTTTTGCACCGATTTTAGCAAAGCCGACCGCCTAGGCCGATTTTTACAACACCGATTTGTATTGAATACAATGTCAATATTCTTCGTTAAATATCCCAAAATACATAATTACAACACAAAATTGACGTATTTTTCATTTTACGTAAAAAATGAGGGGGCTAAATATATTAATCCCAAAATTTACATATAAAAAAAATAAATAAAAATATTGGGGGGGCAGGGGAACCCTCCCCACCAAGGTAGGGTCGCCCCCGTATGTGGTATTTTGTTTTCTCTTCACATGGCTTTTGGCAGATTGATTTGTTCACATGATTTCTTTAACTATTTGCCGATTATAACACTTTCTGCAGTGGACGTCTCTCTTTCCTTCTATTTTATTTTCTTTACGCACCGAGGTCATTGTGTGAAAGTATGGGGAGATATTGTCATATTATATGTGTTATGATTGCATGTGGTTAGTTATCACTAGCCTTATAATTGTTAGAAGCCTTATAATTGTGTTGGTGAACTCGGCTATAAATATGTGCTAAAATATAATTTTTGATTATGAAAATCTTCTACCAAGTTTTGCAAATTTTAATAAATTAACAAGTTTTCGGAAATTTAAGTTTAATTTTTATTTCCTTTGCATAATTTGAGTAATAATACTTTTCTTGACTCCTCATTTTGATGAATCTTTCGGATAAGTGAAGAACTATGACACATATAGATGTTTGTGATGATACTTTTACAAGAGTTAAGGATAAGATTTCTTTTATCTTTGCTTTTATATGATACTTGAATCCTTGAGTAAAAATTTACACTTCTATAGGCCGACTTCTATTGGCTTGTAAAAGAGCCTTTGTCCATTCTTCATGTCCGTGATAAAAAAAATTGATAGGTTTTATCCGCAACACACAAATTATATATATAGTGTATTTTTAGATTACAATATGGATTTTTATTGGTCATCTTGATTTTTAGATGTAATTTTTGTTTTTCGATCGTTTTATGCATTTCGTTGTCACAACCATGTATGCGCAGATCAAAGATATGAATGGCACTCGGGCTTGTCAAGCATTTACGCATGAGTTTATTGATTGCCTCCCCCGTATAAGCTTCCTCGTTTTTGCACACGATGATGAATCCGTTAATAGTGACCAAAAAGGGATTGTGAATAGCTATCTATATTTGGAAGAAGAATATCCGTATGTAGGCGAATTCAAAAGGGCAAGCAAATTACACAAGATCCCGAGAGTGAATATTATATTATATAGAATTACTTTTATTTGTAGTTTTTGTATTTCAGTATTTATATATTAAGTTCGACTTTGTGCTTTGTAGAGTTCCACTTCTAGTCATGAGCGGGTGGTTGAACAATGCGTAAGCAACCGCCATCGGATGTATTGTGTTGACAACCAATTTTTGGAGATAGAATCCTGTGAGCGAGTTTCTCATACGTACAACTTCTTTTTTTAATTATTTTCACTTCTAAAAACGACCGCACGACCTTAACACCTTCAATCGCCTCTTGCGATTAGCTAAGTCAGCCTCACCCAAGTATTTGTGTGTGAAGAAGTGTAAGAAGATGGCTAAGTAATAAACACACAAGAAATTTTGGAAAGGAACACTTATATGGCTCACTCAACTTGCTTACAAGGCTTATTCGTTACAAATGAGGTCATTCACCTATTTTTACCGCCTCACCTCCTTAATGGACGGTGGTGCATTTGATCCAACAGCTTGAGAGAAATTTCTAGAACTCTCCACATAATTCCTACATATTCTACAAGTATTCGATAATTTCTACTCTAATCTACAACCTTCTACATAGTTCCATACTACTCTATAATATTCTAGATTATTCTAGAATGTTCTACATTGTTCTATCACATTCTAGGCACTTCTTGAATATTCTAGACTCTTCTACAATATTATAAACTCTTATAGAACATTTCGATTATTTTATATTACTTTAGATCATTCTAGAATCATGATAGGTGATTCTAGAAGATGGACTACATATAATGGTGAACCCGTTTTGTCCTAAGATGGCGAAAAAATAGATCATAAAGGCCAATCGCGTGATAACGCTACGACGATTGTTGGGTTTGGAGGTGAAAAGGATAACGAGTATTATATCGTCGAACTTGTACGCCCAAATTGGTGCCACAAACGTTACATCTATTGGAATTATGTTTGGTAAAACGGGTGTTGACCCGATTTTGACCAAATAATTAAGTGGTTTCCATTGGTGAAAAATAGAATTAAATTATCCAGAAAAATTCTACTAAGAGAGTTGATGAGAATAACATTTGGAATTTCTCAAAACTAATTCGGGTGAATGAGAAATTAATGCTAGAAGTTAGCCACTTAATACAAGTAAATGGTATGGAAAATGGAAAATATGGGGAAGGAGAAATGCTCCATCCCACATAGATAAAGAGGCAAAGTTTGCACACTATATTTATCCCAAGTTGACTTATGAGTTTGGGCCCTTGGGGGCACCCAATTTTTAAAACGGTGAGGACCTACATGCTTGTGGGTTTGATTCAAAGCACACACGCGTGCCGCCACCGCCGCCTATGTGCCCGTGTCCGGTCGCGGGTCTCGCCATGAGCCTGGGGGCCTCAAGTGCCCTTATTCTTTTGGACAAAGAACCTTTAAAATAATTGATTAATTAATTTTTGAATTAATTAACGGATTTTTCAACGGGAAGTGTTCGCACCGAGCACGGGTGACGACGCCCGCCGTGTTAGGCCGAACTTTGTTATTTTGGTTCGCATCCATGCAGTGGTCAGGCGCCAGGTCGCACGCCGATGCGGGCGTAACAAATGCATCTGCTCGCTGAAAACATGTCTTTTTCGAGCCAAAAGACGTGTTCTTTCCATACGAGGCACCGATGCCTATAAAACTCGACCCCAACAGATTGAAATGACACACGAAAATAATCGATTAATAAAATGGTCATTGCATTCCAAAGATATTTACTTCCCTCCTTCAAAAGCTTGAAAGTTCAAACACCTATTGTTCAGTCAGAATTCGGTTTTTGCTAGTGCCGCTAAACCGAACAAGTAAAAAAAGTCGTTGTATCTTAGAGACGAATGCTCGGAATCGTAAGCACTCGTATATGGGCGTCTTTCATCTTAAGTGGAGATCGAATATAATTTAGGCCTCGACTTAGCCATACACTTCAAACACCTAGCTCATTTTTCTTTGAAACAGTAAACCTTTATAAATTTTACCCACTATTCGCATGATTTAAAGATCTGCTTTTTGTTCAAGACGATGGCTTCAATCTCATTCACACCGATGGTTGTTGCTCCCGCCATAAAAGCCGCTCAAGTTCGGGCGCGTCAATTCAAATATTGGCAATGTAAGATGCCGTTTTACTTGACGACCTTGGGATTGTCTCGTCAAGCGATGATCCCCTATCGCTGGCGATGAAGAAATCTACAACAACCAAAGAATCGATGTGGATGCTTGGCATAACAACGATTTTCTATGTCGAAACTACATATTGAACCGCCTAGACGACACCGTATAATGTTTATAACACGCTCAAAACGCCCAAGGAATTGTGGGATTCTTTGGAGAAGTTAAGTACAAGACGGAAGATGCAGTACAAAAAAATTTGTTGTCGCAAATTTCTCGAAAGTACAAGATGGTTGACACAAAGATTCAAATCATATTTCACGACTTAGTGTTCTCAAGGATGATTTTGAAGGAATCCTTTCAAGTGGTCGCAATAATTGAGAAATTGCCATCATTGTGGAATGATTTCAAAAATTACCTCAAGCACAAGCGTAAAGAGATGGGGCTTGAGGATCTGATTGTTCGCTTCAATCAAGAAGACAATCGAAAATCGTAAGTGAAATCCAAAGAAGCCGAATGGAGGCCAAGGCCAATCTTGCCATTTCAATCAAGCACTAGCAAGAAACGCAAGCACTCCGGGAAAGACAAGGTAAAGGCCAAAAAGTTCAAGGGTAATTGCTACAATCGGGCAAACCGAACCACATGGCCAAGGATTGTTGTCACCCGAAAAAGCGGCAATCATGGTGGCAACCAACAAGCCAATGCGACGGAGGACAAGTCGGTTCCAATCAACATGTCGGAGCTCGATCTCACCGTCGTTGTGTTTGAAGCCAATATGGTGGATAACCCAAGGGAGTGGTGGATAGATATCGGGGCTACTCGTCACATTTGTGCCGATAAGGAGATGTTCTCCTCCTACACCCCGATAAATGGAAGGAAGCTCTTCATAGGAAATTCTTTGACTTCCAACATCGTGGGGCTTGGGAAAGTTGTGCTCAAGATGACTTGGAAAAGAGCTTACGCTTGTAGATGTGCCGCATGTCCCGACATCCGCAAGAATATGGTTTCCGGTCCTTTCTTAGTAAGGCCGGGTTTAGACTAGTGTTTGAGTCCGATTAAGTTAGTAATGACCAAGAATGGTCGGGTTTCATTGTAAGGGCTACCTTGATAAGGGCCTTTTTAAGATGTTTGTAATGTCTATTTTCCGCAGGCGAAGAATAAAACTATTACTCGCTTACTTGTTGGATTGTTCTAATTTATGGCATGATAGATTAGACACGAAACTTCAACACAATTAAAAGGTTAGTGAAACCGAATTAATACCTACATTTAAATCGACTCACAAGACAAATGTGAAATTTGTGTTGAAGTAAAGTTGGCCAAAGCACCGCTTTCATTTGGTAACGAAGTACCAAACCACTCGAGTTAATTCATACAGATGTGTGTGATTTAAAACTTGTGAAAACTCGAGTTGGGAAAAAGTACTTCATAACGTTTATAGACGATTGCACAAGATATTGCTATGTGTATCATTTGAAAAGCAAAGATGAAGCTTTAGTAGCTTTTAAGACTTATAAGAATGAAGTTGAAAATCAGCTTAATTTGAAAATTAATATGATTCAAGTGATAGAGGCGGAGAGTATGTTGTCCGTTTGAAGAATTTTGCTTGGACGGGTATAATTCATCAAACGATCGCTTCCCTACTCACCTCAATCAAATTGAGTCAGAGAACACAAAAATTGTACTCTTAAAGAAATGATGAATGCGATGTTGATAAGTTCGCTTACCCCAAAAGTTGTGGGGAAGCCATACTTTCGCAAAACTACATTATTAATAAGATTCCACACAAAGGTAAAAACGAAACTCCATATGAGTTATGGAAGGACATAAACCATCATATAAGTACCTCAAAGTGTGGGGGTGTTTGGCTAAAATCAAGTACCTAAGTCTGAAATAAGTTAGAATCATTCCCAAGACGATCGATTGTGCTTTCATTGGATATACTAACAATAGTAGTGCATATCGCTTTTTAGTGCACAAGTCAGCAATTCCCGATATAAATGAAGGTATGATCATTGAATCAAAGAATGCTATATTCTTTCGAGAATGTCTTTCCGAACAAAGAACGGAAAAGAAGAAAGTTCGAGTAAATGAACTTATGAAAACGCAAGGTTACCTTAAAGCAATGATGAAGAGAACTAAGACGCAGTAAAAAGGACAAAAGTAGCTAAGTCTTTTGGTCCCGATTTTCTAACTTATATGTTAGAAAATGAACCCCGAATTATTCAAGATGCATTGTCTAGTCCAGAAGCTCATCTCGGAAAGAAGCTATCAACATAATGAGATAGATTCCATCATGTAAAATCACACTTGGGAGTTAGTTGATCTCCCACCGGGTTGCAAACCTTTGGGATGCAAGTGGATCCTTAAAAGAAAGTATAAAACAGATGGATCTATTGACAAATATAAAGCTCGCTTTTGACTAAAGGGTTTAGACAAAAGGAGGGATATGACTTCTTCGATACATATTCTCCTGTCACGAGGATTACGTCTATTCGTGTTCTCATTGCTATTGTAGCTTTGCATAACCTTGAGATACATCAAATGGACATTAATACGCTTCTTGAATGGTGAGCTTGAGGAGGAGATTTATATGGAACAACCCGAGGGGTACGTTGCACCAGGTCAAGAGCGAAAGGTGTGTAAACTTGTTAAGCCACTTTATGGACTAAAACAAGACCTAAGCAATGGCATGAAAAGTTTGACTCGACTATGAAGTCAAACGGTTTCAAGATCAATGAATGTGACAAGTGTGTCTACATTAAAGGTACTACAAATGATTAGGTCATAGTATGCCTTTATGTGGATGATATGTTGATTATGGGGAGTAGTCATGATTTAATCATGAATACTAAGAACATGTTAAAGAAGAACTTTGACATGAAATATATGCGAGTATCTCGATGTTATATTAGGGATTAAAATCTCTAGAACTTTAGATGAAATTGTCTTGTCACAATCCCATTATGTCGAAAAACATACTTATAAAGTTCAATGCTTTTGATAGTCCTCCGGCTAAGACACTGTAGATTTAAGTCTACACTTGGCCAAGAATAGAGGCGAACCAGATTCTCGATGGAATATGCAAGGGTAATTGGCAGTGGCCCGATGTACTTAATGAATTGTACACGCCCGATATTGCATATTCAAGTGAGTAAACTAAGTAGTTCACAAGTAACCCGAGTACAGATAACTAGAAAGTCGTGACAAGGGTAGTTCGATATTTAAACTATACCATGAACTATGGAATACTTTATATGAGATATCAAGCAAAAGATAGAAGGATATTGTGATGCCAATCGATATCGACACAAAAGACTCCAAGTACACGAGTGGACATGTTTTCACAATTAGTGGAGGAGCAGTGTCGTGAAGTCTTCTAAGCAAACATGCATAGCTCGATCCACTATGGAATCTCGAGTTCATTGCTTTAGATAAAGTTGGAGAAGAAGTTATAATGACTTAGAAACTTCTTAGAGGATATTCCTTGTTGGAATAAGCATGTGTCTCCTTTCGTGATGATACATCGTGATAGTCAATCAGCAATTGGAAGGGCACAAAGTAGTATGTATAATGGTAAGTCTAGAAATATACGATAAAGACACAATACCATTGACAGTTGATTTGAATGAGATTATTTTGTTGACTACGTGAAGTCAAAGGAAAACCTTGCGATCCGCTTACAAAAGGCATAAATCGAGATCAATTGTATAAATTAAGTGGAATGAGTTTAAAATCCACAACTTAAAGAATGTTCATAGCGATAACCCAACCTTGTGAATTGGAGATCCCAAGACCTTGGTTCAATGGGACAACTAAGTTATGAATGTTCACCAACACTTGAAAAATGTGTTTGCTCATTCTCGATACATCCAAGTGAATGAAAACCTACTGAATGTGGTGAGGTTAAGTTTAAGACTTTTAATGATTCATATACCGAAAGTCTGGAGTATGGCAGATACTCTTCAATAGAGATCACCTATATAAGTGAGAAGTAATGGCCACTTCAAAGAAACACTTATGAATCTAAGATATGGTCCAAGGCCGAAATGGACACAACGTGAGAACAACAAGTGTTAGAGTTATTATTGTGTATGTATTGTTGTCTTTTACATACAAATGGCCGAGTAGTTCAAGACATCATTAAGCAAAGCTAGTAAATTCGATTGTATTTTACTAAGGAAGGTTCAAAGCCAAAGGTTACCTATCCTCGATGCAATAAAAATTCGCCGAGACTTTCAAGCTTAATTTGCATACACGCATGCATTAATTTCATTCATGTGGGGGATTGTTGGAATTGTGTTTGGTAAAATGGGTGTTGACTAATTTTGACCAAATAATTAAGTGGTTTCCATTAGTGAAAAATGAAATTAAATTATTTGTAAAAATTTATTAAGAGAGTAGATGAGAATATCATTTGAATTTCTCAAACCCAATTCCGGTGAATGAGAAATTAATGCTAGAAGTTAGCCACTTAATACAAGTAAATGGTATGAAAATGGAAAATGTGGGGAAGGAGAAATGCTCCATCCCACATAGGATAAAGAGGCAAAGTTTGCACACTATATTTATCCCAAGTTCGACTTATGGATTGGGCCCTGGGGGCACCAAGTTTTTAAAGCGGTGAGGACCTATATGCTTGTGGATTTGGTTCAAAGCACACACGCCGCCGCCCCGCCGCCGCCGGCCGGCTCGGGTCGTGGGCCGTGGGCTTCAAGGCCCTTATTCTTTTGGACCAAAAACCTTTAAAATAATTGATTAATTAATTTTTGAATCAATTAACGGATTTTTCAATAAGGAAGTGTTCGCACCGAAAGCATGGCGGGGCGACGACGCCTCGCGGCGCCGAACCTATTTGCATCCCGAAAGCACGGGCCGACGCGACGCCCGCACGGGTCGCGTCGGCCGAACTTTGTCATTTTGGTTCGCATCCATGATGGGCAGCGACGGCGTGCGCGGCGTCGTCGCATCGACTCAAGTGTAGAACATATGCGTCTGCTCGTTGAAAACCTATTTTTTCGAGCCAAAAGACGTGTTCTTTCCATACGAGGTACCGATGCCTATAAAACTCGACCCCCGCAGATTGAAATGACACACTAAAAATAATCGATTAATAAAACGGTCATTGTATTCCAAAGATGTTTACTTCCTCCTTCAAAAGCTTGAAAGTTCAAACACCGTTGTTCGCCGTATTTTCGATTTTTGCTAGTGCGCTAAAACGAAACAAGAAAAGACATTGTGTCTTAGAGACGAACCAAAACTGTAAGCACTCGATATGGGCGTCTTTTCGTCTTGAGACCGAATATAATTCAGACTCGACTTAGCCATACAATTCAAACACCACCATTTTTCTTTGAAAGGGAAACCTTTATAAATTTTACCCAACAACATCAAAGTGCGGAGACACCTCATAACATGTGTTTACTATCCCAAACGAACCTTCAACCCCAAACACAAAATGAACGGCCACAAGTCAAGAAGTTGTTGAGGAACAAGACTCTAATGAGAGAAGTGGCAAGGATGAGACGGTTGGCCAAAGTGCCTACAAACACAAATGGATGAAAGTATTGGATATTTGATTAGATGCTTCTACTGAAAACCATTACACAAGTCCATGCAATTAGCTAATGACAAAATTCGAACAATTTCAGTATAAAGAGGGCATTGTAATGATCAGGAGATTATAACATAGCTGAACAATTTTTAGAGCTGTGTAATTAAGCTGGAATCATTGTTGTCTTTCAAAAGTAGGGTATCAAAAATATGAATTTTTTTTTGTGTGCTTAAAATTTCTAATACATGTGAACCCTGAAAAAGTAAGGAATAAAGATTTGTTATGTGGAGTTGATGATGAAAACCTAAATGATAATCATAAGGCAGTTAATATCACATCTAATTAATGGCGAATAGGAAAATGCAACAATTTATTCCATGAAACAATTTTTAAAAGTCAAAATATTTTCAAAAGAACTTGATCAGACAACAAATAAAATTACACTTTAAGCATCGAAGCGTTATATGTACCTCTAAGAATACTAATAAGCTTAATAACGAAGGCAGTAATACTATCCAACAGTAAATCAGATGCTAGGAAAACCAAACAGAGTATTTGCCTTTTAATAATGATAGCAGAAATCAACACGACTATAATAATAAACATCCTAATCAGTTTTAGATGTCACGAATATTTATTATCTATGTTTATTATAAATGCATGAATGTTTATTTTATTTTATTTATATTTATATTTATTGTATTTTCTTTTATTATTATTTTTATTTTTTTAATTTATATTTTATTATTATTATTATTATTTTATTTTAAATGCATGAATGTTTCTGCTAAAAATTGATTGGACTAAATGTCCCTGATTCTTTCCATTTTTATGGCATTTTTTTGTATAACTAAAACTGAAACGATTCTTTTAAAAATATTTTTTTTTAGTATAATAGGAGAACTTGGGAGTGGACACACGCACCGCATGGGATCGAACCCGGTCATTTATCCTTACAACACATGTCTCAACCACTAGAGCACAAAGTTGATCCTTTTAAGTATAATTGGAACGGTTCATTTGGTATTTAATCAATTTAATGATGGAGAGAGACAAACTGCAATGCTCCGTGAAATGGTTCATTAGAATTGGTAGATGTTTCTACTAAAAACAAATAAGAAATATAGGTGTGTACGGTACAAGGTTGGTTTGGAGATTCATAAATCTCCGTAACCGCCTCAAGTTCGAGATTTGAAAATCAAACTCAGAATCGAACCGTAGAAAAAATCTTGATCGAACCGCATCGAAAATTCGATACGGTTTGGTACGGAGATTCGGTTCTAACGGGACGGCACGGTAAAAGTAGATTAATCATAAGTAAAACACACAAAATAAGAAAAATAAAAAATGAATGTAAAATTCACCAAACAATTATAGTCCATTCATGTTCGTGTTTGAATACCTAAAGTGGATGGTCCACCCTCCTAGGCCAATACTCCTCCTCGTAGAATGGGCTTTCCGGTGCTTAAATTGGACCCCAAGTTTTTGAAACTACTTTCTTACCCTTGTTAGTCGAAATCCTACCATGATTCCCCCATCCTAATGGCCGATCGTCCACGAACCGGGCTCTTCTCGCTTGAACAATGACAACTTTTTTGTCGCATCTTGATGGCGATAATTTGTAATACGATGCCCAACAATCCGACAATTAACGCAAAATCCGCAAATTCCCATAATCGATCGAAACAACAAAACAATATCCCACCCTTTAACCATAATTAATTCTCAAGAGATTTATTCAAACCAAGTTCAACTAACACTCGAACAAAATGTCCCACCTCCCGAACAACAAACGACCATCAATATGGATCGAGTACCTATCGTACTTGTAATCTTCATAATCAAAAAGGGATGCCAATACCGATACTTAGTTTATAAATCAACCCAAACTTGTGTCAAAGAAGTATTAATTTTATAGGATTGAAACCGGGATCCAATTAATGGTGTGAATTGTACCCGATTCAAATTCCATGAAGCTTTAACGGAAGCACGACATGGGCCACTATATCATTAAATTGTAAACTAAAATAATCTTGACCTAGTGGTACCAATTGTCATGCATATTGGATTCTCCAAACAACATGCAATTTCGATTTGAGCGTCTCTAACGTGCACGGCTTCATGATACATATATGACACATTTATAAGAAAATATAAAAGTTTATGTTATAGTGGCAGATGTTTATTGAGAGAGGCAACATGAAAGCATGACGTTGCAATAATGATATATGTGGGGAGAACAACACATTCTTGGCCCAAAATACCAATAGATGCAAATGAATCAAGTATGTGCAATATGTCTAATTAAAGTAGGGTGCAGAGCTATTTATAAACCATAATAAAGTTTATAGGATAAAGCACCTCATTTGATACTTAAGGTAACATCAAAATTTGAAACAAATGATTATTGAGTATGACGATGAAGAACAATTCATACGATTTATAAGAGCTATTTCCCAAATTTGAATAAAAATGTCCTTCCACTCATGAACTAACAATTCGAGCAATATTAGTCGGTAAAAATGAGCATATTGATAGATTGATTGATATTTTGATCTCTATGTTAGCGATTCAAGAAACAAATTTGTTTACGAAGGATGATTGAAAGTAAGCTCAAAGAGGATCAATACTTTGTGATGAATTGTCAACTACGAAATCCTTTTTCTTCAACCAACTTCGTTTTAATTCTTTTGCAATTCTTATTTTCTTGATGTTATTTTTTAATCATAAAGTTCAAAGGGCCTTACAAATTTTAGTTTCATGATTAGGAAATGATACAAATTTAGTACGCCACATCTTTATATGCATGTATGTTAAAGCAAAATATATTAAATAAATCATGTCGTCGCGTATAACGTATGTACACCTTACTAGTAGTAGAAAAAGAGGGGGAAAATATTTTAACTTTTGTATTCAAGCTAACAGCCTTTTTTATTGAATGCCTTCTTCGCAACCCATTAGACTGTACGAGATCGTGCAAATCTGACCACCCATGTTTAAATGGATTCCGAGAAAGGAAATTTTTGAGCATATATAGAGGTAGGAAATTTTTGACAATGGAGCTAATTAACGAGATATATTGTTACAAAATGCTCATAAATACAAGCATGATCACCCAATTTCAACGTCATTGCGTCAAGATGAGCAATTGAAACTGATGGGTTCAGCATCAGTATGTCACTCTCAACTTAATATAGTGTGGAGATTTTGTTTCAAATAAGCATTAATATTTGATGATTTTGAAGTAATGTTTGAAGTATTTATGAATATTCTGTTACAAACTCACAAAGGAAACAAAAAATCTAGAGAAACTAAGTATTGTTGTCTCACATGAACTCAATTTAACTCTAAACCTAAAACCAATGTGAGTTTTTCTAATTCACTAATAGAAAAAGGGTCTTTTGCAATGGTATTTTTAGAGACGACACCCAATTGTTGCAAAAGAATGGCTTTGCGACAATTTTACCGCCGCTAAAAGTTTTCGTAAGAATTTTAAAAAGTTCCGGTCACACTATCTTATAGCGACGAAATATAAAAAATGGGCATCTCTCATTATTACAGAATTTGCGACGACAGGCGTCGTCTTTAATTACTTTCTGTTTTGCAACGACAAAGTGGTTTCCAAAGTCAATTATTAGAGACGAGTTTTTTGGTCGTGGCTAATATTATTTCATTTAAAATTAGAAATCAGTCAAATCTATCTAACCCTAGTCTCCTCCCTCTCTCTGTCGATCTTCCCCGCTGTCGCCGTCACCGTCACCGTCGCCTTTGTGTTCAATGGTTCGCCTTTGTTGAGGTTAACTCCAATATTCTATTTTCCTTTGTTGAGATGATATTAGCTCAATGTTGGTGATTACTCGCTGACCATTAGAGGTTTATTTTCCTTCTCTGAATCAAAATATCATTCGCCAACCGGTCAGCCCCAATCTCCACCACAGTTGCCGCCGCCGCGGCTCTTTCACAATTCTCCCTGCATAATCAAAATGACTAATCTAGATTTCTCTTTGGAGGTAAAGAAGGGTGACATTTTTCATGAGGATTTCCTTAAATATATTGATTGATTATTAAATCGTAATTGTAGTGATTTTAAAACATTTTTTTAATCGTCTGGTGCATAAGCGTATAGGAGGAAAATATTCTTTAATTATGAGAAACGAATCAGAAAGCGGAGTCCTCCAGAGAAGGTATTGTTTTGAGCTGTGTTTTAATTCCATTTAAAAAGAAGAATTTGTATTTGTAGTGCCATGTGCATCATGGCATCATGTATTGCCCATATGCAAAAAGAGAAAGAGCATCAAAAAGAGAAATGCCCATATGCAAAAAGAGAAAGGCAATACATGAGCCCATGATAGTATTGCAATATATATATACACATGTTTGTGAATGCAAACTGGGATACGAGAGCAGAAACACTTTATCATTCAATTTTGATCAGAATAATTAGTTCCATATAATCTCTCCTTAAGGATCACCAATATTTTCTTAAGGGTTTAAGGCGAGGAGAAATTTTGGGTGCTCTAGTAGTATTCACTTTGATCGGGGTGAATACTCGAATGCAATTTGGAAGGCTTGTAGACGAGCTATCAAGATCAAGGGTCAACGAAGTGAATCGTGATTTTTTCCGGTACCTACTTGAAAGGTATCATCGATTCCTAATTGCGTGACTATTTGCAAGTATATGTGTTTATTTGCTAACAGTGGTATCATAGCCATTATGGCTCGTTCTCGCCTATTTCACATGCTTGAATTTGCGTATGGTGTATGTTTTATTTTTAAGCATCCATATTAATAACTATACATGAGATTTGATATTAATTAATAAAATTCGAATCTGTGACTATTTTTTATATGCAGTATTAGTATCAAATTGTAGATCTTGAAGAGATGATTAATTTGATATATTGTGCATATTAATCCGATATAAAATGAAATAGTTATGACAATTTGAAATTTCTGTGAGATAAATAATTTTAGCTTCGGATTGTGTGCACATACATACATGTATGGTGTGAATGGATTTTTGATCATGCAATAGATATGCACGTTTTTTTTATTTGCTGCCAATATTCACATTTACCAACTTTATTATTGAAATTTGTGCCAACAAGATAACCAAAATGATGCTGGCTTTACAAATTTTCAATTCGGCTTTGATTTTCTGCTGTTCGTTTTTGCAATTCGTATGTTTAGCGCCAAAGGGGCTGCTGGCTCTGCAATCTGTAATATGTTATCTATTCGAATTGGACAACAGCGGGGTAATTATGAAATGTTTTTATCTGTTTCTTTTAGAATTATTATTTGATAATATGATGCATATATTAATTGCAATATGTGTTTTATGCAATCTTATGTGTGAATAGGTATTTGACATTTTTGGATGCTCATGTTTATGTGGCTAGTTAGTTTATTATTAAGAGATAGTTTTTTGGAGATGGTGGTGATACAAAGTCCTAAATTATTTAATTCCTAGAATTTTGTAGTAGGTCCATAAAAGTTGTAATTTTAAGTTATTATTATTTTTAGGACTGATGTATTAGAAGGGCCATTATTTGGGATATGTATTTTTGAGTATGTTTTGTTTATCACCACCATAGGCCGAAAAATTGTCTCGACATGAGCATCAAATATCACCCAATTATTTTATGCGATTTATACACATGATTATTATGGACAATGTTTCTATTCGTGGATTATTTAATTTTTTATTATTGTCTTCAACTTAGTGGGAGATGATTATTAGCATTTGGCGGTGAATTTTTGATCTCACCGAGTTAAAGAAAATAATAAAATTTTATTTGAATCCGAATAGAAATCTTTAAATTAGACCAAAGATCCTAACATATTGCGCATTATGTACAGTGATGGATGCCCAAATAGCTTTTTCTCGACCTTTATGGCTCTGGCAAACTTGATGGCCAAAACTATGGCATGTGGCATCGAAAAATTCAATTTGTGTTGCACCATATGAAATACCTTGATCATCTCACCACCTTTATGGCTATGCCAATCGAACAGGAAAATGGACAGAATGCCCCATATCGTCGCGATTTGGACGCATACAATAAGTGGGTAGATCGGGATAGAGTGCGCACTATACTATGTTGAGTGCATGCATGACCATCCGATCCATGAGTTCGAAAAGTATCCAAATGCCTAAGGAGCCGTGGGAAGGCTTGAAGTTCACATACGGTACTACCCAAGCAACGAGGTTGAGGGCTCTTACCCTTAAGTTTAACCAAGACGTCTTGACCCAAAAAACACACAATGAGTCATCATCTTGATGTGATCAAGGATATGATTCATGAACTTCAAAATTTGGAAGTGAACTCACCGACGAACAACAAGTTTTGGCTGTCCTAAGGTTGCTACCGAGCAGACTTGGGGACACGTTTAGCTTGTGCTCACTCATAATGAGCAAATCCAAACTTTTGACAAGTGTCGCCGGTCATCTTAGGCTTGAGATCGACTGGCCGAGAGGCGGAGCGAGCACAAACAAATGCTTTTGTCGCACATTCGGTCAACGTAAGCTATCAAAGGCAAACGTTGGAACATGCATAAGGGCGCGGATATAATAGTGGTAAGAACTAAAACTTGGGCCCACAAGGTGAAAAAGCCACAAAACATCAACGTGGTAAAAGGGGCGGGAAGAAGAAAAATATTTGCTTTAATCTGTGGAATGGGTCACTTTGCTCGTGATTGCACCGAGCCAAAGAAGGTAAAACCCGCTCCTAGCTCTTTTCAACTCTTTTGTTTGTTAACATATTTTTGTTGCTAATTCTCTCCATGGTTGGATTGTAGACCTGAGCAACCAAACATGTGACAAGAGACTAAGCAAGTTTTGTAGATTATCATCGAGTGCGGCATGCGGCCATTATGTTGCTATGGGTAATGGAGCACATGAGGAGGTTGTTGGAGTTGGGTCATACCGGCTCAAGCTAAGCACCGGGCGCGAGCTACTCCTTAGTGATGTACTTTACACACCCAACGTTTGATGTAATTTACTTTCGCCAAAGACTTTTAAGACATGGTTTTTCTTTCTGTTTGATCAAGCTAAGTTATCCATTTTTCTTGGTAATGAACTGTATGGTGTGGGATTTATGAGTGATGGATTTTTCATGTTAGAATTATCCAATGAATGTATTTCTTTTGTTTCTTCATCTGTTGATGTTATTTATGATTCTGTTAAATGGCATGCGAGGTTGGGATACATTGGACAAGAAGATTGACTAGGTTAGCTCGAGAAGGTCTTTTAGGTCAACTACCTAAAGTCAACCTTCCTATGTGTGAACCATGTCCGGCAGAAAAGCATGCCGGAAACCTTTTGGTAAAGCAAAGAGGTCTACTCATCCTCTTGAAATAGTCTATTCGGATATATGCGGGCCTATGAACGTGAGGGAACGACACGGTGCATCCTATTTTCTTACGTTCATTGATGATTATTCACGCTATGGGTCAAGATATCTCTTGTCTCATCGGTCGAAGCGCTTGTCTGCTTTTAACCGATTCTTGCCGAGGTTGAAAACCAAAGAGAACGAAACCTCAAAGTTTTACGATCTTGGTAGAGGGCGAGAATATTTGTCGATCGATTCAGACAATTATGTGAAGAAAAAGGAATTATAAGACAATTGTCCATTCCATATACTCCGCAATAAAATGGGGTTGCGAGAGAAGGAACAGACACTTCCTGGAAATGACCAGATCAATGATAGCGCAAGCTAATCTTCCAATATCTTTTTTGGGGAGATGCGATTTTTTTGCCGCCTACATACTAAATCATGTGCCTTCAAAGTCAGTTCCTACGATACCATATGAGTTGTGGCATGGCGAAAACCTACTTTAGAAAGCTTGCGCCCTTGGGGGTCGGTGGCTTTGTTCACAACACTTCTCATAAGCATGGGAAGCTTGGTCCAGAGCGATCAAACATGTCTTTATAAGATATTGTGATCACTCGAAAGGCTATGTGATGTATGGTGAACATCCTGATGGAGGAATGACTGAAATTGAATCCCGCGATGTTAACTTCCTCGAGGAGGAATTTCCAACAATTGGAGAAGTAAGAGGAATCTAGAACGTATGAGTTGCAAGATCCCAAGGACAATGCTATGCTTCTGGCGAGGGTGAGACTTCAAAATCTCATCCGATTATCAACGGAGACAATGGTAGTGGTCCTAAAATCAGTGGGAGTGACCCACTGGTGGAAGACTCTCAAAATCTACTTATGCATCGAACCAATCGTGGAATAGTACCCCGAAGACATTTTGAAATTGAGGGGAATCTTTCATGTGTGTTTCTATGGATATTGATGAGCCACCACCTATCAAGAGGCTATTACTTCTCCTAATTCAAGAGTGGATAATTGTTATGGAGGAAAAGATGAGCTCGATGGCTAAGAACCAAGTTTGGGAGCTAGTTGATCTTCCACTGGATGCAAGACCATTGGGAACAAATGGGTTCTTAAGGTCAAGCGCAAAGCGAGATGGGTTGATCGACAAGTATAAAGCTCGTCTTGTGGCGAAGGGCTATACTCAAAGAGAGGGTGTAGACTATGAAGAGACATTCTCCTAGTGGTGAGATTTGCCTCAATTCGCCTTATTTTGGCCATTGTCGCCCATCTTGATCCGGGAATTATTCCGGATGGATGTGAAGACAACATTTCTCAATGGGGAACTAGATGAAGAGATCTATATGGATCACCCTAAAGGGTTTCACCACAAGGGACAAAGAGCGCAAAGTATGTCGCTTAAAGCGTTCCATTTATGGATTGAAACAAGCAACCGCACAGTGGTACTATCGATTTCATCAAGCTATCACGTCGATAAGCTTTACGATGGTCGAAGAAGACCATTGTGTGTATATGAAGAGAAATGAGAGAAAATTTTAATTCTCTCACTTTGTATGTGGACGATATTTTATTAGTGGAAATGACATGGAGATTATTGTCGCCACACAAGAGTGATTGTCCTCTACATTTGAGATAAAGGACATGGGAGAAGCGAGAATACATACTTGGTGTTAAGATACACCGTGATCGTTCGAGAAAATTATTGAGTTTGTCTCAAGAGACTTACATCAAGAAGATTCTAGAGCGATTTTTTATGCAAAATGCTAAACCTATTGACGTACACCCATGGAAAAAACTTGTGTTCTTAGCAAAGATTTATGCCCAAAAAAGATGAAGAAAAAGAATGCATGGCTAGGGTTCCATATGCAAATGCAATAGGAAGTCGATGTATGCAAAGATGTGTGTACTCGACCGGACATCCTGTTTTGCGGTTTGGAATAGTGAGCAGAGATATCAAAGTAATCCTGGGTGCGCCCATTCATTTTCTTTGTCAAGATGATACTTAGATATTTGAAAGGAACAAGTGGTCTTTCATTATGCTATCATAGGGGTAGTTTAAAGTTATTTGGGTATAAGCGATGTCGATGGATCGGCGGATAGAGATGAACGCAAATCCACATTGGGATATGCATTCTTATTGGGAGGCGTTATCACTTGGTGTAGTAAGAAGCAACCTTGTATCGCTTCATCCACCATGGAAGGTGAATATATTGCTTGTACATCTAATTTTGTACAAGAGGCAACTGGTTGAGAAGATTTCTTGTAGTCTGCGCATAACAGCGCATGTTGATGATGCGGTTGTTGTCTATTGTGACAACACCTCTGCACTAGCATATGCTAAAGACCCCAAGTATCATGGGAGGACCAAGCATATCGACACCAGATACCACTTTATTCGAGAAAGTGTTGCGCAAGGTCAAATAGTTCTCAGGCATATTCCTACTAGCGATATGGTCGCTGATCCTTTTACTAAACCTTTGCGAGAGATGTGTTCCAAAGGCATGTTAAAAGTATGGGATTTGTATCAACATTTTACCGATTAATAAGTTTTTTTGTTCTTATTAGTCTGTTAGAGTACTGTGTTTAATGATTGATAATGTCACCAGACTTAGATTGAACCACTCACAGGTGAAATCGCCCTGGTGCTTTGGTAGCGAGCAGGATGAGACTCATTGATCATGATCGCACAAATGAGAAAGATGCGACTGATCATCGTCACGCTAGAAATAACGTGAAAATCTAAAGTTTAACAATAGTCGCCTTGGCATGAGGCCAAGATGAGATCATACATGATCGAGAATGGAGTAAGTCCAAACTTCATAAAAGTCTATTTATAGCCAAGTGTGCGGTGTCGAGGAAGATGTTGCGGAGACCAACTTATGTAATACGCAGGTTAGACGCTAGAAGAGCGACTGGACTAAGACTTGTATGATATTTAGAGCATGACATGCCCAAGTTGAGTGGGATCTCTATCATAACATGTATTCATACTACATGTGCTTTACGTCGACCTTGTAAGATGAGTGACTGAATGGATCCCCTGTTTTGTCACTTTGTGAGCTCTTATTGTGTTTATAAATACCCTTTGGGACTCTGGACTTTGTCATGATGTGTAAGCTTGATGATGTTACTTTAGCATGTATCCAATGACCAAGATTAGTTCGATCGCGAAGCATGACTAGGAAAGTTGTTAAGACCAAACCGATTGACATAAGAGGCGAGAAAAAACTATGTTGGTAATGCACCTATGTTCTATGGCTCATAGGCGGCCGACTTTGTCGAAAATATGTTTTGACATAGTCATGAGCGTAGATACATATTTGGGAGATCAAACATGTTGGATGCATATTAAGGGATTAAAGGTGTTTGGTCGGGTGCAACCACGTAGATTGGGATAAAAAGCGAGTCTCTTGAGTTGTAGAGTTATATTAGTTGGGTGATGACTTAATATAATTCTCCTCATTTTTTCGCTTGGTCGCACACCTTATTCCTTGTATGAAAGAAGAGATTATGGGATATGATTCTCGATCAAATATGGATGAGTGGGAGATGTCTTGCCATGTGCATCATGGCATCATGTATTGCCCATATGCAAAAAGAGAAAGGGCATCAAAAGAGAAATGCCCATATGCAAAAAGAGAAAGGCAATACATGAGCCCATAATGGTATTGCACTATATATATACATATGTTTGTGAATGCAAGCTGGGATACGATAGCAGAAACAATTTAATCACATTGGCTCTTATTTTGTCATTCAATTTTGATCATAATAATTAGTTCCATATAATCTCTCCTTAAGGATCACCAATATTCTCTTAAGGGTTTAAGGTGTGGAGAAATTGTGGGTGCTCTAGTAGTATTCACATCGATCAGGGTGAAGCGCATTTTATACTCGAGTGCAGTTTGGAAGGCTTGTAGACGAGCTATCAAGATCAAGGGTCAACGAAGTGAATCGGTGATTTTTTCCGCTACCTACTTGGAAGGTATCATCGATTCCTAATTACGTGGCTATTTGCAAATATATGTGTTTATTTGCTAACAAAGTATTCAGTTGTAAGGGAAAAAAATCTATACTATACTCATTCTAGCTAATTTGTGTTAAAATGATTGAAATAAAGTGAATACTTTCTGGATTTTGACTAGTTATAGAGGTTGATCTGTTTTGTTTTCCCTTATCCATTATAATAACTATATTTGGATTACAAAAAGAATGTTGCAGTGAATGTTGATGCTTTAATTTCTGATTTAACCAAAAAGAGAAGTGAAGTTGACTAATTGAGATATAATTGGACACTTAGAGCTTAGCATGTGGTATGTTAGTCAAACTATATTAATTTAATGTTTGTATACTTGTCAGTCAAATGGAAAAATAAAAACAAAAATAATATGAAATCTGATTCTAGATATTTTCGTTGTCTCTAAAACTCGTGTTTGACGACTCTCTCCAAATTTGAGGTAGCTTAATGGGAATGTTTGTTTACTCTGTAATTTGTATCATTTCTTGGTCATCAAGAATTATGATCCGAAGTACAAACAACTAAACCATAAATACAACGAAAGTCTATAAATGCATAACAGTCAATTAAAATAGAGTTGCAAGTCACCTATATTTACAAGCCAAATTAACAGTTACATTGTTCAAATGGACGAATAAGTCTTTCAAAAGAAAAATTGCAAGGTTGAGTCAATCCTGAATCGAAAGTCCTCGTGGGGTCTCATTGACTCAAAATATTCGATCTCCGAAATATTTATAAAATCTGGGGTGAGCTAAACGAGCTAAGTGAGTGGAGTAGTGGAATGCAATATTTGTTTAATCGAAAGTTGAATTTTTTTTTTTGCTTGAGCAAAATCTTTGGTGTGAACAACGAGATATTCATGTATGCATGATAATGGTGTACATAAGATTCATTTAATGCAATGATAAAGAACATATAATGATAAATGCTAGCAATGATGCGGCGAACATCATGCAATGATTAATCGGCTACAACAAAGGCTTTTGCTTTTCAAACGGACAATAAATATCTCAATTTTTAAAAACAAATAGTAGATATCTCGTTTTAAAATAAAATTATTTTAATATAAACGATTAGTCGAACAATCAATTAAAAAAACAACAAAAGCATGATCTATGTTGATCGGACACCGATCTGTCCAGTTATCTTATGGCTCCCAACAATATTTGGCCGAAGCCCAATGACCTTATCCCTCCCCTCCCAATAGGTTTGATGTCCCTTTAGCTATGGGCTTTTGCCATGAGATCGTCATATTCATGAACATACCACGACCCAATAGTCCACGAACACTCCATTCTTGATGTCGGGATTAGGACCATAGGTAGTCAAACAAGGACCACATGCATGCCATGTTTTGGATTCATTGTCTAGCTTACTCATAACACAATAGACTCAAAAGTCAATATTTTTGTAAAAATGACATTCATTTGCCCCAAATATCAAGTCAGCGATTACTAAAGTTATAATTCAAGCGAAAATATAAATCAAACCATGAATGATATAATTTATGTTTTCTTTAACAAACTAAATTATCTTGAAAGAAACAAAAGTAAAACAAACATAAAATAGTCTTATATTGTAAACTTTGTGAAAACGGCGTATATCGTGAAATTATGAATTTTTTAATGTCGTGAAGTTCATGAAATAGCTAATGTCATGAAATTTATGAAATTATAAGTAAACATAATTTCTTTAGGAAAATAATTTTTGCCTATCTTTGGTTCAAATCGAGCATAGAATCATTTACGACACCAAAGCTACGTATTTCCGTGTTTTCTTGCGAGTTATCTCGCTCTCATTGTCCTTGCCCTTCTCTGTTTCTTTATACTCTTATTCTATTTTGTCCTAAGTTCTCTTGTTCTCTATTTCGTTTTCTTTTGTGCTTATTACTCACTAATTGCTCTCCATATTAACTCGTGTGAGTGAGTATATAAATGGTATACGCGTATATATTTTAAATCAAGTGGAGACGGTAGGGATGTTCCTTTTTCAAATCAATTGAAATTCGACTAACTCGAATTGAATATCAATTTCGAATTAGGATTTTTGAATTCCAAATCAACTCAAATTTTGAATATGAATATTCAAATCGAATAACGAATTAGGATTTTTTTAATTCGATTCGAATATGGATTCATATGTAGGGCAAAATTTAGTGAGGTTTCTGTTTAGGAAGAAAATGGCTAGAAATAAGTGTATAGGCTTAAGTCGAGGCCTGAATTAAATTCGATCTCCAAGACGAAATATGCCCCGTATACAAAGTGTTTACGGTTCGGCGTTCGTCTCTAAGATACAACGACTTTCTGATTCGGTTTAGCAAAGACTTGCAAAAACCGAGAATCACGGCGAACAACGAAATGTTTCGATTTTCAAGCTTTGAAGGAGGGGAAAATGCCAATATGCTCAAATGCAATGTGTCAGGTTAATATTTGATATTTTTCTTATCGTTTTTCATCTGCAGGGGGTCGAGTACTATAGGCCTCGGTGCCTCGTATAAAAAGATCGCGTCTTTTGGCTCGAAAAAGACATATTTGCATTGCACAGACGCACTCGCCTCGGGCGCACGACTAGACGCACGCCGGTCGCCGCCTTTGCCGTCGCTGGTGCGCTAACGGCAAGCGACACGACGCGCGGGTCATGCGCAGCCCCGTCGTTGTTTGCAAAACTTCGACAGGTATGATGACCCGACCGCACGGGCCGTGCGCCCACCCGTCTTGCGCGTGTCCGAACTCTTCTCGGGTTGAATTCATTTAATTAATTTACAAAAATTAATTAAATCAGTTTAATTAATTACGAAAATTAATTAAACATTTATTTTAAAGGTTTTTGGTCCAAAAAGAATAAGGGTCTTGAAGCCCAAGCCCAAGCCCCACAACCCGACGTGTGTGCTTTGAACCAAACCCACAAGCATGTAGGTCCTCACCCCTTTAAAAACTTGGGTGTCCCCAAGGGCCCAAACCCATGGACTCCATAAGTCTAACTTGGGATATATTAAGTGTGCAAATTTATCCTCATTTTCCTATGTGGGATGGAGCATTTCTCTCCCCCACATTTTCCATTTTCCATACCATTTATTTGTATTAAGTGGCTAATTTCTAGCATTAATTTCTCATTCACCGGAATCGGTGTTGAGAAATTCCAAATGCTATTCTCATCTACTCTCTTAGTAGAATTTTTACAAATAATTCAATTTCATTTTTCATTAATGGAAACCACTTAATTATTTGGTCAAAATCGGGTCAACACCCTTTTCTCAAGACCAAATTCCAACTATCCCCACATGAATAAAATTAATGTGCATGCGTGTATGCGATTCGCTTGAAAGTCTCGGAGAATCGTTATTGCATCGGGATAGGTAGCTTGTGGCTTTGAACTTTCCTTAGTAAAGTACTATCGGATTTACTAGCCGCTTAGTGACGCGATGTCTTGAACTACTCGATCGTTCGTGTAAACCAAGACAACAAGATTTACACTGATAACAACTTTAACAACTTGTTGTTCTCACGTTGTGTCCATTTCGACCCTGGACCATATCTTAGATTCATAAGTGTTGTTTTGAAGCGGTCATTACTTCTCACTTATATAGGTGATCTCCTATTTAAGAGTATCCTTTCATACTCCACCTTTCGGTATAGGAATCATTAAAAGTCTTAAACTTAACCTCACCACATTCAAGCAGTTTACATATACTTGGATGTATCGAGAATGAGCTAACACATTTTCCAAGTGTTCAACCGAACATTCATAACTTAGTTGTCCCATTGAACCAAGGTCTTGGGATCTCCAATTCACAAGGTTGGGTTACCGCTATGAACATTCTTTGAGTTGTGGAAATTAAACCCATTCCCTTAACATTTTATACAATTGATCTCGATTTATGCCTTTCTTAAGTGGATCCGCAAGATTTTCCTTTGACTTCACGTAGTCAATCGAAATAACCCAATTGAAATCAACTGTCTAATGGTATTGTGTCTCCGACGTATATGTCTAGACTTACCATTATACATACTTTGCTTTGTGCCCTTTCGATTGATTGCCGATTGACTATCACAATGTATCATAACAAAGCAAACACAGGCTTATTCGAACAAGGAATATCCTCTAAGAAGTTTCTAAGCCATTCACTTCTTCTCCGACTTTATCTAAAGCAATGAACTCGGATTCCATAGTGGATTGAGCTATGCACGCTTAGAAGACTTCCACGACACCGCTACACCACCTATTGTGAAAACAAATCCACTTGTGGACTTGGAGTCTTTTGTGTCCGATATACAATTGGCATCACAAGATCCTTCTAATAATTTGGATATCTCGTATAAAGTATTCTATAGTTCATGGTATACTTTAAATATCTAAGTACCCTTGTCACGGCTTTCCCGGTGATCCGCATCTGGAGTTACTTGTGAACCTACTTAGTTTACTCACTTTGAATATGCAATGTCTAGATGTGTACAATTCGTTAAGTACATCACATGGCCAATTACCCGTGCATATTCCGGTGAGAGAACTGGTTCGCCTCTATTTTTGGCCAAGTGTAGACTTAGATCTACGGTGTCTTAATTTTTAAGACTATCAAAAGCATTGAACCTTCTAAGTATGCTTTCGACATAATGGGATCGTGACAAGACAATTCAATCAAGTCCTAGAGATTTTAATCCCTAATATAACATCGATAATCCCATATCCTTCATGTCAAAGTTCCTATTTAACATGTTCTTAGTATTCATGATTAAATCATGACTACTACCCATAATCAACATATCATCCACATAAAGGCATATTATGACGTAATCATTTGTAGTACCTTTAATGTAGACACACTTGTCACATTCGTTGATCTTGAAACCGTTTGACTTCATAGTCGAAGTCAAACTTTTCGTGCCATTGCTTAGGTGCTTGTTTTAGTCTATAAAGTGACTTAACAAGTTTACACACCTTTCGCTCTTGACCGGGTGCAACGTATCCCACGGGTTGTTCCATATAAATCTCCTCTTTAAGCTCACCATTCAAGAAGCGCAGTCTTAATGTCAATTTGATGTATCTCAAGGTTATGCAAAGTCGCAATAGCAATGAGAACACGAATGGACGTAATCCTCGTGAGGAGAATATGTATCAAAGAAATCATATCCCTCCTTTTGTCTAAACCCTTTAGCTACCAATCGGGCTTTATACTTGTCAATAGATCCATCTGCTTTATACTTTCTTTTAAGGATCCACTTGCATCCCAAAGGTTTGCAACCGGTGGGAGATCAACAAACTCCCAAGTGTGATTTTGCATGATGTAATATATCTAATTATTGATAGCTTCTTTCCGAGAGAGAAGCTTCGGACTAGACAATGCTTCTTGAATAGTTCGGGGTTCGTTTTCTAACATATAAGTTAGAAAATCGGGACCAAAAGACTTAGCTACTTTTGTCCTTTTTTATCGCGTCTTGTTTCCTCTTCATCATCACTTTGAGGTAACCTTGCGATATCATAAGTCCGTTTACTCGAACTTTCTTCTTTCCGTTCTTTGTTCGGAAAGATATTCTCGAAAAGAATACAACATTCCTTGATTCAATGATCACACCTTCATTTATATCAGAATTGCCGACTTGTGCACTAAGAAGCGATATGCACTACTATTGTAAGCATATCCAATGAAAGCACAATCGATCGTCTTTGGACCAATTCTAACTTGTTTGGCTTAGGTACTTCGACTTTAGCCAAATACCCCCACACTTTGAGGTATTTATATGACGGTTTAGGTCACTTCCATAACTCATATGGAGTTTTATTTTTACCTTTGTGTGGGATATTATTAAGAATGTAGTTCGCGAGAAAGTATGGCTTCCCCACAAGTTTTGGGGTAAGCCACAATTAACAACATCGCATTCATCATCTCCTTAAGAGTACGATTTTTGCGTTCGCAACACCATTTGATTGAGGTGAGTAAGGTGCGATCGTTTGATGAACTATACTCGCCGAGCAAAGTTCTTCAAACGGAGCAACATACTCTCCGCCTCTATCACTTCTAATCATCTTAATTTTCAAATTAAGCTGATTTTTAACTTCATTCTTATAAGTTTTAAAAGCTATTAAAGCTTCATCTTTGCTTTTCAAGAGATATACATAACAATATCTTGTGCAATCGTCTATAAACGTTATGAAGTACTTTTTTCCACCTCGAGTTTGCACAAATTTTAAATCACACACAATCGTATGAATTAACTCGAGTGGTTTGGTACTTCTCGTTACAAAGATGAAACGGTGCTTTGGCCAATTTTGCTTCAACACAAATTTCGCATTTGTCTTGTGAATCGGTTTTAAACGTAGGTATTAACTCCGGACTCACTAACCTTTTAATTGTGTTGAAGTTTACGTGTCCTAATCTATCATGCCATAAATTAGAAAAATCCAACAAGTAAAATGAAGTAACGTTTTTATTCTTCGTCTCTTGGCGGAAAACATACATTACACTCATTTACAGTGCCCTTATCAAGGTAACCTTTACATAGAAAGCGCCATTCTTGGTCATTACAAACTTGTCGTACTCAAACACTAGTCTAAACCCGGCCTTACTAAGCAAAGGATTGGAAACCAAATTCTTGTGGATGTCAGGGACATGCAAAGACATCTACAAAGGACCGTCTTGGTGTCAACCATCTTGTACTCAGAAATTTGCCGACAATAAATTTCTTTGTGCCAAAGCATCTTCAATCTTGTATTTTTCTCCAAGGAATCCCACAATTCCTTGGATGTCTTGAACGTGCTATAGACATTGTAGGGGTGTCGTCTAGCCCGTTCAACATGTAGTTGCAACACGAAAATCGTTGTTATGCCAAGCATCCACATCGATTCTCCGGTTGTTGTCAACTTCGTCATCTCCAACGGCGGTAGAGGGTCGTCTTTGAAAACGAGACAACCCCAATGTGGTGAGGTAGAACAACATATTCTTTAATAGCGGTGAGCGGGAGCGCCATAGGTGTGAAAGAGATCGAAGATGATGCCATCATCTTCAACGAAATGAATATTTCGTCTTGCGATTGTAGGGTAAAATTTAGTGATGTTTGTTTAGGAAGAAAATGGCTAGAAATATGTGTATAGGCTTAAGTCGAGGCTTGAATTAAATTCGAGTCTCCGCAAGACGAAATACGCCCGTATACAAAGTGCTTACGATTCCGACATTCATCTCTAAGATACAACGACTTTTCTGATTTACGGTTTAGCAACACTTGCAAAAAGAAATCACGGCGAACAAAGAAATGTTTATGATTTTCAAGCTTTACAGGGAGGAAAAATGCCAATATGCTCAAATGCAATGTGACAAAGGTTAAAATCGATGTTTTTCTTATCGTTTTTTATCTGCAGGTCGTGTAATATAGGCCCAGGTGCCTCGTATGGAAAGATCGCATATTTTGGCTCGAAAAGACACATTTGCACTAAACAGACGCACTGCTCAGGGGCGCACGACGAGACGCACGGGTCGTGCGCGCGCCCGTCTTATTTGGTGCGCCAACGTTTGGCAGACACACGACCCGACACACGGGCGTGCGCACTCGTCAGGCGCTTTTGCAAAATTTCGGCAGTAGAATGACCCGACCGCACGAGTCGTGCGTCTGTCGTCGTCTTGCGGGTCCGAACTCTTCATAGGTTGAATTCATTTAATTAATTTACAAAAAATTAATTAAATCAGTTTAATTAATTACAAAAAGTAATTAAATATTTATTTTAAAGGTTTTTGTTCCAAAAAGAATAAGGTTCTTGAAGCCCAAGCCCAGGCCACGGCCCGCGACCTACGACCCAGGCGGGGGCGGCGGTGCGCGTGTGTGCTTTGAACCAAACCCACAAGCATGTAGGTCCTCATCCCTTTAAAAACTTGGGTGCCCCTAAGGCCCAAACCCATAAGTCCAACTTGGGATATATTAAGTGTGCAAACTTATCCTCATTTTCCTATGTGGGATGGAGCATCTCTCCTCCCCACATTTTCCATTTCCATACCATTTATTTGTATTAAGTTGCTAACTTCTAGCATTAATTTCTCATTCACCCCGAATCGATTTTGAGAAATTCCAAATGCTATTCCCATCTACTCTCCTAGTAGAATTTTTACAAATCATTTAATTTTCTTTTTCACTAATGGAAACCACTTAATTATTTGGTCAAAATTGGGTCAACACCCATTTCTCAAGACCAAATTCCAACATCATATTCGTATTTCAATCGAATTCGTACTAATTTGAACTCCATTATATTCCAAATTCAATTTATATATTTATAAAAAAATCAATTTATATATTATATATTTTAAATATTATACTTATATAAATTTTATGTGCAAATAGAAATAATATAATTAGTTGATGTATAAACAATATTTAATTTCACGTGGCTATTATAATAAATTGTTGCAACAAAATTATAGTATGGGTCATAACTAATTTCACAGTTCAATCTTATTTTTAAGTTTCATGGTTTTTATTTAGTTTTTGAATATCTTATGATATATTTAAACTTAAAATAACAATATGCTTTTATTTCGTAAGAAAAAGAACAATGTACTTTTGATTTTAAGAGATTCAAGTCTTAAAAGTATTTTGTTTTTAGTTTTTGTAATGTCTTTAATGTAACAATATGGTTTTGATAAATTATATGGTATTCTTTTGTTTTTGTTTTATAATAGGATTCTTTTGTTATTTTTTTCTTTTAGAATTTGCTTGAAAATATGGACTTTGGATCCGAAAAATATGGGCTCGGGTTCCAACGTGCACGACTTATCATGAATTCGGATTTTTGGATTGACTCAAATTAGGATCGAATTGGGCTTTTGAAATGTCCATTCATTTAATTCGATTCGAGAAAGTCAAACAATTCGAAATTCGATTCCATGAACCCTGCATTTACTGACGGTTCAAAATTCATGAATTAATTACACGTGTGTGGCAAGTGTATGCACCAAATAGATGATTAGTGTATCTACAGACAACATATATATCCTAAGGTGGTTACGCATGCATCCGTAAAAAGCTAACCTATGTATTTATGGGTAAATCTCACTTTACCCCTATACTCTCATTGAATATCACTTAACAATTTTTATATATATGCCTAAATACTATCTAGAGTGCCTAAAATATTCTTATCACTTTTATTCGCCTCTATGAAGTATTACTTGTATATTATCTTTGTCAAATTGGGACTAAACCCAGAGAAAACGGACCGACAACGACGGTCACTATAGAGGGCGACCGATATCCGTATTTAAAGTTGTCTTCAAAAACTTCTCGAAATGATTGCAATCGACCCCTATCTATATCAATCGATCTCTATGGCACAATGACCGATTTTTCTATGTAGCGGACTTGTGATTAAATCTTAATAAACAGTTTAAATTTTCAAATTTAATACATAGCGAACAGTCAATATATGAGTTATCAGTAGATTCAATCTATTGCAGCAACACTTATAAGCAAAATTCATTTTTATTAATTCTTAACCATTTTTGTAAATCTTTTGATCCTTATTTTGCAGGTAAATTTCAAATTGGAGGAGTCTTTATTGGAAATCAAATCTTGGAATTCCTCTATAAATAATTGGAAATTTTCAGGAATCAAAATAAACGCATTCTCTATAATGCAACAAGAAGTCTAGAACACTCTCACTTTCACTTTCATCATTCTTGTAGTAATCTAAGTCTAGTTCTTCATTTCCAATTAATTTGATAGATTTTGATTCTTGATTACACTTACAGAAGTATTATAATATCAATTGCACGTGCAGTTTAGTCCATTATTATCATCCAGACAAGAACTTGAGTCCATTATTATCATCCAAGACAAGAACTACTTATTAGTGTTTTTTTAGTAAGAACACACTTGGTTGATTGTTGTTAAAGAGACGTTGGTGTTCTTCAATGTCGTTGTTGTAACTTGTAAGAAGAGTTTGATGCAATTTTCGAGTTGAAGTTGTAACCGCTTTGTTATCGATTAATAAAAGTGTTTCTTTTCAAAATCCACTCGGAAGAGGCTGGGTTGTAGTGGACGTAGGTCCGAGGTGTCTTTGAAACACTATAAATCATCGTGTGTTAGTTTTGATCATGTGCAAAGTATTCTTCATCGAGCGATTATTCGGAATAAAAGAAGAAAAATGTGTAATTCGGGAAAAATCTATTTCACTCCCTTTAGATTTTCATGGTCGGACTAACAATGTTTGTTTACATGGCCGAGTTAAAGGTATAAATAATCAAACGTTATTTTTGTTAGGAATCAACCTTGTGCTCTAGTGGTTGAGGCGTGTGTTGTAAGGGTGAATGATCTGGGTTCGATCTCATCACGAGTATATGTGTCCCCTCCCAAATTCTCCCATCGTACTAAAAAAATATTATTTTTTATAATACGGGGGCTAGAAAACATTTAACTTTAATTATGGATCTGAAATAATATAAAGGGCAATATGTCTCTAGCAACATTAGATATTTAGTTCCTAAAAAAATAATAAAAAAAAGAAACTAACATTAGATATTTAGAGGCTAAAATGCACATTTTACTTCTTTTCGCAACCGAAACCAATGGCCGAATTAATGGGCTCTCCTAGTACTACACCTCCTTATCGGCCCGTCCGTTTCCTTTATGTATAAATGGACTTTTATTGAAAACTAGTAATTCCACCGTGCGTTGCACGCGTATTAGTATTTTAATATTATAATTTATAATGAAACTATTTATTAACAATAAGTTGGTATTTATACACGCCATTATGAATATTATATGATGCAATTATTCTTTTTCTAGATGGTGTTTTTCGTAGTATACCGATTCCAACTACAATCCTTGCTTGTGTACATGGATAAGATGTAGAGGCATTTTTTCATTTAAACTCGACAAAAAATTGGAAGCGTATTATTTGGTACGGATCTTTCGCAATGTGTAAAAAATGTAGATGAAAAAATATGAACTTCAAAATAAATGTAAACAATTACGAGATAATTCAAAGGTTCTGCTTATTAAAATTACCATTTCAAATATCACGAAAAGGCGTTCTTGAAAATGGATAGGTTCTGATGCTCAATTCAAAATTTTCACTATTTGTATGTTTCTCGGACTTTTTAGTGCCGTGATCGTAGATGTGGATCCCGATAATCTAAATTTTTCTCGTACACATACAAAGTATGTCACGCCCCAAACGTGACGCGACAACGATCAATCACTTTACAGAAATAAATCACAGTCTAAACCAAAGATACCAAACTCCAAGTGAAATAGAGTCTAATGCAGCGGAATTAAAATAAACACGAGTACAAATTACAATCTTAAAGTCTGGCGGCATCCGAATACAACCCAAAAGATTATCGAATTAACTTACGGTCAAACAAAAATAAAATGAAGAGTCCAACAACAAATAAAAGTAAAAGGAAACGTCGCTCCACATCACGGATAGGGATTCAATCGGTAGGTTCGATGTCTTCAAGCGAACTCTTCATCTAAAGGTTAGAAAACAGGAGGGAATGAGACAGAAATCTCAGTGGGTGGGGTGATCGTGTGCAAGTGTGGTGATATAAATAGTTAATGCGAGAAAACGGTTGTATGAAAACGCGTGAGAGATGATGCATGATTTCACACATAGTCCACAAGCGTCGTGATAAATATATTAAGTAACATACTTATATAGTTTAAGAAAATAGTTCGTGGTCACGCAGGCACTATGGTTCAGCAAACAGGAGGATTGCGTACGGGTTTGTAACGCCAATCCTATGCAAGACAAGTAGCGGTTGCGTTACGGATTTGTAGCGCCAACCAAACGGGTCCGATTAACTCCGAATCGTGTGGATCAGACAGCGATTCCTTCGTTCTTCCTTGTAACTCCCCGAGCAAGATGGTCAAGACGTCACTTATCGCTCCATAGGCAAAGACAAAATCCACAGTGGAGCTAGCAAGGCTCGGATTTGTCATAATCATGATTATACCTCAAGTACTACGACCCGCTTCCCTTGGACAAACTCCGTCCCTCAGTTGCGGGATTAGGACGATGGGGCCGGAAGAGTGGAATAGCAGCCGAGCTGCCCGGTTCCATCCCCGACGTATCCATTCCGACTGTGAGCTCGACACACCAAGTTGACTCAAGCAGGAAAGTAAACACAAGTTCATGAAGTCAACCAGGCAGTCGAGTATTATTGATTCGGGAAGCAGTTCATGAAAAGTTCTCAAAAATTTGCACAAGATAGTTATGGCGTTGGTGGAGTTATCGGGATGAAGATAATTATCGGGAGGATAAGTAGTCTTCGATATCTTAAGTATTAGGAGGAACATAAGTCCCGTTATAGATTCGAAATCACGAGAGGCGAGTCGCCCGCGATCGGTATTAATCGGTCAAGACGATCCGATAAGTCAAGGGATTTTTAAGAAAATAAATTATTTTAATTAAATATTAAAGTAAGAGAGTCCAGGGCTGTTTCTTTAAAAGAAAATGATTTGAGTTAGGTCCTTATAAAAATAAAAATTACAATTAGCCCCGCTTTGTAAAAACTAATACTTTTGGGGTTAAAAGTTAAATAAATAGATGTCCCGACCTTGAAAAATTATGAGGTCAGTTCCTAAATTCTCTAAATTTTTCAGAGATTCAGGTTTTTAAAGTTTTGAGGTCGAGTTTTTATAAAATTCTCACATTGGCCCCAAAATTGTTAAAATTGTCATTTCGGGCCCTAAGTTTAAAATAATCGGAACTCACAAACCGGAAGGGCTTCTAATGTGGTTCCAGTTGGAAAATGTCACTAAGGTTAGTGGGATATTGGGACAAAAGCAGTTTTAAAACGTCATAAGTATAGGTCCCTTAACTTTTGAAAATCTCATTTTTGTCCCATTTTGAAATAATTGCTTTTAAGGCTTTTAGGGGTCCAATTGTTATGAAATTTGAACCTTGGGTCCAAAATATACTTATGTTATAGGTAAATTAGTATTTCCAGGTACATGGGCTGTATAAGTCCTGGAAATTTCATTTGGGTCCTCAAGTTTAATCTTTTACAATTTGGTCCCTCAAGTTTCATAAAATTACTTTCCAAGCTCTAAACACTTGGATTTTTGGAATACACTTAAAATATGTTATTTCCAGTCCCTTAAGAGTTAAAATTTCAAATTTTAAAATTTGGGTCTGGTACAGTTTCGAAATTTGCAAAATAGCCCTTAAACTTCTCAAATTTTGCAATCTAGTCCTTGGGCTTTTAAAGGTTGATTTTAATTATCTAAAAACTCTTAAAACTTTATTAAAATGTCAAAACATCATTTTTGAACCTGAGTACAGACCCAAAATCGAAAATTACAGAGAGGTCCCTTAAGTTTTATTTTCTTGCAATTAAGTCCACCAACTTTCCATTTTTGCATTTTAAGTCCAAAAATCGAAATTTAATCAATTATGCTCGACTTGTCCAGGTTATATGTCATTCAAAACATAGATTTCAAGAGTCATAAACATACATATCCGTCTCATACAAGAATTTATCAAATATGACAATAAAGTGTACATGTATGTCCTAATTTTCGGTAAATCGCATTTTGAGCAACACTTGAGAAATTTTTCAACTTGATACAAGAAAATAGCATGCAATACATGATATATATCTCAAATGCTCAATAACAAAATACTACATGCATTTTTATGAATTAAAACACCTAGAAGTTGAAAGGATTTTTCCACCCACCTTGTTTGTTCGGTTGATTGGTGTAAAGTGGTGTCACTAGACCTTGAGGATTTTAACCCTCACTTAAGGCAGCCCCTAAGTCCAATAATACAAGGAGTTTTGAGTTAGGAAATGAAGATTTGAACTAAGGAGGAAAAAAGGAGAAGGAATAGGCCAAAGGTACCACACTTACCTTGTGTAGTTGAAAGTTGTAGACCCAAATTGATAGTCTCTTAAGAACTTGATTACCACTTAAACAAAGCTCCAAGGTCAGCCCCTTATAGTCCAAATTCTTAAAATTTCTTCAAGTATAGAAGTCTTCTTCAAGGTGATGGTGAGACCCTTAGTAACTTCCAAGTCTTCTTGTTGAAGGGGGTGTTCGAATTTTGTGATGGAGTAGAAGAAAAGTTCTTGTATTTTTACTAAGTGTTCAAGAGAAGAGGAGAAAATTGTAGAGAGAGATGTGGGAGGATTTCTTGGTGAGAGGAGGATGAAAGGTTTGAGAGATGAAGGTGTTGGGTACAAAATGAAATTTCTTGTGTATTATGGCCTAATGGCCGATTTTTGTGAGCATGAGGGAGAGAGATTTTTGTGTTTTGTTCCAAGTCTTGTAAATTGTAGTAAGCATGATGGACAAGTACTTTGGTCAAGGTGTAGTCTTGCATGGGAGGATGGAATTGCAAAGATTGAGAAGAATGTTGGCATGGGGTGTTGGGAAGCCTCCAACATGTTGGATGATTTTATAATAAAGAATTGGTGTATAAGATATTGTGTATAAGATTTGAATTAATGGTGTAAAAATACACAAGATGAATACACAAGGTGTACATGTACAAGAGTTGGGAGATATTTCTACACCAAATTTTCCCATCATGGCCGTCCTTAAGGGGTATTTGTGGTAATTCCATATTTTTTTTTATGTCCCAAAATGGATGATAATAGGTGAATAATATCAATCTCCAAAATAATTAGTGATTTCCTTGATCACTTAATCTAAATCGAATTCTTAATTCTATAAGGTTTAAACCTCTAAAATAAATAGTCTCTTAGAATTCTAAGGTGACTAATAGATACGCAAATAACAATAATGATGATCAATCAAGTGATCATAAATGCGAAATAAATTTAATAAATGGTTATGATCACAAGAAGTAAATAAGGAAATTAAGGCAAAAATGTAATTATCATTAATATTTACCCGTCAAAGCGACGCGGTAGAATTGTCAAATAGTACAATGACGATACGTGATATAAGTACATGTTCGAATAAAAATCGAGGGCTTCACATTCTCCCCTCCTTAAAAGAATTTGGTCCCCAAATTCTCTTTGAAATAGTTCGGATATTGATTCCTTATGTCTTCTTCCATCTCCCATGTTGCGTCATCGTCTCGGTTGTGGTTCCGCCATACAACTTTAACCATTAGAATCTCTCTCATTACGCAACCGACGATCTGCTGGTCAATGATTTACGATTGGTTCCCGGTGTAAGATAAATTCTCCATTAGAGGAGGAGCATCACGAGTGATGATATGCTCGGGATCATGGTTGATACTTTTTCAATCTCGACACATGGAATACATCGTGCATTCCCGCATCGTGTCTGGTAACTCAAGTCTACTTTCCGATCCTCTGCAAATTTTGTAAGGTCCAATATATCTCGGACTCAATTTGCCCCCTTTCCTTAGATTGATCAATCCTTTTCGTGGCAAGAGTCCGAGAAATACCTCATCTCCGGCTTCAAATTCCAAGTCTTTTCTCCTCTTGTCCGCGTAACTCTTTTGGCGGCTCGAGCATGCGGATCCGTTCCTTGATCAACTTGACCTTCTCCATGGCCTCCTGAACTAAGTCGACCTTTGGAATCGAGGGTGACTTCCGTTTCTCCTTCGGAGTCCATTGGTCATCAATCTCCCAGTGTAGAGGGGATCTACACTTTCTTCCATACAAGGCTTCGTAGGGTGCCATCCCAATTGTGGCCTGATAACTGTTATTATAGGCGAACTCGGCCAATGGTAAGTGCGAATCCCAACTTCCTTGGAAATCCAATGTGCAGGCTCGCAACATGTCTTCCAGGGTTTGAATTGTTCGCTCAGACTGGCCATCAGTTTGCGGATGTCTTCTTTGTCTTTGAAACTTAGCGAGGTACCCATTCCTCATGTAAGCATTTCGAACGGAGACAAACCTCGGGTCTCTGTCGACACTATGTCGGCACTCCATGCAATCGGATGATCTCTCGAGATGTAAATTTGCGCAAGTTTTCGCAAGCTGTCGGTTTTCTTCACGGGTAAGAAATGTGCGATTTCGTGAGTCGGTCTACGACTACCCAAATAGCATCATCGCCTCGTCCGGTCCTTGGTAGATCCGCGTCACGAAGTCCATCGTTATGTGTTCCCATTTCCACTCGGGAATTCTCAATGGTTGTAATAAACTAGATGGTCGTTGGTGTTGGCTTTTACTCGTTGACAAGTCAAACATCTCGCGAACGAACTCGCGCTACCTGGTTCTTCATGTTTACCCACCACGTAATGTCTTGTTTCAAGTCCTTATACATCTTGTTTCCTCCAGGATGTATAGTGTATTTCGAACGGTGTGCGAGAGGATTCTGTTCCTAAGTTGCTCATCACTCGGTACACAAATTCTATTAGAAATCGATGACCCCATCTTCCTATACCGAGAATTTTGATCTTTCTCCTTTGAGTATCTTCTCTTTTAGTTTTTGAAGTTGCACGTCAATCCCCTGTGTTACTTTGATCTCGTTCGAGTAGATCGGGTTTAATCTGAAATATTAGCACATGAAATTCGAGTCTTGGTTCTCATCGGATTCCAAGTGCTCAATTCTTCTAATGATCTCCACTCTCGAATCATTAGTCTAGCTAAACTCGCCTTCCTGCTCAAAGCATCGGCTACTACGTTAGCTTTCCCGGGATGGTATTGAATATCAAAGTGATAATCTTCTATTAACTCCATCCATCTCCGTTACCTCAAATTGAGTTCTTTACGAGAGAATAGGTACTTTAGGCTCTTTATGATCTGTGTAAACCATGAATGTTGCTCCGTAGAGATAGTGTCTCCATTTCTTTAACGCGAACACTATTCGCCAATTCCAAGTCATGCGTTGGGTAATTGGCTTCATACGGCTTGAGTTTCCGTGATGCGTAAGCAATGACCTTTCCTTCTTGCATGAGTCTTTTGCTCCTAGTCCTTCCTTTGATGCGTCACTTTGTAGAGCGACAAAGTTTTGTTCCCTTTGGAAGGGCTAAGACTGGAGCCGTAGTAAGTCGTTTCTTGACTCTTGAAACTAGCCTCACACTTGTCATTCCACTCAAACTTGACTTGCTTCCGGGTTAGTCGAGTGAGTGGTCCGGCTATCTTGGAGAAATCTTGGATAAATCTTCGATAATATCCACTAGTCCTAAGAAACTTCGATCTCCGTTACGGACTCGAGTTGTTTCCATTCAACCACCTTTGTCGTACTTTCGAAGGATCTACGGCGATCCCGGTGCGGATACTATGTGTACCAAGAATGCGACTTCACTAAGCCAAAATTCGCACTTCTTTGAATTTGGCATATAGCTTGTGCTCTCGTAGTGTCTCTAAAACAATTTTCGATGACGCTCATGCTCCTCTTTAGACTTAGAGTATACAAGTATGTCATCAATGAATATCACTACGAATTGATCCAAATAAGGTTGAAAGACTCGATGCATTAGATCCATAAACGCGGCTGTCAGTGCGTTTGTCGACGAAAGGCATCACTACAAACTCGTAGTGTCCATATCCGATCCGAAATCTTTGTTTTGGAAACGTCCTCTTCACGGATCTTTAAGCGATAATATCCTTGTTGTAAATCAAACTTGAGTACACCGTCGCTCCTTGAAGTTGATCAAGCGATTCGTCTATCCTCGGGAGGGGATATTTGTTCTTGATGGTCACGCATTTTGTTAAGTCCGCGATAGTCTATACACGGTCTTAATGTGCCATCTTTCTTTTTGACAAATAAGACACGGTGCCCCCAGGAGACGTGCTTGGTCGAATAAATCCTACATCCATAAGCTTCTTTAATTGTGTCTTCAACTCTTGTAACTCAACAGGAGCCATTCTATACGGCGTTACGCGATCGGGCGGTTCTTGGTAATACCTCGATGGTGAACTCAACTTCCCTATCCGGTGGGACAATGGTGAGTTCTTGTGGAAATACACCGTATATTCCGATACTATAGGTACTTGATTAATTTGTGTTTCAACTTTAGGTTTGTTAATTACAAACGCAAGTACCCTTGTGCCCCTCTAGTGATCTTTTTCTTTGTCATTCTTTGAAATGATTGGGGCAATCTTAACTCGTGCTCTTCCCGAAATTTCCACTTCGGGCTTATCGGGTTCACATAGTTTAATAGACTTGCGATGGCAGTCCATTTGTGCATGGTGTGCGAGACAACCATTCATTCCCAATATAATGTCGTATTCAGATATAGGCAGCAAGATCAAATCAGCAGGGAAATTTATCTCATCAATTTTAACTTCGCATGCATTATAGATAATATCTGTTATCTGGCTTGCGCCCATAGGAGTGGATACTTCTAAACCTATAGGCATATGTTCCATGCATGCATGCAACTTGTGTACAAAATGTGGTGCGACAAATGAATGCGTTGATCCAGGGTCAAATAGTACTTTAGCGTAATGGCTAGATACTAGAAGCGTACCTTCCACCACGTCTGTTGCCTCCGGAGCCTCATGTTCGGCTAGTGCAAATGCTCGGCAGGCATCCTTGCCCGATTACCCCGGCCGTTAGCCGGCACGTGGTTGCACTGTTTGGTCGATCTTCGTATTTCGGGCAATCCTTGGTGGTGTTGATTACTACCAGCGTAAACACCTTCCATGTTTACGCCAACGATCATTGGCAAAATATGTCGGTTTTTGGCAATGTGTACATACTTGGCCCGGTTTTCCCTGTATCGGTCCTTTCCTTTTTTGTCTTAACAATGGCCCCTTCGAATTTTAACAGCGACCTTGATGGTTGTCCCCGCTTGTCCTTTTGAGATTCGATGGCCTATTAATTTGAATCGACCAATGCGGTTAAGTCCCGACTCAATGCGGAGGGTCGCTTTTTATTGCGGTTTGAGTATGTTGTTATTTCAATGATCAAAAGTCAATTTTTGAGTTCGACTTGATCCCCGTGTGAACTTATACAATTTGTCCTCTTCCGTCTTTGATTGTTCCTGGGGCATATTTGGATAACCGATGGAATTGACTCATCTTGGGCCACGACATGTTCCCTGTCTCAACTTATGGAATCATCCCGCGTGCCTCCTTCACGACTTGGGGTATGTATTGCTCATTAAATTGACCAGAAATTTTCCCATGTCCTATCTATTTGATCCTGTTTCCCACTTTCTCTCAATGTTCTCCACCAATCTCGAGCGGTGATTCTAGTCGGAACACGGCGAGAGTAACCTTTGTTCCCCGAGTATTGGAGAGCATTGAAGATATTCTCCGCTTTCCCGATCCATTCTTTCGCTTTCACGTCATCTGGTTCCCTAAGAAAGTCGGGGTCGACCGTAAAAACCGCTCCAAGGTGCGGTCATTCGTCTCTCGAGTAGGTTCATGGTTGGCCGACGAGGCTCTGCTTGTTGCCTCATGAAAACTAATATCTGCTGCAAGGCTATTGCAGTTAGGTTATCTCCTGCGATTGGCGGAGGAGGTGGTGGCAATTCGGGGGAGGGTGCCCGATCCCTTTGCACATCATCATTCCTTTGGGGTATACGGCGGGGTCTCCCGCGTCCCCGGTTTCCAGCCATGAATCTGGAGTTTAGCTACAATACAAAAATGAATGATTCCAATAAATATTCGCGTAAACAAGTTATACCGCAAGGAGAGCAACATAAGTTCACAAGACATAGAATAAGTAAAAGGATATATCCATTAATGTGAAAATTTGAATACATCCAAATGAGTTCATACAACACAAATACAGAATCAATGGTAAATCCGAAATCATGGTACAACGAAAAGCAAAATACAATGTAAAGGTAATATGCGCCGATACTATCTATACAAAAGCTATCTATTCGGTGAGGTCGCCGTCATCATCACTAGCGGCCTCGTCCAGGATCGAACTTGATCGGGCCGAGGTAGCATCTCAAAGACATTAGGCCGATTGGCGAAATATAGCCTTTGCCCTAGTCCCTGAGCAGCATCTTCGAGTGGGGCGGCTTCAGCGCCTCGGGCTCTACATCTTCCATTGGATCCTCATCGGGGTCTTCTTCAGATCCTCCTCGGGATCCTCTTCATTATCGACCTCAAGGTCGGGCATTGTTCCGCCTCGGGCGGTGGCAATGGTGGCGCATTGGCCGCTAAGGCAGCCTCGAGCCGCATCCCGCCGGGTTAAGGCATGCGTGAGTTCCTCGATTATATCGCATATGTTTGTTGATGGTCTCCTCATGGCGTCCTATGGTGTCTCTTGACATGTGCGCCTCCATTCTCCACTTCGTGCGACCTTCCTGGCACGTTCCATCTTCTCGCGAGTATTATCCAGGCGTTCTGGATCAATTGAATTTGGTCTCGCGAGCGCGGATGGTGTCCTCGCGATCTTTAACGAGGAGAGTAAGGTTATTCTTCTCCTCTTGACTCTTGGTCGAGGTGTCCTAGTTCACAAGTGCGTTGTCGTTTCACGGTAAGCTCGGAGTCGGCTCGAAGGAATGCCTGGCGCCAATGAAGTTCTAAGGCCTTATAGTGATCCCGTTCAAAACGAGCCGATTACGCCCCACCAGGTTGGGAGTCTTTGGCTCCATCTGTCAAACAAAAGCGAGGTGGATTAGACGGATGTAAAGGAAAGATAAGGAGAACAAGAAAAGAATGACTAAGGAAAGTCGGTCCAAGAGTCAACTAAGTCAAATCAAGTATGACTATGGATTCTCCAAGTATAAATTTTAACTTAACCTAAACATCAATAATATGGTTCTATGCCATTTTTGAAATCGATTTCACACTTAATTAGTCGAGTCACGGTATTACCCAACACGGTCAGGGTCCTATCCGGGTTAGCTCGGTGTAAGTTTCCATCTTACTAGCCGAGCTCGATACCATAACTTGTCACGCCCCAAACGTGACGCGACAACGATCAATCACTTAAACAGAAATAAATCAGTGAGTCTAAACCAAAGATACCAAACTCCAAGTGAAATAGAGTCTAATGCAATGAATTAAAATAAACACGAGTACAAATTACAATCTTAAAGTCCGCGGCATCCGAATACAACCCAAAAGATTATCCGAATTAACTTACGATCTAAACGAAAATAAAATGAAGAGTCCAACAACAAATAAAAGTAAAAGGAAATGTCGCTCCACATCACGGATAGGGATTCAATCAGCGGTAGGTTCGATGTCTTGGCCGAACTCTTCATCTAAAGGTTAGAAAACAGGAGGGAATGAGACAGAAATCTCGGTGGGTGGGGTGATCGTGTGCAAGTGTGGTGATATAAATAGTTAATGCGAGAAAACGGTTGTATGAAAATGCGTGAGAGATGATGCATGGTTTCACACACATCCCACAAGCGTCGTGATAAATATATTAAGCAACATACTTACATAGTTTAAGAAAATAGTTTGTGGTCACGCAGGCACTATGGTTCAAGCGGGACGGGGAGGATTGCGTACGGATTTGTAACGCCAATCCTATGCAAGACAAGTAAGCGGTTGCATACGGATTTGTAGCGCCAACCAAACGGGTCCAATTAACTCCGAATCGTGTGGATCGACAGGCGGCGATTCCTTCGTTCTTCCTTGTAACTCCCGAGCAAGATGGTCCAAGACCCTGTCACCTTATCGCTCCATAGGCAAAGACAAAAATCCAAATGAGAGCTAGCAAGGCTCGGATTTGTCATAATCATGATTATACCTCAAGTACTACGACCGCTTCCTCGACAAACTCCGTCCCTCGATTGCGGGATTAGGGCGATGGGGCGGAAGAGTGGAATAGCAGCCGAGCTGCCCGGTTCCATCCCGACGTATCCATTCCACCGTGAGCTCGACACACCAAGTTGACTCAAGCAGAAAGTAAACACAAGTTCATGAAGTCAACCAGCAATGAGTATTATTGATTCGGGAAGCGAGTTCATGAAAAGTTCTCAAAAATTTGCACAAGATAGTTATGGCGTTGGTGGAGTTATCGGGATGAAGATAATTATCGGGAGGATAAGTAGTCTTCGATATCTTAAGTATTAGGAGGAACATAAGTCCCGTTATAGATTCGAAATCACGAGACGAGGAGTCGCCTGCGATCAGTGTATTAATCGGTCAAGACGATCCGATAAGTCGAGGATTTTTAAGAAAATAAAATATTTTAATTAAATATTAAAGTAAGAGAGTCCAGGGCTGTGTTTCTTTAAAAGAAAATGATTTAAGTTAGGTCCTTATAAAAATAAAAATTACAATTAGCCCCGCTTTGTAAAAACTAATACTTTTGGGGTTAAAAGTTAAATAAATAGATGTCCCGACCTTGAAAAATTATGAGGTAAGTTCCTAAATTCTCTAAATTTTTCAGAGATTCAGGTTTTTAAAGTTTTGAGGTCGAGTTTTTATAAAATTCTCACATTGGCCCCAAAATTGTTAATCTTTTACAATTTGGTCCCTCAAGTCTCATAAAATTACTTTCCAAGCTCTAAACACTTGGATTTTGGAATACACATAAAATATGTTATTTCCAATCCCTTAAGAGTTAAAATTTCAAATTTTAAAATTTGGGTCTGGTACAGTTTCGAAATTTGCAAAATAGCCCTTAAACTTCTCAAATTTTGCAATCTAGTCCTTGGGTTTAAAAAGGTTGATTTTAATTATCTAAAAACTCTTAAAACTTTATTAAAATGTCAAAACATCATTTTTGAACCTGATTACAGTCCCAAAATCGAAAATTACAGAGAGGTCCCTTAAGTTTTATTTTCTTGCAATTAAGTCCACCAACTTTCCATTTTTGCATTTTAAGTCCAAAAATCGAAATTTAATCAATTATGCTCGACTTGTCCAGGTTATAGGTCATTCAAAACATAGATTTCAAGAGTCATAAACATACATATCCATCTCATACAAGAATTTATCAAATATGACAATAAAGTGTACATGTATGTCCTAATTTTCGGTAAATCGCATTTTGAGCAACACTTGAGAAATTTTTCAACTTGATACAAGAAAATAGCATGCAATACATGATATATATCTCAAATGCTCAATAACAAAATACTACATGCATTTTTATGAATTAAAACACCTAGAAGTTGAAAGGATTTTTCCACCCACCTTGTTTGTTCGGTTGATTGGTGTAAAGTGGTGTCACTAGACCTTGAGGATTTTAACCCTCACTTAAGGCAGCCCCTAAGTCCAATAATACAAGGAGTTTTGAGTTAGGAAATGAAGATTTGAACTAAGGAGGGAAAATGAGAAGGAATAGGCCAAAGGTATCACACTTACCTTGTGTAGTTGAAAGTTGTAGACCCAAATTGATAGTCTCTTAAGAACTTGATTACCACTTAAACAAAGCTCCAAGGTCAGCCCCTTATAGTCCAAATTCTTCAAATTTCTTCAAGTCTAGAAGTCTTCTTCAAGGTGATGGTGAGACCCTTAGTATCTTCCAAGTCTTCTTGTTGAAGGGGGTGTTCGAATTTTGTGATGGAGTAGAAGAAAAGTTCTTGTATTTTTACTAAGTGTTCAAGAGAAGAGGAGAAAATTGTAGAGAGAGATGTGGGAGGATTTCTTGGTGAGAGGAGGATGAAAGGTTTGAGAGATGAAGGTGTTGGGTACAAAATGAAATTTCTTGTGTATTATGGCCTAATGGCCGATTTTGTGAGCATGAGGGAGAGAGATTTTTGTGTTTTGTTCCAAGTCTTGTAAATTGTAGTAAGCATGAGGGACAAGGACTTTGGTCAAGGTGTAGTCTTGCATGGGAGGATGGAATTGCAAAGATTGAGAAGAATGTTGGCATGGGGTGTTGGGAAGCCTCCAACATGTTGGATGATTTTATAATAAAGAATTGGTGTATAAGATATTGTGTATAAGATTTGAATTAATGGTGTAAAAATACACAAGGTGAATACACAAGGTGTACATGTACAAGAGTTGGGAGATATTTCTACACCAAATTTTCCCATCATGGCCGTCCCTTAAGGGGTATTTGTGGTAATTCCATATTTTTTTTTATGTCCCAAAATGGATGATAATAGGTGAATAATATCAATCTCCAAAATAATTAGTGATTTCCTTGATCACTTAATCTAAATCGAATTCTTAATTCTATAAGGTTTAAACCTCTAAAATAAATAGTCTCTTAGAATTCTAAGGTGACAAATAGATACGCAAATAACAATAATGATGATCAATCAAGTGATCATAAATGCGAAATAAATTTAATAAATGGTTATGATCACAAGAAGTAAATAAGGAAATTAAGGCAAAAATGTAATTATCATTAATATTTACCCGTCAAAGCGACGCGGTAGAATTGTCAAATAGTACAATGACGATCACGTGATATAAGTACATGCTCGAATAAAAATCGAGGGCTTCACAAAGTATCAACACTTTACAAATGATATAAAAGACAAAAATAATAACTAAACGAAATACATTCAATTATTATTAGTTCTTATTGTGATATCAATAATTTAATTAATTGTCAAGATATGAAATTTCATACACGGAAATATTAGGTCCCGTTCGAGATATTAAAGTTCGACATGAAAATATTGTGTTTGCTAGTATTTTATTTTTTAACAAAATTTTAAAATGAATCACTTTTCCGAAAATTCATTTCAAAAGATGCAATTATTTGCGCATGTCAAAACTTTAACATATGTACCAAACAGTTGACAATTATTATCAAAACTTCCTAAAAGACTTCATTCCAAATATTCCAAAATATGCACATAGTTTTAATTAAAATATAACCTATTATAAGAAAATTAACTAAGCAATTTCTATTAAACTCCCGTTATAAAAAGTAATGATAAAGAACCCAACAATAAGAAAAGTCTACAAATAAAAGACAGGCCCCAATTCTTAACTTTTTTGAGTTTTTGGACATGCTCGAGAAACATTATATATTGAGAAAAGCATTAGAAAAATTTAGAAGCTCCTGGCAAAAATTGTAATGAACACGCCAAGTCCTATTTCGTGCATATCAAATGAAAATAATAATGAAAAATATAATATGCATACTGTCATATTGAAAAATGTAATCTGCTCTCGGTTAAAATGTAAAACTATTAAGTGACATTATGCGATTACGTTAACCGATTAAAAGCCATATTGGAAAATGTTTACTTTGCGCCAACTTTGAATTGTAATTTGCTCTCGGTTAGCCAACTGACCAATGATCACAATTGCTCAGTGACTTTTTACGGTAATTATTTCACGGGACATAGAAAAGAGACTATCTTATACAATATTTAAGTTGGTTTGATAAACAATTTATATTACACAACAATAAATACAATTAAAAATTTATGAATATAAACATGATACTATGAAATAGAGAATATAAACCGTACCATTACTCTCTATGTTTGTTCTCGGTCGTTTATTTCCAATAATTGTAGACCCCGTGATTTTTGTCATTTTGATAAACAATGTGAATCACTAATCAATCAAAAGAGATTGTAAAACTGATGCAAAGTTGTATAGATTAAAGAAATAATTATGTTTTGAGCGATTAAGAGAAAAAGCAATTAGTACTTATAAAACTTGATTAATTGAATTGAATAAAAAAAAGTCAACGTGCAATATCTCCATAAAAATCAATGGTAAAAGATACATAAAATATTTAGTCGAATATAATTCGTATATTTTAACTATTATTGAGTAATAAGGAAATTTGAATTGACCCTAATTTACATACCATTTACAATATTTTCCTAATCTAAAATATTACCGAATATAAGAATTAAAAAGAGCGGCAAATTTTTTGTTTCAAAGTCCAAATTTATATATATATATATATATATATATATATATAATAAAATAAGAATACCATTTAAGATATTTTCCTAATTTAATACCATTTATAATATTTTCCTAATTTATATACATATATAATTTAGGAATACAAAAAGGAGTCAACATCCAATTGAAACATAAAAATCAAAGACGATATATAGTTTTTAAAAACTATATACGCTCACTTCTATTAAAAACTATATATAGTATTGATTTTTATGTTTTCTTTTTAAAATTCTAATGATGATGATGATGATGCATAGAAATATTGATAATGATGATGACTTTTTAAAATCCTAATGTATATAGTTGTTAAAATAATATGAATATTGATAATGATGCATATACATTATTATGAGTATCATATCTTTTGGTAAACATTGAATTTTAGAGCCGTTGATTTACAATAATGGATGCAAGATCGGTAACATATCTTTCTTCCTAAATAATTGTTGCAAAATCCTAACATTTGGTAACTTTTTGTATAATAATAACTTGGAATATCATTTATAATTTTAATTAATTATTGTAAAATCCTATTATTTGGCAACTTTTGGTAAAATTGTAAATAGTAATACAATTTACAATATTTTTCTAATATATACAAAAAAAATATTTTAACAAAGTAAGATCAATGTTAGAATTGTACAATAAAGTATTTCCGAATATACGAAGTAAAATGAGAGGGATTTTTTTCTTTATTTAATTTTGTTTTTCTCTTTTTGTTTCTTTATTTAATTTCATTTTCCCCTTTTTGATTATTTAATTTCATTTTCCCCTTTTTTTCTTAGGTGGTCATTTATTAAAATTATTTAAAATTATTTTAAAGAGTAGTTAAAATCATTGTAGGCAAATATTTACCAACAAATTTAATACCTACAATATTTATGTTGGCGAGACAATATTGTTCGAAGTTGAATTTCAAAAGAGAAGAAAACAAAATATGATGTAATTTAACTGTTTGACTTGTATTATGGCTTTTTGGGCTTCATCATTCGAATACACTCTTTTGATATCTTGTTTGATGTCAATTTGGCATTGTACTTGTTCATTAAAAAGATATAAGACTTTTTACCATCCAAAAGTTATAAGACTTTTTATTCAAAAATTATAATATCATTTATATTTGTAATGAATATATAGTAAAAGTATAATCCAAAAAACAAATGTAATCGAGAATAGTAATTTAACAAAATTATTATAATTGCAATTGAAACAATACAAAATAAATATTCAGATATTTGTTTTAGAGCATGATATAAGAAACATAAAATTCATTAATAATAATATATTGTTCATAGAAACACTCCATAAAAAAGTGATATCAAAAATATTAAAATATAAATAAAGTCTAGAATTAGTTCAAAAACATCAATCATATATCATTCTAATCATTTTCTTTCTTGATAACCTCCTTGGTTTTCTTCAAAGAGCGATCAAGAACCCGCCTCAAACTTTCTTTTAACATTATTGCCATCATCAAGATCCGTAAAAGAGAAAAATTCTTTAGTTTGGATTTGTGCGGAGAAGAAACTTCCTACTCGGATAAATAACATGATTTTGTTAAAGTACTACGTTATTAATTTGCTTTGTCTATAAAAAATTCAAATAAAAGAAAAAAATGTATTAAAATCCAATCAACAATATAAAATTAATACCTTACCACCAACCGATTCGAGAATGAATGGCTCTAGAGTTAAGTTCTAAGTCCTGTGACAAAATAATAAAAATAAAAGATACCTATTTGAATATAAATTTCTGCTCATTATAGTCAATCGCAAATTAATGAACTGTTCGTACATGATGTCATTAAAAGTTGACTCAAATCTTGACGTGAACTCAATCCATAGTCAACTTTACGACCGTAAAAACGTTTCTACTATTGTTAATTGGATCTCTTTTACTCGACTTTGAATAGGACCTTCTTGTCAACCAAATCCTTAATCTCAATTGGAACATATTGAGGATCAATGTCCTCTGCTAAGATTGATTGATAAGAAATTAGTTGAGCTTAAGATACATATTATAAAACAATTAAGTCAAAAATTATAAGAAAAATTTGGCAACCAATAACATAACCAACAATAATTGATTTGATCTCATATGCTTTTTGCCAATCAAATCAACACTATCTTTGTCCCAACAAAGAAAAAGCATTTCAAGATACAATCCATCACACGCAACTCCGTTATCATGGACGAATTTGCTCCATCCATCTCAGTAAAAATAGAATGCGCCATAGTGGTGACCATTTTGACCGCCCAAGTATGTCCTTCACATTATGCATGTCAAAATTTAATAGTGTAGGACCATTAAATTGATGCCGAATTTACATGGAAGACATTTGACGCAAAAGATTTAATGTAATTACAATTTGTAATGAATTTCTAATTGAACAATATAAGAAGTCATTACAATAAGTTGATAGAAGTTTATTGCCAAATCAAAACTATAAAACTAATAACAAAAAAAAATATTGTCGAATCAAAACAAAACTATATTTGCGAATTAAAAATATAAAACTAATAACCAAAAAAAAAATGTTGGTAGGGATATAAGTTTATATATATGACAGAAAATATATATTGACACAAAATATGTTTGAAAAAATATGTTAGTATAAGGAATAATAAAAAAACAAACAAATCATACAAAAACAAAGATGAAAAACCACCTAAAAAAATACAATAAAACTATCAAGGATAATAAAAAATAAACTACCAAATTTTGTCCGTACAAATCTATAATATAACGTATATAAAAATATTCTTTATTGCAATATTCGAGTTCAATATTGTCGGTGTTGGCGGGACACTTGATGAAAACGGAAATAGAGGAACGTGAAGATGAAGCCATATTTGGTGTTTATGTTTTCAATTTAGGATCAACAATATGAAAGTGTTTCTCCAATGTAATTTATGTAATATAAATATGAGATGATTTAGCATAAATAATAAGCTAAATATAATTTGAGTGAAAGATATGTTTCTCCATTGAAACAAATAAAATTATATAGAAACAATAATAATATGCGTGAAAGATATGTTTCTCCATTGAAACAAATAAAATAATAAGCTAAATATATTTTATCATTGAAATAAATAAACAATATAATTGATTAAGATATGTTTCCTATGTTTTAGAAGAACTGACGTATACAATATCAATTATGGTGAAATATTATTTATAATTTTAAAATCTATATATTATATATAGATAGAATTGATACTATTTAATATTCTCCTAATTTATATAATTACAATGATTTTGTTATAATACATTTCTAGTATAATACATAATTAATAATAATTACCATTTATAATTTTTACAATTGTTTCCTAATATAATAAGCAAAAAGAGCGGAAAAATAAAAGTTAGGACTTACGCTATTATATATATAACTATATATAGAAACAATATCAATATGGCGTGAAAGATATGTTTCTCAATTAAAACAAATAAGATAATAAGGTAAATATATAATTTTATAACTAAAGTTTGTCGAAACAATAAAATTGAAGAAGAGTTTTTGCAGACGTAAGAAGCGACGTTTTGCTTTATCAACAATAACGGTGAATACAATTTATAAATTTTAAAATTTATATATATTATATATAGATAGTATTGATACTATTCAATATTTTCCTAATTTATATAATTAGCTCGATCTTCTTATAATATATTTTTAATATAAGAATTTATAATAATTACCATTTATAATTCATAATAATTACCATTTATAATTTTTACAAATGTTTCCTAATATAATAAATAAAAAGAACGGGAAAAATAATTTTCGGACTTACGCTATTATATATATATATAGATTTATTGAATCGTTAAAAAGACAAAAAGAGACATTCACATTAGTTAATGAAGGTTTGGCGCCCTAGCCATGAAAAATCCACGTCGCAACAGCCGGAAACCGAACAGCCGGAAAATCCTGCAATGAATAGCGATCAGACGCCGGAAAAGCCTGCCACGAATACCGAACAGATGCCGGAAAATCCAGCCTCACAGGTGGAAAAATATTCGTATTCGATGGAGCCTGACAAATATTGTCTGATTGTACCCTACTTATATAGGTTTGATTTCGAAGACGAAGAATATGTTGATGATTCCTACTTTTGCTCTTCTGACGACGATGATGACTCTGTATTTCCCAACGCTTACGAGACAGTTAAGACATTCCTCAAACAAGTCCGCCTGAGCAGGGTGATTTTCAATTATCATTCACATTACTCTGTTTTCTATTTTACTCTGATTTATCATCGAAATTAGAATTAGGTTTTTCCCCCCCTCTCTCTCTCTCTCTCTCTCTCTCTCTCTCTCTCTCTTGTAGTATTAGTTAGGTTTGACAATTCGATTCATCGGATCCATGTTTGGTTTCGGGTTCTAAAAATGCATCAAAAATTAATTTTTTACACAAAATGGTATTGTACCATCGTGTCACATTCTTGGTCGTGTTTGTCTCAATAACTTCAAGTTGGGTTCGTATTTTTCGTGTAAGGATTACCACCCCTAGACTATTACTATCAATAAATATGATAAACAATTCTGATTCCACAGGGTTAGGGGTTTTGCATATCTTGTGCTCTTGAATTTTGGATTCACAACTTCTTTGTTTGTTATATACATATTTTTGAGTTTGCTGAAACAACTTTGTTGAGAACTATACTAGTAACTAATATTAACACCATTAGTAATATTATCTGTTAATAACTGAGAGGTAAGTAGGATATTAATATCTTCTTTTGGTAATCGTTCAAAATTCCATTGGCAGGGTTATGATGTTGATTGCGTGCCTCCTCTTTCCTTGAACTCTCCTTTCTTGCCGGTACCTATGTTCAAGGAGTTCGAGGATTACTATGAAGAAGTTAAATCTGAATTAAATGTTGCAATTGGGGAAATCAATACTCAGGTTTGCTTATTCTCTTCTTAATCTCATCCTAGTGTTTAAAGGATTACACGCTCTTGTTAATTGTTACTTGTTAAAAAGAGGTGATGATTCAACTATATATATGCAGAGTGGCAAAACTTATTTAGCAAAAAAATTCAGGAGGTTAAAAATAAGATGAAATTGGTTCGGAGGAGACAAGACCATCAATCCTCTTAGCTTATTTGGAGGCGCAAAAGACGTACAGATTCCTTGTTAGCTCGAGAGAGTCCTTTTGGAAGCAACGATCCAAATTATTCGGCTCAAGGGAGGTGACCAAAACACTCGGTATTTTCATGCTCGCAAGTCGCAAACGTAATAATTCGATTGAATCATTTGAAAGACCCCTCGGGAATGAACTGACATGGGATACCGGCCTTGGAGAACATATTGTTCAATATTACAGGATTTGTTCACGTCGCAACAATATGAGATGGAGGAATTCTTGAATCGTTGATCGCAAGGTGACAGAGATGAACATAATGATTTCTCGATGGCGCCTTTTAGTGAAGATGAGATAAAAAGGCGCTTTTCTCTATGCACCCAGATAAATCCCCGGGCAGGGACGGTTTAAATCCAACATTTTTTCAACATTTCGGGAAGTGGTTGGGACGGATATTACAAATGCTTGCCTTCGCCGCATTCGAACTTGTTCGTTTCTCGACGATTTTAATGACACTATTATCTGTCTAATTGATAAGGGCAAAATACGGTATGGGCGACTGACCGGACCTACGGCCCTGGACCGATCAAGCAAGGCCCGTAGTATTGGCCGATTCGTCTGTTAGCGTTAAATCGGGCCGATCTCCGGGAGGCTTACGACATGGGGACCGACCTTCTAAGGCCTATGAGTATTGGGCCGACCTATTGAGCCCATACATAGGTGGGAGGCCTATCATTGGGCCGACTGTTAATGCCCGAAAGTCACGAGTGGTTCAGTATGGATGTTTATTGGGCCGACTGTAAGGTCCGTTGTATTAAACCGACTGTCAAGCGCGCACGGCTAAGGCTAAGCGCTCGTTGTTGACCCGTTGTATGCTATAAGGACTTCGGGATACGATTCGGCTCGGCCCAAAAGATGTATGTGGGTAATCGAGGATGCCTTGGAGATTTAAAGGGGTTCGCACCAATGCATCGGGCCGAGGTGCTTTGAAACAGTCGGAGCTATGGTCTTACGGGCGTAAGATTAGGGTTTTTAAGAGATCCGATCCTAACCTAATGATGACTACGACACCAAATCATAACGGAATCCCGAATTTTACGGAAACCCTAATCCTAGCTAAGGTATAAAAGGCCCAAGCCCAGGTTCATTCTAACCTAATCTCATTTTTTCTTATTACATTGCTTTTCTCTCTCTAGCTTTTACTTCCTTTCAAGGCACCGACTTAGGCATCGAGAGTGCGCGGGAGCCCCTGGGAGCCCGGCCCCTTGTGCGAGGTTTCGTGGTGGACTTCATCCGGGAAGGTGATCGGCAAAGAGAGGACTTCTTTGGGGAGCAACCACTAATTCGAAGAAAAAGAATCTGCTTTTTTATCACGGATTTAAGGCCCATAGCTTTATGCAATGTCATTTACAAGGTGGTTTCCAAAGTTTTTTGGCGTGATTAAAGAGCATCCTACCACATATTATTTCCAAAACACGAGCGCTTTTGTGCCAAACCGATTGATCTCGGACAATATTTTGGTGGCTTTTGAGATAAATCATTATCTCAAAAGGAAAAGACAAGGAAGAATGGTATGGCGGCTCTAAAAATCGATATGAGCAAGGCTTATGATCGCATAGAGTGGGGTTATCTCCGTGAAATGATGATTAGATTGGGCTTTAATTCATTTGGGTAGACCGTGTAATGCTTTGTGTAACCACTTTGTCAAATACAGAATCAATTGTGGAAGTTTCGAATCGGGCAAAGCATCATTCCGTCAAGAGGACTCCGACAAGGTGATCCATTGTCTCCATACCTATTTATTATTTGTGTTGAAGGTTTGTCTATGTTGCTTGAGGATTATGAGAGAAGAGGATTGATCCATGGTTGTTCGGTGGCGGATGTGCTCCTAGTGTATCTCATTTATTCTTTAGACGACAATTTCTTATTTTTTCGAGCAAATGTGGATGAAGCTACTAAATTAAAAGAATGTCTTCATATTTATTCACAAGCTTCAGTGCCAAATGGTGAATTTTCAAAAATCTTCGATATCTTCGGTAAGAACACGGAGGTAGGAACACAAAGCGCATTTGCTTTGAAATTCTTGAGGTGAATGTTACGGAAAACCATGGTCGTTATTTGGGACTACCTTCTCTCGGTTGGGAAAACAAAAAGGAGATTTTCTCATTTATTAAGGATAGGATTTGGGCTAGACTTCAAGCGGTGGAGACGTAATCTGTTGTCCCGGGCAGGAAAAGAGATTTTATTGAAAAGCGGTGATTCAAGCCATTCCTAATTATACTATGAGCATCTTTCTACTACCACTCAAAGACTTGTCAAGAGATTGAACGGATGATGAACGCGTTCCGTGGGGAAAAGGAAATGCAGATAGTCGAGGCATAAAGTGGATATCATGGCAAAACATGTGCGATCATAAATCGCAGGTGGTTTGGGTTTCCGTCGGATACATGAGTTTAATCTTGCCCTTCTCGGCAAAACAAAGTTGGAGATTGATCTCAAACCAAAATTCATTGGTAGCCGAGAATGTTTAAGGCCATGTATTTCCCTACAATCGATCTATTCTCGGCGCCGTTGGGGAATAACCCGAGCTATGTGCGGCGAGCATATGGGGTGCAAAAGATATAGTTACCAACCACTGCACTGGAAAGTTGGGGATGCGAAAAGCATTAAAGTGTGGACTCATCCGTGGCTTCCGATTCGGGCAACAAATATGTTTCTCTGACTCCGCTAGAAGGTTTGGGAGACATAACGGTGAGTAATCGATGAAAAATGATACGCATTTAATGGGACACACGGATTTGATAGCGATATTTTCAATAATAGAGATAATTTGAGATTTTAAAAATTACTCTATCAAATTCAAATTGGTTCGGATGTTTGGATGTGGAATGGAGACAACAAAGGCATTTATACGGTGAGAAGTGGATATAGAATCCTCTGTCAAGGTATGTTTTCTCCTTATATTTATACCGAGTTTGATTGGAAAGGCTTTTGGGCTCTAAAAATTCCTCCTAAAGCGAAGTATACTTTTTGGCGAGCGGGACAAAATTGTCCGCCAACTAGGGATAAGCTACGTGAAAATGCGTTGAAACACAAGCTTATTGCCCTACATGCGAACTTGATTCGGAAAACGGTGCTTCATTGTTTTATTGATTGTCCTTTTGCTTGCACTTGTTGGCATTTGGTTGATATTCCAATTTCGGGGCTTCATCTTCTAATTTTTAGAATGTATTAAAGATGTTTGGGATAATTTGTCTAGTGAAGAAAAGCAAATGTTGATCATGGTAATATGGGTGATATGGAGGAATAGAAATGACAAGATCCGGAATGGAGGAGCCAAAGGAGCAAAAATATTTTGAATTTTGCAAGCTCGACATTGATACGGTGGGAATCGGCACAACAAGTGGAATTTAAAGACAGGAGAATAAGGCTGGGGATGGAGCTATTAATCGGAGAAGACCGGGAAAGGAAGAAATAAAAATCAATGTTGATGGTTTGTGTTTTTCGAGAGCGGCGTGTTGGTTTCGGATGGGTGGCACGGAATTTCAAGGAGATTTTAAAGCGGCTAAGAAGGGTGCTCTTCCAGTCCAAGAACCCGTATCTAGTCAAGCCATCGTTTGAAAGAAGCACTTAATGGATAAAAAACAAAGCAAGCAAAGCAAGGTAGTGGTGGTGGAGTCGATTCTCTTGGCATTATTCAAGCATTGAGAGGTTTAAGTTCGATAATTCCTATGTACAAAATGTTGTTGATGATTGTTTGAGTCGTTAAAAGACCTTCCGCAGTCTGTTGTTTGTTTATTAGACGGTCGGCCCGAATCGTGTGGCTCACGCGTTAGCACAAGCCTCGGATTCTTCGTGCGGCTCAATGGTTTGGGAGGGTTGTCCCCTCAATTTATTTGTAATTTGCTTCAAACAAGATTTGTTGTCTTAATGATAATTACATTTTCCGTCAAAAAAAAAAAAACTTACGAGCTCGTGGATATTGAGAAGGTTGTTGAGACCCGCAATTGTTTGCCGCTTTTGACCTTTCTTGCTAAAGAAGTTGGGGTCGGCTGATGCCAACGCCGAGACCGCCGTTAAAACTTTTCGAGCAATGGTGCGTCAAGCGTATCCCGTGGTTGCCAACTTCTGGAGTGGGATATTATAGATGATCATGTTGCTACGAGTTGGTTGATGCTCACTTTGTTCTAAAAATCCTCACCGAAACCCATTAGTCCCGCAGGCGTTAGGGCCCTTTTGTCCGCCTATGTTATTCTTTTGATTAGGTCCCTTTCAAGGCCAGTCTACCGTCCGAGTAGGGCCAAATTCTTTTTAGAACACTATTGATGCTAATGCACCGTGTGGCAACCCTCCTCTTCTCATTTGGTTACTTTGCATCAGTTCAGTGTTTCCTTTTGTTTTCAAAGGCTTTTGCTCCTAGCAGAGCATGATAAGATGCTTTTAAATCTGTGTGACATCACTGGTTTTCGGTATTTTTAATGTTATGCAAGACTTGAGACGTGAGACTTGGTTTTATGTGCAATCATACTTGCTGCTAAAGTTATCAGCTAATATGGGTTTTTAAGTGTTTTCATCTCGTAATCAATGTTCACCACCCCAGCTAAAATCCAAGTTGCATTTGTACAAACTGAATTAAATAACTCCAAATATTTTTGACTTTATATTCAAGTACATGTGGAGCTGGAAATTAATTAATTAGTCATATGACTCATATGTCACTTCAAGCACTATTTTGTTGGTTCATTCTTAGTTAAAAATAAAACAATAATATTAAAAATAAATTCGATGAAAGGAAAAAAATCCCATTAATTTAAGTGTTGGATGAAAAGTGCAGAGACTAGTTGGCATAGGAGAAGGTGCATATTGTTATAATTTGTTGTAAAAATTCCCGCTTAACCCCGAGCCAGACGCTGCGCCTTTGTCCTCCTACAAATTTTTTTCCGATTAAGCCGTCGGCCCCGCCTAATCCGCCCGCTAGGCTGGCGTCTATCGCTGCAGCCGCCTAACGCTTTTTACAACATTGGTTATAATCATTCCTGATCAATGTGTTTGGATTTGATTTTGTAAACTCTACACCTAAATCACTACATTTGGCGTAGTATTTATCATACGCGTCATATTTTTTATAAAGGGACACATATAATGTATCTATACACTACCAGAACAATTAATACTATTCTATCAAAAAAAAAAAAAAGAAACAACACTAGATTTAGAGGCTAAAACGCACATTTTACCTTGCTGCAAAGTGCAACAGAAAACCAATGGGTGTTTGTAACCTCCTTATCAGCCCGTCCGTCTCCTTTATGTAAATACTATATTCAAAAGGTGAATCGTTAAAAAGACCAAAAGAGAGATCTAGACATTCACATTAGTTAGTTACTGAAGGTTTGCTAGCCATGGAAAATCCACCGTCGCAACAGCCGGAAACCGAACAGCCGCCGGAAAATCCTGCAATGAATAGCGATCAGACGCCGGAAAAGCCTGCCACGAATACCGAACAGATGCCGGAAAATCCAGCCTCACAGGTGGAAAAATATTCGTATTCGATGGAGCCTGACAAATATTGTCTGATTGTACCCTACTTATATAGGTTTGATTTCGAAGACGAAGAATATGTTGATGATTCCTACTTTTGCTCTTCTGACGACGATGATGACTCTGTATTTCCCAACGCTTACGAGACTGTGAAGACATTCCTCAAACAAGTCCGCCAGAGCAGGGTGATTTTCAATTATCATTCACATTACTCTGTTTTCTATTTCACTCTGATTTATTGTTGAAATTAGAATTAGGTTTTTTCCACCTTTCGCCCTCTCTGTTTCTAGTATTACTATCAATAAATATGATAAATAATTCTGATTCCTCAGACTTAGGGGTTTTGCATTTCTTGTGCTCTTGATTTTTGGATTCCCTATTTCTTTGTTTGTTATATATATTTTTGAGTTTGTTGAATCAACTTTGTTCAGAACTATACTTGGTCGGCACTAGAATGTTCGCTGCCCAATAAATCCACGCCGCATTCGATCGACCTAAGAAACCTGCAACACCACCGTTAGAAAGAGAAGTAGGAAGGGTTTTCGCGTACCCACTCCGACTCACGCTCAAGTCGAGATCGTTTTAGAGAGAAGAAATATCAAATAGCAAAGTATTGAAAAATGTATTGAGTCTCCCGGTGGCGTACCTTTTTTCGTGCCCTATTTATAGGTTTGGCAATTAGGGTTGCGTGGTTGTCAAGCCAAACTAAAACCCTAGCTAAGCACACGGGCTTAGGTTAAATATTCGTTTTTGGGCGCACCTCCCAAGCCCAATAGCTCGGGAAGCCCTTAAGTTTACTCAATATTAGGGCCCAACCCACTTAGTCGTCAGTAGGCCCTTAAGTTTGTCCGTGATTGGGGCCCACCATCGACGTCGGCTTTATTTGCTCCGCCCAATTGTTGGTTTAAACCCCCAAAGCTAACTAGCTAACCCGGAGATCGCCCAATGATAATAGGTCGGCCCAATCACCCGAGGCCATTTAACATTTGGGCTACCTTTGAAGTCGGGACGGATCTTACACGCGTCGGCCCATTCCTTGAGCCAATTTTAGTCGTCGGCCCAAATAAGTCCCTATCAATCAGTTCCCAATTATGTTTGGAGTGGAATCTTCTTACTCAAAACATAATTTATCAAGCTCATGGGACCGCCCGAACATTTAATCCCGAACTCGGAATTGATTTTCTCCATTTGCAATATCGAAAAGTGTTTCAAAGAATATTGCAACACACACATATATAGGTATATACGCTTGGGTCGAAAGTATAAGCCCCAAAATAGGTGACATCGGGGTTGTATCATATAATTTTATGATAATTCCATTTGCTTCAATTAACAACATTCATTTCTTGAAGTTATAAATTCTAATTAGACAAAATGCCACGTCATCCACTATGTTGTAAAGAAATCATGCTTCCAATATATTTTCTTACTTACCGAGGACCTAATTAAATGGCTCCCACCTCGGTACATGTAATTCCTTGTTCAAAACTCTAATCTCACGCGCATGTCATTGCAAGAGGTAATATCATTACCTCGGTCAACGTGCCATGAGAATTGAAAACTTGGCCCTCTTTATTTTGACCGACCTCTACCTCTCTGTTGGTGTGGTTCCTTGGCCAATGTGCCTTATATATCTCTATTCTATTATTTCTATCCTTGTAATTCCAAGCACAAAATTTCAATTTTACATCAATTTGTAATTGGAGGACCTACCTCGGTCGGCCCAAGCCGAATCGGACAACATCACTCGCGCGGTTCAAGTGTGATTCATGTTCTCACGCCTTAATCGCCAAAAGTGACTTGGTCAACACGCATGTTCTAGCACAACCAATTTAGAGCATCCAACCTTAAGCATTCCTCGGCCTTACTAAGCTTCGGACCGAGCTCTCGAGGGCTTATGGTTTTAACTCATACCGAGCTCGTATTAAGTACTTTGTTCATTTCCGTCTCACTTTTTCTTTTTAAAATCACCGAGCTGGGCAATATGTACACCCATTTTTTTTTTTTGTGAACAAGCTTCCAAGCTCGAGCTTTGATTTCTCTCGGGCCATCGCGCCCGAGATGTTTGGAGTTTTAGCTCGAGCCGAGCTCCAAACACAATCATTTTTTCATTTCGACAAGCTTCCAAGCCTTCCCGAGGTATTTGGAGTGTTGGTTCTGGCCGAGCTCCAAACACTTGATCAAAAAATTCTATTTGTGGGCAAACCTTCAAGCTTGCCCGAGGTGTTTGGAGTGTTGGCTCTGGCCGAGCTCCAAACAAACACTTGGACAAAATTTTCATTCGAGGGCAAGCCTCCAAGCTTGCCAGGGTGTTTGGAGTGTTGGCCCTGGTCGAGCTCCAAACACTTGGTCAAAATTTTCATTTGAGGACAAGTCTCCCGGCTTGAGCTTGACCGCCCTCCGGCCATCGCGCACGAGGTGTTTGGAGTTTAGGCTCGAGACGAGCTCCAAACACGATCAAATTTTCCTCGAGGACAAGTTTTCAAGCTCGAGCTTGACCTATCCTCTGGGCCATCGTGCCCGAGGTGTTTGGAGTTTTGGCTCGAGCCGAGCTCCAAACACTTGATCAAAGTTTTCCTCGAGGACAAGTTTCCAAGCTCGAGCTTGACTGTCTTCCGGGCCATCGCGCCCGAGGTGTTTGGAGTTTTGGCTCGAGCGAGCTCCAAACACTATCAAATTTTTCCTTCGAGGACAAGTTTCCAAGCTCGAGCTTGACCTATCCTCCGGGCCATCGCGCCGAGGTGTTTGGAGTTTTAACTCGGGCCGAGCTCCAAACACTTGATCAATTTTTTCCTCCAGGACAAGTTTCCAAGCTCGAGCTTGACTGCCCTCCGGGCCATCGCGCCCGAGGTGTTTGGAGTTTTGGCTCAAGCCGAGCTCCAAACACTATCAAATTTTTCCTTCGAGGATAAGTTTCCAAGCTCGAGCTTGACCTATCCTCTGGGCCATCGCGCCCGAGGTGTTTGGAGTTTTGGCTCGAGCCGAGCTCCAAACACTTGATCAAATTTTTCCTCGAGGACAAGTTTCCAAGCTCGAGCTTGACCTGTCCTCTGGGCCATCTCTTTGAGGTGTTTGGAGTTTTGGCTCGAGCCGAGCTCCAAACACTTTATCAAAAACTTCAGTTGAGGACAAGTTTCCAAGCTCGAGCTTGACCTGCCCTCTGGGCCATCGCGCCCGAGGTGTTTGGAGTTTTGGCTCGAGCCGAGCTCCAAACACTATCAAATTTTTCCTTCGAGGATAAGTTTCCAAGCTCGAGCTTGACCTATCCTCTGGGCCATCGCGCCCGAGGTGTTTGGAGTTTTGGCTCGAGTCGAGCTCCAAACACTTTATCAAAACTTCGATTGAGGACAAGTTTCCAAGCTCGAGCTTGACTCGCCCTCTCGGGGCCATCGCACCCGAGGTGTTTGGAGTTTTGACTCGAGCCGAGCCCAAACACTATCAAATTTTTCCTTCGAGGATAAGTTTCCAAGCTCGAGCTTGACCTATCCTCTGGGCCATCGCGCCCGAGGTGTTTGGAGTTTTGGCTCGAGCCGAGCTCCAAACACTTGATCAAATTTTTCCTCGAGGACAAGTTTCCAAGCTCGAGCTTGACTCCGTCCCTCCGGGCCATCTCGCCTTGAGGTGTTTGGAGTTTTGGCTCGAGCCGAGCTCCAAACACTTTATCAAAAACTTGAGTTGAGGACAAGTTTCCAAGCTTGAGCTTGACCGCCCTCCGGGCCATCACGCCCGAGGTGTTTGGAGTTTTGGCTCGAGCCGAGCCCGACCACTATCAAATTTTTCCTTCGAGGATAAGTTTCAAGCTCGAGCTTGACCTATCCTCCGGGCCATCGCGCCCGAGGTGTTTGGAGTTTTGGCTCGAGCCGAGCTCCAAACACTTGATCAAATTTTTCCTCGAGGACAAGTTTCCAAGCTCGAGCTTGACTGTCTTCCGGGCCATCGCGCCGAGGTGTTTGGAGTTTTGGCTCGAGCCGAGCTCCAAACACTATCAAAATTTTCCCTCGAGGATAAGTTTCCAAGCTCGAGCTTGACTCTTCCCCCTCCGGGCCATCGCGCCCGAGGTGTTTGAAGTTTTGGCTCGAGCCGAGCCCAAACACGATCAAATTTTTCCTCGAGGACAACTTTCCAAGCTCGAGCTTGACCGCCCTCCGGGCCATCGCGCCGAGGTGTTTGGAGTTTTGGCTCGAGCCGAGCTCCAAACACTTGATCAAATTTTTCCTCGAGGACAAGTTTCCAAGCTCGAGCTTGACCTGTCCTCTGGGCCATCTCGCCCGAGGTGATTTGGAGTTTAGGCTCGAGCCGAGCTCCAAACACTCGATCAACATTGTGTGCCCTTCCGGAGGTTTAAAGAGAATTTCACGTAATGTTTTAGAAAGAAATTTGCTTTATTGATGGTTATTTCATTACATAAATGTTTGGTCACCTTAAGTCGGGATGACGCTCAATCTTCATGAAAACATACCCTAGGGAGCGCGCCGGTGTGAACTCTCGTACCACGACCTTCAACCAATCTACTCGAGCTTAGGGATGTTAGGCTTCTTAGTGGGGACCTCATCTCCATCGTCTTTCCGATCCTTCCTCTTATCTCCTTCCTCACGTTTCATCCTCCTCGGCCTCTTCTAGGTTAATGTACTTCTAAGCTCTAGCCAAGACTTCATCAAATGTCGCTATTTGGTTCTATCACTAGGGACTCAAAGAAATCCCCATCCTTCAAACCCCGAGCTAGGGCGTTGGCTAATATGTCCCGAGTCGCCGAGGAACCTCAAGCTTCGCCTTCGCCGTGAACCGTTGAACATAGCTCCTTAGCCCCTCATTGTCCTTACGTTTGATCTTTGAACAACGTCAGCGAGTCTTTTGACACCTTCTACTAGTGAATTGATGTAAGAACATTGGTGAACTCATCAAAACTCTTAATAGAATTTGGTGACGGTGACTAAACCATTTGTTGTGCCGCTTAGTCGGGTTAGTCGGAAACATTCGCACATTACCCCATCGAGGAAAACTGTGGAGCACCGCGGCGTTCTCAAGCGGCAGGTGATCCCACGGGTCGGTGGTGCCATCATACTCAAAACTCGCCCGATACGAGGAGGGGAGTTCATCGGCCATAACCTCCTTTGAGAAAGGAGTACCCCTCCTCGATCGGCTCAAGCCATTTCCGGATACCTTCTTCTTTAGTTCTCTCATTTCCTATGCAGATCATCCATCCTCTCACTCCAATCCGGTCCGTCTCGTGGCCGTTTGAGTAAAAGGCCGTGGGCGCTCTCCTCCTCCAATCTTTTGGTCCTCTTCGATCTCGCTCCCCCCGGGAGGCCTCATCTCATGCCAGGTCCGGCTCGCGCTTTTCTTGCAGCCGGTGGACAACTTCTCGCATTCGACAATCCACGGCTTTTTCCACGGTGGCCTTAATGTAGGAGGCCATCTGTTGGAAGAAACCAGTCCTAGACCACCCATACCCACCATGGGATCAAGCAACTCCACCCACCCCGAGGGGGCAACCAACTCCTACGCCGGTGCATGCGGCGGACGCTCGCGCTCCCGGTCACCACTCCGGCGTCTCCATCGAACCTCATCCAGGTCACTCTCCAAATTCCGTCGTATATTCTCCATAGCTACCTTAAACTCACGTCTTAAAACTCAATTGTTCCCACAGTGGCGCCAATTGGTCGTCGGCACTAGAATGTTCGCCGCCCAATAAATCCACGCTCGCCACGCGATCGACTAAGAACTCCGCAACACCACCGTTAGAAGGGAGTAGGAAGGGTTTTCCGCGTACCCACTCCGACGCTCAAGTCATGATCGTTTTAGAGAGAAGAAATATCAAATAGCAAAGTATTGAAAAATGTATTTAGTCTCCTGGTGGCGTGCCTTTTCGTGCCCTATTTATAGGTTTGGCAATTAGGGTTGCATGGTTGTCAAGCCAAACTAAAACCCTAGCTAAGCACACGGGCTTAGGTTAAATATTCGTTTTGGGCACCTCCCAAGCCCAATAGCTCGGGAAGCCCTTAAGTTTACTCAATATTGGGGCCCAACCTACTTAGGTCGGTAGGCCTTAAGTTTGTCCCGTGATTGGGGCCGACCACCGACGTCGGCCTATTTGCTCTGGCCCAATTGTTCGTTTAAACCCCCAAAGCTAACTAGCTAACCCAGAGATCGGCCCAATGATAATAGGTCGGCCCAATCACTCCGAGACCATTTAACATTTGGGCCTACCTTTGAAGTCGGGACGGACCTTACACATCGGCCCATTCTTGAGCCAATTTTAGTCAGTCGGCCCAAATAAGTCCCTATCAATCAGTCCCCCCAATTATGTTTGGAGTGGAATCTTCTTACTCAAAACATAGTTTATCAAGCTCATGGGACCGGCCCGAACATTTAATCCCGAACTCAGAATTCGAGTTTTTCTCCATTTGCAATATCGAAAAGTGTTTCAAAGAATATTTGCGGCGCACACATATATAGGTATATACGCTTGGGTCGAAAGTATAAGCCCCAAAATAGGTGACATCGGGTTGTATCATATAATTTTATGATAATTCCATTTGCTTCAATTAACAACATTCATTTCTTGAAGTTATAAATTCTAATTAGACAAAATGCCACGTCATCCAATATGTTGTAAAGAAATCATGCTTCCAATATTTTTTCTTACTTACCGAGGAGCTAATTAAATGGCTCCCACCTCGGTACATGTAATTCCTTGTTCAAAACTCTAATCTCACGCGCATGTCATTGCAAGAGGTAATATCATTACCTCGGTCAACGTGCCATGAGAATTGAAAACTTGGCCCTCTTTATTTTGACCGACCTCTACCTCTCTGTTGGTGTGGTTCCTTGGCCAATGTGCCTTATATATCTCTATTCTATTATTTCTATCCTTGTAATTCCAAGCACAAAATTTCAATTTTACATCAGCTGTAATTGGAGGACCCTACCTCGGTCAGCCGCAAGCCGAATCGGACAACATCACTCGCGCGGTTCAAGTGTGATTCATGTTCTCACGCCTTAATGCTGCCAAAAGTGACTTCGGTCAACACGCATGTTCTAGCACAACCAATTTAGAGCATCCAACCTTAAGCATTCCTCAGCCTTACTAAGCTTCAGGACCGAGCTCTCAAGGGGCTTATGGTTTTAACTCATACCGAGCTCGTATTACTTTGTTCATTTCCGTCTCACTTTTTTCTTTTTAAAACTGTACCGAAATTTGGGCAATATGTACACCCATTTTTTTTTTTTGTGAACAAGCTTCCAAGCTCGAGCTTTGATTTCTCTCGGGCCATCGCGCCCGAGATGTTTGGAGTTTTAGCTCGAGCCGAGAGCCCAAACACAATCATTTTTTCATTTCGACAAGCTTCCAAGCCTTCCCGAGGTATTTGGAGTGTTGGTTTGGCCGAGCTCCAAACACTTGATCAAAAAATTTTATTTGTGGGCAAGCCTTCAAGCTTGCCCGGGTGTTTGGAGTGTTGGCTCGGCCGAGCTCCAAACAAACACTTGACAAAATTTTCATTCGAGGCAAGCCTCCAAGCTTGCCCGGGTGTTGGAGTGTTCGCCCGGTCGAGCTCCAAACACTTGGTCAAAATTTTCATTTGAGGACAAGTCTCCCGGCTCGAGCTTGACCTGCCCTCGGCCATCATCGCGACGAGGTGTTTGGAGTTTAGGCTCGAGACGAGCTCCAAACACGATCAAATTTTCCTCGAGGACAAGTTTCCAAGCTCGAGCTTGACCTATCCTGCGGGCCATCGTGCCGAGGTGTTTGGAGTTTGGCTCGAGCCGAGCTCCAAACACTTGATCAAATTTTTCCTCGAGGACAAGTTTCCAAGCTCGAGCTTGACTGTCTTTCACGGGCCATCGCGCCCGAGGTGTTTGAGTTTGGCTCGAGCCGAGCTCCAAACACTATCAAATTTTTCCTTCGAGGACAAGTTTCCAAGATCAAGCTTGACTATCCTCCGGGCCATCGCGCCCGAGTTGTTTGGAGTTTTAGCTCGGGCCGAGTTCCAAACACTTGATCAAATTTTTCCTCGAGGACAAGTTTCCAAGCTCGAGCTTGACCTACCCTCCGGGCCATCGCGCCGAGGTGTTTGGAGTTTTGGCTCTGGCCGAGCTCCAAACACTATCAAATTTTTCCTTCGAGGATAAGTTTCCAAGCTCGAGCTTGACCTGTCCTCTGGGCCATCGCGCCCGAGGTGTTTGGAGTTTTGGCTCGAGCCGAGCTCCAAACACTTGATCAAATTTTTCCTCGAGGACAAGTTTCCAAGCTCGAGCTTGACTGTCCTCCGGGCCATCTCGCCGAGGTGTTTGGAGTTTGGCTCGAGCCGAGCTCCAAACACTTTATCAAAAACTTTCGCTGAGGACAAGTTTCCAAGCTCGAGCTTGACTGCCCTCCGGGCCATCGCGCCCGAGGTGTTTGGATTTTTGGCTCGAGCCGAGCTCCAAACACTATCAAATTTTTCCTTCGAGTATAAGTTTCCAAGCTCGAGCTTGACCTATCCTCTGGGCCATCGCGCCCGAGGTGTTTGGAGTTTTGGCTCGAGCCGAGCTCCAAACACTTTATCAAAACTTCGATTGAGGACAAGTTTCCAAGCTCGAGCTTGACCTCGCCTCGGGCCATCGCGCCCGAGGTGTTTGGAGTTTTGGCTCGAGCCGAGCTCCAAACACTATCAAATTTTTCCTTCGAGGATAAGTTTCCAAGCTCGAGCTTGACTGTCTATCCTCCGGGCCATCGCGCCCGAGGTGTTTGGAGTTTTGGCTCGAGCCGAGCCCAAACACTTGATCAAATTTTTCCTCGAGGACAAGTTTCCAAGCTCGAGCTTGACCTGTCCTCTGGGCCATCTCGCCCGAGGTGTTTGGAGTTTTGGCTCGAGCCGAGCTCCAAACACTTTATCAAAAACTTCGAGTTGAGGACAAGTTTCCAAGCTTGAGCTTGACCTGCCTCTCCGGGCCATCACGCCGAGGTGTTTGAGGTGTTTTTTGGCTCGAGCCGAGCTCCAAACACTATCAAATTTTTCCTTCGAGGATAAGTTTCCAAGCTCGAGCTTGACCTATCCTCCGGGCCATCGCGCCGAGGTGTTTGGAGTTTTGGCTCGAGCCGAGCTCCAAACACTTGATCAAATTTTTCCTCGAGGACAAGTTTCCAAGCTCGAGCTTGACTGTTTACGGGCCATCGTGCCCGGAGGTGTTTGGAGTTTTGGCTTGAGCCGAGCTCCAAACACTATCAAAATTTTCCCTCGAGGATAAGTTTCCAAGCTCGAGCTTGACTCCGCGCTCGGGCCATCGCGCCCGAGGTGTTTGGAGTTTTGGCTTGAGCCGAGCTCCAAACACGATCAAATTTTTCCTCGAGGACAACTTTCCAAGCTCGAGCTTGACTCGCCCTCCGGGCCATCGCGCCCGAGGTGTTTGAGTTTGGCTCGAGCCGAGCTCCAAACACTTGATCAAATTTTTCCTCGAGGACAAGTTTCCAAGCTCGAGCTTGACTGTCCTCGGGCCATCGCGCCGGGGTGTTTTGGAGTTTTGGCTCGAGCCGAGCCCAAACACTCGATCAACATTGTGTGCCCTTGGGAGGTTTAAAGAGAATTTCACGTAATGTTTTAGAAAGAAATTTGCTTTATTGATGGTTATTTCATTACATAAATGTTTGGTCACCTTAAGTCGGGATGACGCTCAATCTTCATGAAAACATACCCCTAGGGAGCCGCGCGGTGTGAACTTCTCATCGCGACCTTCAACCCATCTACTCGAGCTTAGAGATGTTAGGCTTCTTAGTGGGGACCTCATCTCCATCGTCTTTCCGATCCTTCCTCTTATCTCCTTCCTCACGTTTCATCCTCCCGGCCTCTTCTAGGTTAATGTACTTCTCACTCTAGCCAAGAGTTCATCAAATGTCTTGTATTTGGTTCTATCACTAGGGACTCAAAGAAATCCCCATCCTTCAAACCCCGAGCTAGGGCGTTGGTTAATATGTCTGAGTCGCCGAGGGAACCTCAAGCTTCGCTTCGTGAACCGTTGAACATAGCTCCTTAGCCCCTCATTGTCTTCCGTTTGATCTTTGAACAACGTCAAGCGAGTCTTTTAACACCTTCTACTGACTAGTGAATTGATGTAAGAACATTGAGTTGAACTCATAAAAACTCTTAATAGAATTTGGTGACGGTGACTAAACCATTTGCCGACTTAGTCAGGGTAGTCGGAAACATTCGCACATTACCCCATCGAAAACTGTGGAGCACCGCAAAGCATTCTCAAAGCGTCACGGGTGATCCCACCTGGTCGATGGTGCCATCATACTCAAAACTCGGCGCCCGATACGACGGGAGGGGAGTTCATCGGCCCCATAACCTCCTTTGAGAAAGGAGTACCCCTCCTCGATCGGCTCAAGCCATTTCGGATACCTTCTTCTTTAGTTCTCTCATTTCCCTATGCGGATCATCCATCCTCTCACCCAACTGGGTCCGTCTCGTGGCCGTTTGAGTAAAGGCCGTGGAGGCGCTCTCTCCTCCACATCTTGGTCCTCTTGATCTCGCTCCCCGGTAGGGAGGCTCATCTCATGCCCCAGTCCGCTGCGCTGTGGCCGCAGCAGCCGGGACAACTTCTCGATCTCGACTATCCACGGCTTTTTCCACGCGGCGGCCTTAATGTAGGAGGCCATCTCATTTGGAAGAAACCAGTCTGAACCACCCATACCCACCATGGGATCAAGAACTCCGGCCCACCCCGAGGGGGGCAACCAACTCTACGCCGGTGCATGCGGCGGACGCTCGCGCTCCCGGTCACCACTCCCTGCGTCTCCATCGGAACCTCATCCAGTCATTCTCCAAATTCCGTCGTATATTCTCCATAGCTACCTTAAACTCACGTCTTAAAACTCAATTGTTCCCACAGACGTGGCGCCAATTGGTCGGCACTAGAATGTTCGCCGCCAATAAATCCACGCTCCGCTACGCGATCGACTAAGAACTCGCAACACCACCGTTAGAAGGGAGCCATAGGAAGGGTTTTCAGGCACCCACTCCGACGCTCAAGTCGATGTCGTTTTAGAGAGAAGAAATATCAAATAGCAAAGTATTGAAAAATGTATTGAGTCTCCCGGTGGCGTACCTTTTTCGTGCCCTATTTATAGGTTTGGCAATTAGGGTTGCGTGGTTGTCAAGCCAAACTAAAACCCTAGCTAAGACATTTGGCTTAGGTTAAATATTCGTTTTGGGCGCGCACCTCCCAAGCCCAATAGCTGGGAAGCCCTTAAGTTTACTCAATATTGGGGGCCCAACCCACAGGTCGGTAGACCTTACGTTTGTCCCGTGATTGGGGCCCTGACCAGATCGACGTCGCTTTATTTGCTCGCCCAATTGTTGGTTTAAACCCCCAAAGCTAACTAGCTTGAGCAGATCGCCCAATGATAATAGGTCGGCCCAATCACCTGAGGCCATTTAACATTTGGGCCTACCTTTGAGGTCGGGACGGACCTTACACGTCGGCCCATTCCTTGAGCCCATTTTAGTCAGGTCGGCCCAAATAAGTCCCTATCAATCAGTCCCCCCAATTATGTTTGGAGTGGAATCTTCTTACTCAAAACATAATTTATCAAGCTCATGGGACCGGCCCGAACATTTAATCCCGAACTCAGAATTCGGTTTTCTCCATTTGCAATATCGAAAAGTGTTTCAAAGAATATTGCAGCGCACACATATATAGGTATATACGCTTGGGTCGAAAGTATAAGCCCCAAAATAGGTGACATCAGGGTTGTATCATATAATTTTATGATAATTCCATTTGCTTCAATTAACAACATTCATTTCTTGAAGTTATAAATTCTAATTAGACAAAATGCCACGTCATCCAATATGTTGTAAAGAAATCATGCTTCCAATATTTTTTCTTACTTACCGAGGAGTACATGTAATTCCTTGTTCAAAACTCTAATCTCACGTGCATGTCATTGCCAAGAGGTAATATCATTACCTGGGTCAACGTGCCATGAGAATTGAAAACTTGGTCCTCTTTATTTTGACCGACCTCTACCTCTCTGTTGGTGTGGTTCCTTGGCCAATGTGCCTTATATATCTCTATTCCCGAGATAATTACGAAATCTACCCCGATTTGAGCAAATATAGGTTTTCAAAAACCCTTGAGGGTTGATTCTAAGCGAAAAATAGTTCAAACACCCAATTTTACCTTTTAAAAATATTACAGCCACTCCTTACTCATAAGAGAGAGAATCAAACCTAGAGTGGGTGTTTTTTCTTTTTTAGTAATTGTGAAACTTCTCTGAGTATTTTTGTAATTGTCCCTGTAAAAAAGCTAAGATGCATTTACCATATCGAATGAGTTAACGCTGAAAATAATCAAACGTTATTTGAGTTAAATGCAGGGGCTGGAAAACATATTTTTAATATTTTGTATGGAAGTGGACCTTCAAAATATAAAAGGCCAATGTGTATATAGGTACAAACATTAGGGGATAAAATGGCACAATTTTCCCTTAATACGACCGATACCCAGTGGCCCGATGGGCTGTCCTGCTCATCCTTCTTTATCAGCGGTCTAGCTCCTTTATTCATATATTATACTTATTATTTATTGAAAATTACAAATTAAAAAGACAAAGAAATAAACATTTTGTCTTGATATAACCAGATTATTGGGAAAGGTTGACAGCATTTACACTCTTCTGTAATACGAAGTGAATTATCATGTGGTCTGGAGAAATATAATTGAAAATGAATATTTATGGTGCGTAGTTTACTGATTCTCAATAGCAAAATTCGCAAAAAACATGCTAAATGAATCATATTCCCAATTCTGACCTTATAATTTTTATAACCAAATATATTTTCACTTTTGTACAAATTTCAATAAGAGTTAAAAATTTATTTCAAAGGAATAGAAAATCACTTTTTCATTGGAAAAACTACCATGTATCCATAACTCTCCCGGCTCAGAACCCACAGGCCACATGTGGCCCATCTGAAATGAACAAACCCGATTTTCAAGTCCCAATGTCCTCTTCACCAAAAGCTTGATATAGTGGCGCGAGAATAGCCATATTAATAACTTGGGTTTGTTTGTAATTTTTGTTTTTTTTTTGAGTACATATCCTGGTATGGGAGGGAGTTTGATAAGAATCGAATTTTATACCTCTCGGCTTGTGCTTGAGGATCTTTAACCACTGATTCTATTCGATTCCCGTTTATAATTGTTTGAAAATCTATTTTTGACCCCTATTGAGAAACGTATTTAATATATATCTTATTTGGGTAAATATGTATCACTTGTTAAACAACTTCATTAGTAATTCTAATTAAATAATTGATTATATCTTCACTAAACGAGAATAGAACTCTATCCCTCGCTCCATCAAATTGTTTGTGGGGTGGAGTCGGGGTTCAAATCCTCGCTCCATCAAATTGTTTGTGGGGTGGAGGTCGGGGTTCTTATCCTTGCTCCATCAAATTGCTCAAGGCCATACGGAATGCGGTGAAGATTTGGTGGGAACTCATCTTGAATAGCATCCGTGTGGGTTCGATTCGGGAGAGATCGTTATTAGTAGATTGGGGTCGAACATAATTGTTCTCTTTACCAGGAGGATCGGTTGTACGCGTCAGACCCCGTCAGAATTTGGCCAGTGCGTGCACATCCCGCGGTTTACCTTGGCGGCAGCAATGAGGAGCGGAGGCTGTTGTCCTCGGGCATAGTCGGCGTAAGCGCGGAAGCGAGTTATCAAAAAAAAAAAAAAAAAAAAAAAAGAACTCTATCGACTAAATACTTGTAATAAAACACATTACGCTAACCACTACAACTAATGATAAGACGAAGAAATACCTTTCATAATACAATATATTATGTTTTCCTACAATATCCATGCGCATTCTCATTCTTCAAAGGTTCCAAAATCTCACTACCTAAGTATCATTTTAATTAAATAGTCAATTTCATATTACACACGGCGTGCTATTTTAAGGAATTTAAGAGTTATTAAAGATATATTGTTAAATAGAAGATATGGATTACATGTTCTTGTGTTTTACAGTATTTTAAATGTTTTCCTCAACATACGTATGGAGATCCTATCAGAAATTATCAGATCTGTTTTCTAAGAATTAATTTTGGGCAAAATCACACCGATTAGTGGCTCCTCTAGTATGTAGGCAATATACAAATAATTTTTTAATGATTTATATTTTTATCTTGATTATAATTAAATAGTTTGCTTTTCATTTTTAGGAGTGTATAAAATAACTTGGGTATACTTCTTGAGATTCAAGGGCATTGAAGGGCTCAATATAATTTTTATTATTATGATATATATATTAAAAAGGCCAAAATGTCCAAATATAATGAATTCAACAAAAATTTTACTTATGGGCTCAATGGGCACATATAATCTACGACCATATACCACCGGATAATAACTCAAGTTTTGAGATCTATAAGATATCACCTCCAATTCCATTTCAAGGTATGAAATTCATTTTCACAATATCTAGCCTTGTGAATTCTAATTATTCTTTTGGCTCTCTAATTTGACTTGTAGACTTCCAAATTTCAGGATTTTGAAGAATATAGTGTTACCACCACATCGACATAAATTAAAATATACATCGATCCGGGACTCAATTTTCCTTTACTACAAATAAGTTTTTCATTTATCTTTTTTTGTTTTTTTAAGGAATGGAAAATTGTTAGAACTTGAACTAAATAATCGTATCACATCTCCAAGAAAAATATGTTCATTTTGGTTATTTACAGTTTTAATCACAAAAAACATGTCAAATCCAAATACAATTACAACTTATAGCTGAAATCTATAACAATTACAACCCTTTATGATGAACATAACATATTTATACGATATCTGCATCAATTAATGGGAACGAAGGAAAGCAACTAAGTCTTTTATTGCATTCACGTGCCCATCAATTAGCATTCTTGTATATTGTCTGATGTTGGCTTTTTTATTGTTCCATGTATCTTATATCCCTGCAACGTGATAAACTGAAATTGTCCAATAAGGGACTAAAATTACTTTTTACGTTATATTGATATAAAAGTAAAAGTATTTCATATATTTGCATCTTGAAAATACACTCCAGGTTGTTTCTAATGTTTCTGTCACTATATATTGGTTTCTCATTGAAACAGACTAGACGCAGTTTCATGGCCCATTTAGATTTACTCATATTTATATCTTTGATGAGTGTCATCATCGGTACCATTTGTTCATATGGGAGTAAACTATTCACAAATAGTTTCATTATGAGAGGAAGCCAATATTTTGGGGAATGAATGTGATAAAAATGACAGCACCGACGTCTTATATTTATAGAAGGACTATAAAAATAATGCAGGAAAATAATTTTTTTCATTTTTTGATTCGTAATGTAATTTTTTTGCAGGATTTGATTTTCTTAAATTAATTTCCGTATGTATTTATTCTGTTTTATTTGTCCAAAAGTTTCGTATTCAAATTTAGTATTATTTTTCAAGTTAATAAAAAATGAGATCTCAATATAATTTAAATTTATCTTATTTGGAAATAATTGTTTAATTTATCTTTGGAAGGTCTCGTATATTGGTCATATATAATTAAATATATTGTCTCATCTGAATACAATATCAAACTAAATTTGCAAAAATAGGAAACCGGTTTGCAATCAATTAAATATTCAAACTCTCAAAAAATAAATGTGACATTTAACTTAATAAAAGTCATTTTTGCCATATGACATGTAAATAATGATATATATCTTGCCCAAAATAAAGTGATATGTATCTACATTAGCGATTATATTTTTAATAATATATGTTGAGTGTGAGTTTTGCATGTATTTTAGGGTATATTTATGGCTATAATTATTTATAAACATGCAATAACATGTATGAAATGGTATATATTCGCTCTTTGTGGAAAAGATATTACGCTTGCTTGTTTTGTAGGAATTTAACGATATTTGGAGTGATTTTGTGACAAATACGAGCATTGCTACCTAGAATCATCAAGAATCAAGCGATTACACCCAATTGGAAGCCAAATATATGGAGTCTAGAGTCATAGTGATGAGTCGTGTGGCAAAAGAAGCATGGATTATCAAACAACAAGGAGATTTATCTCAAGGAACATCCAAACGCGTATGGAATTTCCAAAGATCGCAGGGTTTAGTATTTTGGTCATAACTCTCTACAAAATTGATATTGAGCTGATTCAAGTGGCTATGGAAAGCTAAAAGAGAGGGCTACAACTCTTATGAAGACCCCGCAAACAAATTTGGAAGTTTGGGTGGCGCACGGGGTAACCCGTGCGTGGACGCACGACCGTGCGCCCTATATAAGACCGGGTGTTTTCTACGGATGGCGCACGGGTAGCCCGTGCGTGGGTGCACGACCCGTGCGTTCTTAGAAAAACTCCAAAAATGACAAAAATTGACCTAGCTTCTAAAAGGGTATAAATACCACTTTTGGGGGGCACACCAGGGGAGGAAAGGTCCGGAAAAGACCCAAGAACACAAGAAACACATCAACTTCATCAAGGAAGAATCAAGGGAAGAATCGGGTCGAATCGGAGCTTGAGGATTGAAGATTAATCGAGAGATTATCCATTTCCTTAAGTTTTCTCATTCTTTGTGCTTTAATCTTTCATTTTAGCTTGTCATGAATATGAACAATTTGTCTATGAGTTGTTTATTTGTAATGAGTAGCTAAACTTCTTGTGATTTAGGGTTTTGGAAGTAGATTAATTGAACTCTTGTTGAGTGTTTTAATCTTAGTTGAAGTTATTGTCTTGAAGCCTATTTGAGTACTTTGTTCTTATTCTTGTTTTATCACTTGGCCAATGATTTAACATGTTTGATATATTGATTCATAATTCGAGAGATGAGTTTCAATATTAGATCTTGAGTACTTGACATGAATGTTTGCATAATCGAGAGGTTTGTGAATATTTGTGAGGACAATTGATCCTTTGTGCTTCCTCGGGAGTTGTCTATCTTATGTTGAGTAGAGATGCTTAGCATAGATATTTCAATCTACACTTTATATACATCTCGAGAGGGGGATAAAATACCGTTGTGATCGTCTTATAGGAGTATTGATAATAACTTTGGCTTTGATTAAATCGGACAACAAGAGGAATATTAATTGAAACCATAATCCGGAATCCATTTCATTCTCTTGATAATTCCATTATTCTTAGTATCTTGTATTCTTGTGATTATTCTTGTCTTTACCTCCACAACAATCATCAAATTAAGATCGTCTAAATAAAAATAAAACTATTTTGGTTCAATACTTAGCGCACTAATTTATTAGTTTCCGTGGATACGACCTTGCTTACCCTATTCTATAAACTACACCGTACACTTCTTTGCGGTGAAGCTAAAAAAGCGAACAATATACTTACGGATTTAGTTTAATAATAACAAAATTTAAAGTTAAATGCATAAATCGTGTTTTTCGATTTTAGAAGAGTAATTTAGGTAGGAAACTTTAGATTACTCTTTATATGTGACTCAACTACTATATATATAGATAGATATCTTTGCGACAAAGATAGATACAACAGTTCAATTATTCCCTTGATCACTTCTACGCCCCAAACATCTTTCACTAGCTAGTCGTTTTTTGTTAAGTGTATACCCACTTTTCAACAATATTTCGAAAGTCGGACAGGCACTACTGGTCGACGGTTTAACCAGGAATGGTCATATGTCAGTGTGGTTCTATATTAAAACCGGGTGACAATCTAGTTCTATATTAAAATCGAGTGGCTAAAAATCCGTTGTCACCCGGTCAAACCCGTAAAAAAAAACTTAAATCGGTGACCGGTTCAATTTTTGTTAAGCAAAATTTTCTTTGTTTCATTATAAATATTGAACGAAAAAATATTTTGTAAATTTACATATAACTTTTCCTTATATTCAATAATATATATATAGGAATATACATATATATTATAATTTATCAAATTTATTAAACTTATTTTTATTTGTACTTGTCTTTTTTTATTTGTACTTGTATTTATCTTTTACATGTGTACATATATATATATATATGGGTCAACCAATTTTTTAGAACTAAGTTAACCTAGGTTGAACAAAGTGACCCAATGAATCAAGTATTAATCCGATTCAATGTCCAATCCCGATTAAAAACATTTCTTTTCGATACTCGTATGCCTATTGCCTACTTGTTTGATACATGTTTTTATCTTAATTTTGATGATTTTATTTTGTCACCAAAACAATGTTTTTGAAGGTTGTCCTAAATGATTTAAAATAGTTTTAGTATTTTTAGGAGTATTTCCACTAGTTTATGTTTGATAATAATGGACAACACTTTTAATGATTTTACATCAATGGATTTTTTACTCCTAAACAAGATTTCTAAATGTTGTCTAAATACTCCCGATTGGTTTAAAATGTTTTTACTAAATTTTCGGAGTATTTCTTGAGTTTTATTTTCGACAAAAATTGGACAACATTTGCCTCGTGGTCGACCGGTCGCCCATAGGGCAACCCGCATCAAGATGTTTTCGAAGCGAGAAAATGAGATGGGAGTAAAAACTAGCAGTCGGTCGGCCCGCCTGGCAAGGCGTCGCCGCCGTCAAATGGGCCGACCGGCCAGTACTGCAAGTTTCATTTTTGAAACAGAACAATTCCTCTTCGTTTTTTGATTAGAGGGACCAGGTTGAGACAGGGTCGACCGGCCAAGCCTACGGCCGACCGGCCGCCTGTTGTAATTTTCTAAGTGTTCTCATTTTCTCTTATTTCGTATGCGACCGGTCGCCTGTATTAAAAGAAAATATGACCGTTTGACAAACAGACACATTTCCTTAAATTGTGGGATTGATTTCTAAAATGCTATATTCTTGATTTTAATTGTATTTTTCTGTAGATTTTCAATCCCCAAGAGGAGCCTATGCTTGATCAATCATCTCCTATAAATAGAGGAAGTTTTGGAGCAACCAATACAACAATTGAGATACAACACAACAAGATACACTTCAAGCAAACACTTGGTCTTTCATTGTTATTATTCTTATTGTAAAATTGTCTAGCTTATCACTTTCACATCTTTGAGGTCTAGGCTATTCTTGATTACACCTTGCACTCAAATTGTATTATTCATTATTGAGTTGTAATCTTGATTTTTGGTTATCATTCAAACACAAGATATCCTTGTGAGTGTTCTTGTGGTAAGAACACACTTGGATGATCTAGGTGATAGGTGCAAGAAGATTGTGGTGATCTTCTTATTGAGGTGTTGAAGAATTTGGTATTCTTCAAGGTTGAAGATTGTGGTAATCTTCACAAGGTGCCGTTGAAGGAAGATTGTGGTAATCTTCAAAAGGAGATTGTGGTAATCTCCAAAGGTGGTGTTGAAGAAGAGTGTGGTGCTCTTCAAGGTGTTGTAAGTTGAATTTGTATTAATTTTGGTAATTAATAAAATTCTTTTTCTTTTCGAAATCCATCCCGGATATCTTTGGGGTGGTAGAGGATTAGGCCCTAGGTGGGTTGAACCTATTTAAATCGCGTGTGTTGTTTACTTTCCGCACCTTTATTATTTTGTTTGAGCATTCGATTGTTAAAAGAGGGCGAAATCGAAAAGATGGAGATAATCTATTCACCCCCCCTCTAGATTATCGTAGCCGCTTGGACTTACAAGTGGTATCGTGAGCCAAACTCTTTGGCAAGCTCGTTTCACATCGCGAGTGAAGAGAAACGATCGTTGGCTACGAACGAAGCTCATCTATCCCAAGCACCTCCACCACCAAGCCACCACTATTTGATTCCAAAAATTTTAATTTTTGGAAAGAAAGAATGGAATGCTACTTACAAGGTTGCGGGTTCGACATTTGGAACACCGTCATTAACGGAGAATCCATTCCGACGAAAGATACACCACACACCTCAAAAGGCTTCAAAAAGCTCAATGATGAAGAGAAGAAAATCATCTCCTTAAACGGTAAGGCTTTAAATATTTTGTATTTGTTCATTTACTAATTTAGAATATGAACATATTATAGGAATAAAGTCGGCACATGAAGTATGGCAAAACTAGAAGCCATCTATGGAGTATTTGCAAATGAAAGGAGTCAAACAAAAGCATCTACTTCTCAAGATCATACATTCTCAAATCTAAGGAACAAGCCTCCTACAACTTCTAATTATGAAGAAGTTGAATATTGTTTTATGGGCATTCATGAAGAAAATGAGGTATGTCTTAAACCCTCTACTTCCTATGATATTGTCATTCAAAATGATTATAGTGATTTACAAAATGATTATGATGAACTTCAAAATGAATTCCAAAGCTTACTTGTTAGATACAAAAATTTGAAAAAAGGAATTCAATATTTTGAAAAATGATAAGGATAGTTTATTTACTTCTTATGAATCTCTATCATGTGCTCACACCCCACACTTGACAAGGTTAGAAACCTTGAAAAAGAAAAATAGTACTCTTGTTGAGAATATTGATTGCATGAAAAAGGATTTATTAAAATCCAACTTAAGTACCAATAAAATATCCAATATTGTTGATATTCATAATTGTGATAAAGGACTTGATCATAAGCCTAATGTTGTTAATCATATGAAAAAGGATCAAGTCACTATGCATATTGATCATTATGCTCCTAGAATTATTACTTGTTTTTATTGTGGCAAAAAGGGTCATACGGCTAATTCTTGTCGGGCCAGAAATAGCTCTAAATATTGTTGGAGACCTAAAAGTCTCAAAGCTAATCCTAAAGGACCCAAACACATGAGGGTACCACAAAATAATGTGTTATTAGGTACTCGGCAAAGCAAAAATCGGAGAAAATTCATGCCACCAAGAAAACACCAAATGAACATTTCATTTGATCAAAGAAGGAGAAACTACTCTCAACAAAACCAATTTCCAAGAAGAGCGTATAATCAAAAATGGGAAGAACACAATCCTTGAAATGGCAAAGACATCATCAACAAGATGATTTTCAAAGAAGAAGAAACCATCAACAATGGAAAGGTAACCAACCTTTGAGATGGAGTAATCAAAGAAGTCATCCTCAACAAAGTGACTTCTCAATGGGAAGATATCATCAACAATAGGAAAAACACAACCCATGGAAATGGCGTAATTGGTAAACCGTATCTCCCCATTTATATATGCATTTTATTTTTATGCATGTTTTTAATTGCTAAATGTGTCTTCAAGTATTTATTTTTAATATATGTCTCTTATATATTTGTGAGTTTCAAAATTTTTTAAGAGACCTTGCATAATTTTCTAAAATTCTTGAGCATTTTTAGCTTATCATCTCTTATGAAATTTTATAGCATAAGCTCTTTTTGATATCTTCTATTACTAGCCTACATTTTTATCATTATGATTTGTGCTAGATATGTTCTAAGAATTGTGTAGGATACATATTTCATACTCATTGGCTATTACGTCATCAAGTTTCTTAAACTATCGAGGTATGTCTACTCGTATCTTTTTAAAACTCGATATTATGCTTATGCACATATCTTTGAGAATATTTCACTTTAACCCCTTAAGTGCCCTAAATGATTTTGCAAAAATTCTCTTAAAAGGGCACTACTCGCTAAGTCTCGATTTTCTCATATTTACGTTTTCCCAAAACCCCTATTTGTTGGATATAGTCCAAAATTATCTTTTTGCAAAGTTTTAAAATTTTGGGGTGAAAAATCGAATTTTAGAAAACTTTGGGAGAAAGAAAATCACAGGGACGGCCAAAGCAGGGGCGACCGGTCACCTCGCACATCGATCGGCCGTCGCCCCATCTCGACCGGTCGCCCAGGCCATTTTTGCTAGTTAAAAACTTTCTGTCCTCAGTTTTAAAACAGACGAAGAAAACTTCTCAAAACCCTTAACAGCGTAATATCATCCCCTTCCCTCAAAATCTTCAATCTTTCATCATTTTTCTCGATTCTTGTTGCTAATATTCTTATTTTTACAAGAATCTCACATATATGGCTCCTCCAAAGAATTCCACAGTCGAAATCCATCTCCAAGCGTAGAAGGGGCGGAGAGGGTTCGTCAAGAAATCGGCAAGAGGAAGCCGAACAAAGGATATTCGAGCCGCTCAAAGAAACGTGGCTCAAGAAGGTGATGATGTTCAAAATCCCATTCTCTCTCGGGCCCAAATTTCCGAGCTACGCGGGAACGATTTCGCTCCAAAATTGCCGTTGGGCGAAAGGTAAAAATCCCTTGTTACTCAAGCTTCCCTAATTCCCACAATGTTCTTAATTTCATCAATAAATATGCGGAATGATATTATGAGGACTCGGGAATGGGAGGAAAGTCTATTGCTCGGACTAAAATGTGTCGTTTTAGTTCATTTACAAATGAGTATCCTACTATTAGAGGATTTTTTGAGGAGCAAGGTTGGATGTATTTATGGGAACATGCTTATGTGTTGTATGATGATGATATTATCCAACTCTTCTATGCCAATATGTGGGTCGAATATGATGTTGAAAGGAAGCCTATAGCCGTAAATTCTCTTATAAGGGACGACATTTTAGATGGACTCCCAATGATATTTGCCGGTTTTTACGTGTTAGAGAAGGTGGTTGGGATTATTTCTTTTGGGGGACTTGGAATGATGAAATGTTGGGGGTGTCAATGAAAGAAGTGAAGACGTATTTGGGAGTATGGCCAAAGTACTCTTTGTTGGCAATGACACTTGAGCATCGTATTTTGTCGGTCATTGTCGCATATTGCATTTGTGGTAAGTCGGGAAAGATGCCTAGCAACATGGATTACTTTTTGACGTATAAGATTTGCTAGGAGGGAACCACTTAACTTTGGTGCCATACTTATTCAATGTCTAATCGAGTCCATCACTCAAGGTAATAAGAAGTTAGTTATGGGAAATTGGATTTGTAAACTTCTTATTCAATCGGGACTTCCTTCATCGGAGTGTAACTCGGAAGTATTTCAAAATGACTTCGACATTGACAATATCTCCCAAATGGTCACGATGCGCAATAATATGGACATCCGACCAACCAAAATGGCTAGAGGAAGAGGTCAAGAGTCCCCGATCCTAATGATTACTTTGATGACGCCGAGGCCGCAAGATTGGCGGAAGAGGGTGAACCGAGCAATCCGGAGAGTAATACCGGTGCTCAACCGCCTAGAGGTATACTCAAGCCGAATTTGATGAGATGAGGGCTTTTCATGAGACGAGATATGAGGCTTTGGAGCAAAAGACCTCCAAAATGCAAAAGTCTATCGGTAAATTGAAGAAATTTATCAAGGATTTTATTCCGGATCTTGCTTCTCCTCGGATGAGAATGATGTCCCCACCCCTTTTACTTTCTAGCATTTTCATTATTGTTGCTTTGTACTTTAATGAACTTTTGTAAAACTCATTTGTACTAATGATATTTGCTTGTCTTCTTAAAGGGTTAAAATTGCAAGTTGATGATGACTTGTAAATAATCATGATTTTGATGGAGTATTTGATGGTAAAAACACTCTAATTTAAGCATTGTTTGATAATTGGTATGAAGTACTTGATGGTAAAAGTGCTTCTTTTGATACTTTGATCATTATGCTTAGATGGACATGGTGGGACATTTGACATTTGATACATATATTGTTTTAGGCATGACTTATTACTTGATGGATGCTCTAATTTTTGGCATTTGTAATGCCTTGATCATTCTTAGCTTATCTCAATGGGTTGAACCCTCGAGAATCTACTTTGAGCTCTCTTTTTTTAACAAATTGTTGCATATGGTGCATATGATCTTTTTGAGTTTTGGAATGAGGTTGATTGATGATATGAAAATTTTTTGGCTTGAAACCTTTACAAGGACTATATGCAAAGGCTTTTCTTTTTTATGCACACAATGTGTTTGTTGAAATGTCGCAATGAAACTTTCAACCTCTACATGATTCTCTTGCTTCAAAATGTCTTAGAATCTTTTTGAAATCATGTTTTTAGCTTACTATGAGCTTATGGATCTCTTATGTTAAAATTCTCCCATTTTCCTTGGATTATTATGCTTTGATTGCTCAACGGTTTTTAAACCGTCCCTTTGCGCGCTTTGATATCATTGTATGGTGTTTTCACCATCCTAACATTCTTTTGATGATTCCAAAGGGGAGAAACAGGATATTGGCTCATTAGCTCAAAGAAGCTAATAAAAGCTTGTCATAAAAGCTATAAGCTATGGCTCATAATAGCCATAAGTTGTGATTTGTTTTTAGTCCAATTGTTGCTTGATGGACTTATATAATTGTTTAATGATGTTTTGTGACAGGGGAGCTTATAAGCTCTTAAACAAATCGTAAAAGCTAAAGCTTTTAGCTTATGGAAAATTGCTTTTATATTATTCTTGATATGCTTGTTGATAGGGGAGCTTGTGCTTATTATTGAATATACTTACTCCCTACTTGGTTGTTTTTACATTTTTGGAAATTTTGGTTGCTTCCAAACGGTCAAATGTTTTTATCGGAAAATCATTTCTAAAAATTGCTCTCTTAGTTTGTGTTAAGATTGTTTTGGTTTGTAATCATCAAAAAGGGAGATTGTTTGATACATGTTTTTATCTTAATTTTGATGATTTTATTTTGTCACCAAAACAATGTTTTTTGAAGGTTGTCCAAATACTCCTAAATGATTTAAAATGGTTTTAATATTTTCCGGAGTATTTCCCTAGTTTATGTTTGATAATAATGGACAACACTTTTAATGATTTTACATCAATGGATTTTTACTCCTAAACAAGATTTCTAAATGTTGTCTAAATACTCCCGATTGGTTTAAAATGTTTTTCTAAATTTTTCGGAGTATTTCTTGAGTTTTATTTTCGACAAAAATTGGACAACATTTCTCTCTCGTGGTCGACCGGTGGCCGCCCTATAGGGCAACCCGCACTGGAGATGTTTTTAAAGAAAATGAGATGGGAGTAAAAACTAGAGTCGACTGGCCGCCAATGGCCGACCCGGCACTGCAAGTTTCATTTTTGAAATAGAACAATTCCTCTTCGTTTTTGATTAGAGGGATCGGTTGAGACAGGGGTCGGCCGGTCGAAGCCTCACGTCGACCGGCCGCCTGTTGTAATTTTCTAAGTGTTCTCATTTTCTCTTATTTTCGTGTGACCGGTCGCCTGTGTATTGACAAAGAAAATATGACCGTTTTGACAGACACATTTCCTTAAATTGTGGGATTGATTTCTAACAGCTATATTCTTGATTTTAATTGTATTTTTCTCAGATTTTCAATCCCTAAGAGGAGCCTATGCTTGATCAATCATCTCCTATAAATAGAGGAAGTTTTGGAGCAACCAATACAACAATTGAGATACAACACAACAAGATGCACTTCAAGCAAACATTTGGTCTTTCATTGTTATTATTCTTATTGTAAAATTGCCTAGCTTATCACTTTCACATCTTTGAGGTCTAGGCTATTCTTGATTACACCTTGCATTCAAATTGTATTATTCATTATTGAGTTGTAATCTTGATTTTTTGGTTATCATTCAAACACAAGATATCCTTGTGAGTGTTCTTGTGGTAAGAACACACTTGGATGATCTAGGTGATAGGTGAAGAAGATTGTGGTGATCTTCTTATTGAGGTGTTGAAGAATTTGGTATTCTTCAAGGTTGAAGATTGTGGTAATCTTCACAAGGTGCCGTTGAAGGAAGATTGTGGTAATCTTCAAAGGGAGATTGTGGTAATCTCCAAAGGTGGTGTTGAAGAAGAGTGTGGTGCTCTTCAAGGTGTTGTAAGTTGAATTTGTATTAATTTTGGTAATTAATAAAATTCTTTTTTTTTTTAAATCCATCCCGGATATACTGGGGTGGTAGAGGATTAGGCCCTAGGTGGGTTGAACCTCTTTAAATCGACGTGTGTTGTTTACTTTCCGCACCTTTATTATTTTGTTTGAGCATTCGATTGTTAAAAGAGGGCGAAATCGAAAAGATGGAGATAATTTATTCACCCCCCCTCTAGATTATCGTAGCCGCTGGACTTACACCTACTATTTTTGAAACATTATCCAACCCTTGGAGGTCTCATATGCTTTTGAAAATTCCGCTTCCTAGTCTAGTTCAATAGCTCCAATGGACGAATAAGGGTTCATTTCAATACTAGTCGTGAAAATGATTGTAGAAAAAAATTCTAATTTATTGTGAAAAGCATTATTCCAAAGCACAAAGTGATACACATGTGGGTTGTGCCTATATTCCATAGGCTCTTATAACATGAAGACGTTTTAGCATGATCCTATTTGGCTCTAAGGTCGGCTTGGGCTAGGGTCGGCCAACACTTTTTCAATGTTTTTTTTTGATATTTATAAATTTATATTTAATCTTAATCTCATTCATAAGTTATCATTCAATCATAGCAAATTATGAAATTTGATCTTTGATCTCATTTATTATTTAGTCTTACTAAACAACAGAGTAAATATTAATTTAATATTTTTATAAAACAATGTTCTAAAAAGCGCTAGGCGTTAGGTGGACGACAGATGGGGCCTAGTACTAGCAGCAGAGCCTAGCGAGGTTAAGTGGGAGTTGGGCGGGGTTAGGCGGGTATAATCGTAAGAATAACATAGGTGGACAAGGGGGAGTCTAGCACTTTAGGCGGGAACTAATTGGGCATAGGCGAATTTTTAGAACAATGGTATACAATTATAATTATTACACAATAAGCTAATAATCAATTAAAGAATTGAAATATATTTCTTATTTCTAATATAAGGATTATTTATTTAGTCAAAAATAATTGAAATAACTATATAAGTTTCTCATATTGAAATAACGGTAGTTATAGGTCGCCCTGGCCCATTTCGGCTTTATAGAGCTAGGATCGAGCCTAGATTTTCAAGCCCTTATGACTTGAGCTTTTTAGCCATAGTCTTTAAGGGCTAGAGCTTTTAGAACGAGGGCAGGGACGGGGCGGACCTTTATTATAATCTCTAATCACTTATTTTTCGTCAAAAAGTAAATATCCCAAAATTGGAGTCTGTTGGGGGCAAAAATGTCCTTTTATTATTATATATAATTCAATTTATATATTGATTTAATCGCATTAATTACCTATTAATTAGTGGGCTATAGATAGAATAACCCGGCCCACGGAGTCGGGATCCGGCCCACGAGCCATTTTCTCCTACGCGGCCCATAGGCCCACCACCCAGGTATATAAAGGTTTCGCTTCATTTGTAAGTTAATCTCTCATAATCTCATTTAATTCATATCCAGTATTCATTTACTATTTATTATTCTCTCTCGTTCACCGTACTAACTGAGCATGAAAGAGAGGCCTCTGCGGGATAACCCTCGAGCTCGTCTAATGTCCAGAAGGGTACCCTCTCTGGGCCACGGAAGGGTGCCCCCTGATCTTCGCACAAACATCTTCGGTCATTCGAAAATATTAAGGCTTCCTCCCAAAAGGAAGGATCCATCTCCACACAAAATGCCAACAAAGGATGAAAACAGGTCACATCAATGTAGTATAGAGTTGAAAATTGATTTATGTGTGGTGATTGTAACGGGTCACATCAATGTGGTATAGAGTTGAAAATTGATCATATACGTGTGAGAATTGAGAAAGTAGAGTTAAGATTGAAAAAGCTGAAAACTTGATATTTCTAATTAAATTGATTAAAGCAAACATGATTTACATATCTCAAATAGTAAAATTTGTGAAAGTGAACGAGATTAAAAACCACAAAAGCCCTTACCTTTTTAATTATTAATTTAATGAATAAAGAAGGACTATAAGAGTCGATTTGGTTTCCTTTTTCATTTATATTATTTTCTTTCTTTTTATCATTTAAAGTTAAAAACATATATTTATTTTAGTTATTTTTAATAAATATATTATTTAATTTTATTTAATAATATTATGTTGAACCTATTAATATTTATGTCCGTTCTATAGATATTAATCATACTTTAAATCTATTCACATAATAACATGCTTTTTATGGGGAAAAAATCTATAGAGTTTACATACCAAATGATTTATTTAAAATTGTATTGGCTATTTATTTTTAACTCTCATATAAAAATATGAAAGTAAATTTGAAAATATAACTCGAGAGAGAGCATATGTACACTTTCACGAGTTCTAAACAACCCATAATTAAAGGTGTCAATTACTACGATTTGCAAGAACTCTTTTTCTTGTTCTTTTGTATTTTTATTTCCAATGGAAATCATTACTATTGTAGCCCTAAGATTTTATTCCAAAGCCCAATAAAGAATTTAGATTACATTAACTTGTGTCATGATTATCTTTTTGTGTGTATTCCTGTAACTTTTTACCCGCTCAAAAAAAATTAAATTCAAATCAAGCTTGTGGTATGTTCATGCATAGACTAATATGAATATTTGTCATGCATGATAATCTGATAAATAAACATTTCATAAAATTCAACTTTAGATACTTCATAAAATTCATCTATATACATATTGAGCTGCATTTTGCTAAGGACTAAGGTAAGGTAATCCAAGGATATGTACCACCAATGATAAGATGATGAATCCCATTTGGCAATAGATGTTGAATTGCATTTGGCTAAGCGGTAAAGTAAAAATGCAAGGACATGTACCACCAACGGTAAGATGATTACATTTGGCAATAGTTAGATGTTGAATTCAAAGATTCTTGTATAAGAACCAGAGATGTCAATCGGGTCGGGACGGGCGCGTCGGCCCGGTCCATTGGGCCAAAAAAAAATCGGTCGGGCGGGCTAAACAAAGAATGGTGGGCCCCTAATTTGAGCCCAACCCGCCCAGAGCATAAAAATACACGGAAAACACAGCCGATCGGGTTGGACCAGTTTTTGAGCCTGTCGGCGGGCTTTTTAGGCCCAGTATTTTCGCTCTGGAATACTTGAGCCCACCGCCGCTTTTACCAGGCCGAAATTGACAACTCTAATAAGAACAACTAAAAAGAAATATTATATTGTTGTTGTAGATGAGATGTTAAACGGGCCCACCGGAAGGCTAGCCGTTTAACACGAGGAAAAATACTTGGGTTAGGGCTGTAAATTGTGGCCCGTTTAAAACTAGAATTTTCGCCCAAATCATTTAGCCCGATCGCGCTTTTTTTTTTGTTATATTTTTTTAGTTTTTTTATTTTTTTATAATTAATTGAAAATTATATAATTGTGTTATTTAAAGTAACAAAAAATTATGTTTGTGTTATTTAAAGTAACAAGAATTCATAAATTGTGTTATTTAAAGTAACAATAATTCATTGTTTGTTGTTTTATATATATTAGATGAATAAGAATTGAAAGATAATATTTTGTCCAATGACGGATCAAATGTGATTGAGGATAACACTTGATTAATATTTACTTAGTTGTGTACTCAAGTCATGCTTGTATGACTATTTAATTATGAAATTTTGAATGTATAAGCTTTAAGATTTTGTCCATTAATCCAACTACTACAAACTATGTGTTGACTTTTATTATTATGGATAATTTGGTTTGTATTTTTTGTTTGAATGATAATATTATATATGTTTTAATTTAAAATTTTAGATTTAAATATTATTGTTTTGCTTTATCGTGTTAGTGACCCATTTATCGCGAAGCCCATTAGGGTTAGGGTTAGGTTCGCAATATTACAATCCGTTTGATATTGGCTCGATTAACCCGAAACCCACTAGAGTGCCCGACCACTAGGGCCAGCCCATTTAACATCTTTAGCTATAGCAACTAAGCAAAAGCTTTCTCAAAAAAAACAAATTAAGCAAAATGTAACGCGCCGCCTAAATGGGTTAGATTTTTGCCCCCAATGAGCTAAGAGGTTAGCCCAAGTCCAAGCTCACATGTTGGCTTAAGTATTAAGTCAATTTGTACATAGAATTCTCTAGAATTTTGTGGGAGTTTTGTAGAGGTGTAGTAAGATTCTAGATAATATCCATGTAAATATCTTGTAGAATATTCTAGGAATATTCTATGGAGAAGTCTAGAGACTTACTCCCAAGCGTAGTTTCAAATGAATCACCACCATCTATTAAAGAGGTAGAGTAGTATAAATAAGGGCATGACCTCATTTGTAAACCATCAAGTATTGTAAGCGAGGTTTAAGTGAATAATATAAGTGTTCTTTCCCAACTATTTTATGTGATTTACTTTGGTATCTACTCGAAAAATAAAACAAATAACACCAATAGAGAACGGAGCTAAATTGTGTTTAGCTATATGGAGATGGGTTACGTGCATAGCACCCTCCACAAATGCCGCAAATAAACCAACCCACACTCCAATATTTTGGTGATTTCCTATTAAATTTGGTAGAGGAATCAAGGAAATGCAAACTAAAAGTAACATCCCCACCGACCAACTATCCTTCTCTAGCCCAAAGAATAAGAGTGACACTAATTAAAAAAATTGTTTCTAATATTTCCATAATCTTGTGAGGAAGTTTTCTTGGTGTTATGCAATCACAACAAAATATTGTCCAAACAACCACAAAAGCATACACAATGTAAGCAATTCCAAGTACAAGGTACCAAGTCAAATCGGGAGATTTCTTCAAATGCAGTTTTCTGAACCGATTAGCTGTGAAGTATAAGGGCAAATCCCATAAATACCACAACTATAGCACCCCATATGATTTTCTTATTCTGTGCCATTGGCTCAACTAGTAACAGTGGCTCAACTCTGAAATGGAAAAAAGTTAATAAAAAGTTTCAATAAAATCTACAAATCAAAATATTATATATATATATATATACATATGTAATGAATACAACAGATCCCACGAGCTTTTATCAAGGCCCGTCGGACCAGCCCACCCACATCGCCAAAGGTAAGGGCGTGTGTTGAGGTTTTAGTGGCCTACCGGGCAAGCCCATTTGGGTTGCGGGTTGAGGCGGGCCAACCCGCTGCCCGTCCATTATTTAAAAAAAATAAAACAAAACAAAAATATTATTATGTAAGAAAATGATAACCCATCATTTTTTATGACACATAGGTTATGCTCGAGTTTAGTGGGGATTCTGAAATAGATTAGCCATTGCTTTGACTTTGGGCTTCCCACTAAAATAATCGGAAGTTGTTGTTTTTTTCTTTTTAGAATCTATTGTTGGTTGTTTCATGTAATATGTAGATCAACTTTAGCCTCAATAGTTATATATATACATTTTGGAGATTAGTCCAATATGAACAGGAATTCACTACCTCCGATACTGCTATACAGGAAATCATTAAGCCAACATGCAAACATGAAAACATACAACTGAATTTCCCATCATTGAGGTTGTAAATCATTAAGCCTAATTTCATATTTTATTAGTTCCCCACTTTTTTTTCTTTTTCATTTTTTGGTTTTTTTTTTAACCTTATGTAAGCGAGATTCCATTTTATAAACGGGCTAAGCCCATCCATCAAGTTGATTGCTAGGTGCTCCTTAAAAAAATATTTCCTTCATGCTTTCAATAAAGTATAGAAACGTGTTACCTAGGAGTTGTTCTTCTTATAACTTCTTGTGGTGGGGGTCGGAGTAGAATTTTGTCGCGTGGGAGCCGCCGTGTAGTGGTGATAGGATTGGAGTAGGGCCATCGCATGGGGAGTCGTCGTGTGATGGTGACAGGTCGGAGTAGGGCCTTCCGCCGTATGTTGTGACGGGTCGAGTAGGGCCTTCCGTGGCGAGCCATCGTGTGGTGGTGACGGGTTGGAGTAGGGCCTTCCCTTGGTGAGCCACCGTGTGGTGGCAATGGGGTCGAAGTATGACCTTTGCATGGTGAGCCACCGTGTGTGGTAGAGATGGGGTCGAGAATAGAGCCGTCTCGTGGGGAGCTGTCGTGTGGTGGTGATGGGGTTGGGTCGTCATGTGGGGAGCCGTCGTGTGGTGGTAACGGGTCGGAGTAGGGCCGTCACATGGTGATCTGTCGTGTGGTGGTGACGGGGTTGAGTACGGCCTTCGCGTGGGGACTTGGTAGCCGCCATGTGGTGGTGACGGTCGGAGTACCGCGCCCGGGGGAGCCGTCGTGTGGTGGTGACGGGATAGGAATAGATTCCTCACCGTCTTGTGGTGACGGAATCGAGTAAAGCCATTGTCACTTGGTGAGTTGTCGATTTTGGTGACGGATGCGGGCGTCGAGATGAGAAGCCATTGATTTTTTGTTATTTCGAAAATGTGAAAATGTTGGTGAAATTATGAGTGAGGGAATCCATTTGTATATAGAGGGAGGATGAAAAATGGAGGATAAGCTCAGTATGACAATTTGGAGGTGTAGTGGCCGTGGAGGTGTAATGCCGTTGTGGAGGTGTAATCTTTGCCGAGGAAGAAAAGGAGGAGGAAGCGGTGTATCTTTGTGTAGTCGGTGTGTCTTGTAAAATATGATGAAATATGAAATGTTGTTGAGAAGAGAGGGGTTAGATATATGTATAGATAGGTGTGAGGGAGAAGACAACACGGCAAAATCTTTTCAAACCCAATCCCAAGTCAAAACTCCCAATTCAATTCAAGTAATATTTTTAAGTCTTTTATTTATTAATTTATTAATTTTAAATTACCCACTTTTGTTGTTGAGGAGAGAGACGTTAGATTTGGCAAAAAAAAAAGAGGAGAGAGACATCGATATATGTATAGATATGTGTGAGGATAAGACAACACTACAAAATATTTTTAAACTCCCAATTCAATAATATTTTACGCCTTTCTTTTATTCATTTTTAAATTACCCACTTTTTTCTATTAAAAACCATAATTATAGTTTGTAAACTTCCAATTCAATAATATTATTAATATTTTAACATCTCTATTTGTAGCATCTAAGCAAAAGCTTTCTCAAAAAAGGAACAAAAAAACTAAGCAAAAGTTGCAATATTATTTTTGTAATTTCAACAAAGTGAATATTTTCATTAAAGTTTAGTATTAAAAAAATGTATTTGGGATTAATTACTTTTTATGTAGACTCTGAGGTTTGTTAAAAAACCTATAGTTATTGCTTTTAATAAACAAAAAAGTGGGTAATTTAAAAATTAATAAAAGAAATACCTAAAATATTATTGAATTGGGAGTTTTGAATTAGGAGTTTAAAAGGTTTTGTAGTGTTGTCTTATCCTCACACATAATCTATATATATATATACATATATATATATATATATATATATATATCGATGTTTCTCTCCTCTTCTTTTGCCAAATCTAACGTCTCTCTCCTCAACAACAAAAGTGGGTAATTTAAAATTAATAAATTAATAAATAAAAGACTAAAAATATTATTGAATTGAATTGGGAGTTTTGACTTGGAATTGAGTTTGAAAAGATTTTGTCGTGTTATCTTATCACTCACACATATCTATACATATATCTAACCCTCTCTCTCTCCTCAACAACATTTCATATTTCATCATATTTACAAGACACACCGACTACACAAGACACACCTACCCCTCCTCATTTTCTTCCTCGGCAAAGATTACACCTCCACGGTGGCACTACACCTCCACGGCCACTACACCTCCAATTTGTCATACCGGAGCTTATCCTCCATTTTTCATCTTCCCTCTATATACAAATGGATTCCTTCACTCATCATTTCACCAACATTTTCACATTCTAAGAAATAACAAAAATAAATGGCGTCTCATCTCGGCGCCCCGCATCCGTTACCAAAATCGGACAGCTCACCAAGTGATGGTGGCTTTACTCTGATTCCGTAAGCACAAGACGGTGTGGAATCTATTCCTATCCCGTCACCACCACACGGTGGCTCCCAAGCGGCGCGCTACTCCTACCCCGTCACCACCACATGGCGGCTACCCGGTCCCACGCGAAGGCCGTACTCTAACCCTGTCACCACCACACGGCAGTCACCATGTGACGGCCTTACTCCGACCCCCGTTACCACAACACGGTGGCTCCCCACGCGACGACCCGACCCCATCACCACCACACGTGACTCCCCACGCGACGGCCCTATTCTCGACCCCATCGCTACCACACGGTGGCTCACCATGCAAAGGTCATACTCCGACCCCGTTGCTTTACCACACGGTGGCTCACCACAGGAAGGCCCAACTCCAACCCGTCACTACCACACGACGGCTCACCACGGGAAGGCCCTACTCGACCTGTCACCATCACACGACGACTCCACATGCGATGGCCCTACTCCAATCTCGCCACCACTACACGGCGGCTCCCCACGCGACAACTCTACTCGATCCCCTACCACAAAAAGTTCTAAGAAAAACTCTCTAGGTAACACGTTTCTATACTTTGTTGAAAGCATGAATGAAATATTTTTTATGGGAGCACCTAGCGGCCCGACTTGATGGATGGGCATAGCCCGTTTATAAAATGGAATCTCGGTTACATAAGGTTAAAAAAAAACCAAAAAAGAAAAAAAAAAAAGTGGGAAGTAATAAAATATGAAATTAGGCTTAATGATTTACAACCTCAATGATGGGAAATTCGGTTGTATGTTTTCATGTTTGCATGTTGGCGTAATGATTTTTCTGTATAGAAAGATCGGAGGTAGTGAATTCTTGTACGTATTGGACTTATCTCCAATATATATATATATATATATATAGATATATAATTATTGAGGCTAAAATTGATCTACATATTACATGAAACAACCAACAATAGATTCTAAAAAAAAACAATATCTCTCGATTATTTTAGTGGGAAGCCCAAAGTCAAAGCAATGGCTAATGTATTTGAGAATACCCACTTAACTCGACCATAACTTGTGTCGTAAAAAAATGATGGATTATTATTTTCTTACATAATAATATTTTTATTTTGTTTTTTTAATAATAATGGAGCGGCGGGTTGGCCCGCCTCAACTTGCGGCCCAAATGGGCTAGCCCAGTGGGCCACTAAAACCTCAACCCACGCCCTTACTTTTGGTGGTGTGGGCGGGCCGGTCCGACGGGCCTTGATAAAAGCTCGTGGGATCTGTTGTGTTCATTACATATGTATATATAGGATATGGATCAACTAGGTCCTCCTACTGGGGTGAGTCCATGGGGACACATCCTAACCATAGATCAACAATTTTGGGTGGTCCAGATTTTTAGGGCTTTTTTATGTTTATTTCTTTTGTTTGACAATTAAAAAGGGTAGGGTGGTAATTTGGCACTTTAGAATGTTACTAAGATTTCATTCCCTCTTTCACGCGATTTCACCACTCTTCACACACACTCTCTCTCCAGCGTTTGGTTTCAAGAAAAATTCTTTGTTGCTTATGTAGTATAGGGTTGTTGCTTATGTAGTTAATGTATTTGTGATGCATGTGTAGTATATATTCATTGCTTATGTAGTATAGGCTTATCGCTTATGTATTATGGGTTTGTTGCTTATGACTTGCTTATGTAGTTAATGTATTCGTGGTGCATACGTAGTTTATATTCGTTGCTTATGTAATATAGACTTTTGCTTATATAGTATGAGTTTGTTGCTTATGACTTGCTTATTTAGTTAATGTATCCGTGGTGCATACGTAGTGTATATTCGTTGCTTATGTAGTATAGACTTGTTGCTTATGTAGTATGGGTTTGTTGCCATGACTTGCTTATATAGTTAATGTATTCGTGGTGCATACGTAGTGTATATTTGTTGCTTATGTAGTATCGGATTGTTGCTTAGGTAGTATCGGATAGTTGCTTATGACTTGCTTATGTAGTTAATGGTATATAAACCATGACACATCTACACAAGCAACAAATTACATCTTCATAAGCAAACTTGAATCAAGTCAAGCTCTAGCAACTATGGCAAATTATCGCAATATTTTTCACACAATAGTGCGTTGAAGAAGAATGATGAATGATTACACAAAGTGCATTGAAGAAGAAGAAAGATGAGATTTGTTCACGTTGAATTTGACATGAGATTTGCATAGAGTGTGATCATAATGTGAATAGAATCCCATGAATATTGGGTAATTTTGTAGGATGACTAATTTACCCCTTTCTCTAATTACCAACATTTAATCGAATTTTTAGCTCTAAAATCACAACCATTGAAAAATCTAGATATGTGGCTAGAATTGGTCCCTATGGACTTACCCTAAGAGGTGGTCTCATATAACCCTCTACCTATATATATATATATATAATATTTTGATTGGTAGATTTTATTGAAACTTTTTATTAACTTTTTTCCATTTCGAGTTTATCCCTTGTTACTAGTTGAGCCAATGGCAATAAGAAAATCATATGGGGTTCTACGGTTGTGGTATTTATGGGATTTGCCCTTATACTTCTACGGGCGACATCTAATCGGTTCAAAAAACTACATTGGAAGAAATCTCCCCATTTGACTCGGGTACCTTGTACTTGGAATTGCTTATATTGTTAATGCTTTTGTGGTTGTTTGGGCAATATTTTGTTGTGATTGCATAACACCAAGAAAGCTTTCTCACAAGATTATGGAAATATTAGAAACAGTTTTTTATTTAGTGTCACTCTTATTATTGGGTTAGAGAAGGATAGTTGGTCGGTGGGGATGTTACTTTTAGTTTACATTTCCTTGATTCTTCTACCAAATTTAATAGGAAATCACCAAAATATTGGAGTGTGGGTTGGTTTATTTGCGGCATTTGTGGAGGGTGCTATGCACGTAACCATCTCCATATAGCTAAACACAATTTAGCTCTTTCTCTATGGTGTTATTTGTTTTATTTTTCGAAAGCAAAGTAAAACATTGGAACACGTACCTCGAGAGCAAGACAGATGATGTGGGCAAGAGTTGAGGATGGAGGTGCAACGGCACCAACATATGAGAGAGTCTAGTTCTCTTTTTTTGTTTCTATCACTTTTTTGTAGCTTATATAGTTATATATTACAAGGTTCCTCTTGGTTGATGCTTAAAACATATTCAATATGGATGTTGTTTTGTAGCTTTTGTCTTCTAGGTTCAAGGAAAGTTAACGACAACTATCGAAACAAGAGGAATGTCGGAATTGATCTTTGTTTCATTTCTACTTCAAAGACTATAAAGAGTTTTTAGGGACATTGGGATGTGTATGAGGATAGAGGTTGATGATGAAGGGATAATTATAATAAAGTTTTTTCATAATATTATATATATTTTAATTTAAAATTAGATTTAATATTTTTGTTGCTTTAGCGTTAGTGCCCCATTTAGCCCAAAGTCCGTTAGGGTTATGTTCGCAATATTGTTAGCTCGTTTAATAATGACTCGATTATCCCAAAACCTGGTGGGGCTAGCCCGTTTAACATCTTTAGTTGTAGCATCTAAACAATAGCTTTCTCAAAAAAAAAAAAAAAAACTAAGGAAAAGTCTTGCAATATTATTTGAGTAATTTTCAACGAGTGAATATTTTCATTAAAGTTTAGTATAAAAAAATGTATTTGGGATTATTTATTTTTATGTAGACTCTACAGTTTGTCAAAAAAAACCTATAGTTATTGTTTTTAATAAACAAAAAAGTGGGTAATTTAAAAATTAATAAATGAAAGACAAGTAAAATATTATTGGATTGGAAGTTTACAAACTATAATTATGGGTTTTAATAGAAAAAAGTGGGTAATTTAAAAATTAATTAAAGAAAGACGTAAAATATTATTGAATTGGGAGTTTTGAATTGGGAGTTTAAAAAGGTTTTGTAGTGTTGTCTTATCCCTCACACATATCTATACATATATATGAGGTTTCTCTCCTATTCTTTTGCCAAATCTAACGTCTCTCTCCTCAACAAAAAAAAAGTGGGTAATTTAAAATTAATAAATTAATAAATAAAAGACTAAAAATATTATTGAATTGAATTGAGAGTTTTGACTTGGGATTGAGTTTGAAAAGATTTTGTCGTGTTGTCTTATCCCTCACACCTATCTATACATATATTAACCTATCTCTCTCTCTCCTCAACAACATTTCATATTTCATCATATTTACAAGACACACACCGACTACACAAAAGTACACACATGCTCCTCTTCCTTTTCTTCCTCGGCAAAGAATACACCTCCACGGTGGCACTACACCTCCACGCCACTTACACCTCCACGGCCACTACACCTCCAATTTGTCATACCGGAGCTTATCCTCCATTTTCATCTTCCCTTTATATACAAATGGATTCCTTCACTCATCATTTCACCAACATTTTCACATTTTCGAAATAATAAAAATCAATGGCTTCTCATCTCGGTGCCCCTCATCCGTCACCAAAATCGACGACTCACCAAGTGACGGTGGCTTTACTCGATTCCGTCAAGACAAGACGGTGTGGAATCTATTCTATCCCATCACCACCACACGGCGGCTCCCCAGCGAATGCGCTACTCCGACCCGTCACCACCACCATGGCGGCTACCCGGTCCCCACGCGAAGGCCGTACTCGACCCCGTCACCACCACTCGGTGGCTCCCATGTGATGGCCTACTCCGACCCCATCACCACCACACGGCTCCCCACGCGATGGCCCAACCCCATCACCACCACACGGCAGCTCCCACGCGACGCCCTATTCTCGACCCCATCGCCACCACACACGGTGGCTCACCATGCAAAGGCCATACTCCAACCCCATCGCCACCACACGGTCACTCACCACAGGAAGGCCCTACTCCAACCCGTCACTACCACACGGCTCACTAGTCCCCACGCGAAGGCCGTACTCGACCCGGAAATCACCACCACACGGCGGTTCCCATGTGACGGCCTTACTCCGACCCGTCACCACCACACGGCGGCTCCCCATGCGCGACCCTATTTCGACCCCATCGCCACCACACGGTGGCTCACCATGCAAAGGCCATACTCAGGACCCCGGCCGCCACCACACGGTGGCTCATCACGGGAAGGCCCTACTCCGACCCCGTCACCACCACATGGTGGCTCACCACGGAAGGCCCTACTCCGACCCGTCAAAACACACGGCGGAAGGCCCTACTCGAGACCACTGTCACCACCACACGACGACTCCCCACGCGATGGCCCTACTCTAATCCCCTCACCACTACGGGGTGGCTCCCACACGACGGCCCTACTCCAATCCCGTCGGCCTAGATGGATGGGCATAGCCCGTTTATAAAATGAAATCTCGATTACATAAGGTTAAAAAAAACCCAAAAAATGAAAAAAAAAAAAAGTGGGGAACTAATAAAATCTGAAATTAGGCTTAAAGATTTACAACCTCAATGATGGAAAATTCAGTTGTATGTTTTCATGTTAGCTTAATGATTTCTGTATAAAGCGATCGGAGGTAGTGAATTCATGTTCATATTGGACTAATCTTTAAAATATATATATATAATTATTGAGGCTAAAGTTGATCTACATATTACATGAAACAACCAACAATAGATTCTAAAAAGAAAAAAACAATAGCTCTCGATTATTTTAGTGGGAAGTCCAAAGTCAAAGCAATGGCTAATGTATTTTAATCCCCACTTAACTCGACCATAACTTATGTGTCGTAAAAAAATGATGGGTTATCATTTTCTTACATAATAATATTTTTGTATTGTTTTGTTTTTTTAAATAGTGGAAAGGCAACGGGTTGGCCCGACTCAACCCGCATCCCAAATGGGCTAGCACTGGGCAGCCACTAAAACCTCAACTCACACCCTTACCTTTGTTGGTGTCGGGCTGGCTGATCCGACGGGCCTTGATAAAAGCTCGTGGGATCTGTTGTATTCATTACATATGTATATATATATATATATATAATATTTTGATTTGTAGATTTTATTGAAACTTTTTATTAACTTTTTCCATTTGAGTTGAGCCACTTGTTAGTTGAGTCAATGGCACGAGAATAAGAAAATCATATGGGGTGTATTTATGGGATTTGCCCTTATACTTCTATGGGGCAGCTGTCGGTCGGTTCGCATTTGAAGAAATCTCCCGATTTGACTTGGTACCTTGTACTGGCATTGCTTACATTGTGTATGTTTTTATGGTTGTTTGGGCAATATTTTGTTGTGATTGCATAACACCAAGAAAGCTTCCTCACAATATTATGGAAATATTAGAAATATTTTTTTTAATTGGTGTTACTCTTATTCTTTCAATTTTGGAGAAGGATAGTTGGTCGGTGGGGATGTTACTTTTAGTTTGCATTTCCTTGATTCTCTACTAAATTTAATAGGAAATCACCAAAATATTGGAGTGTGGGTTAGTTTATTTGCGGCATTTGTGGAGGGTGTTATGCACGTAACCCATCTCCATAAAGCTAAACACAATTTAGCTCTGTTCTCTATTGGTGTTATTTGTTTTATTTCCGAGCAGTAAAATATTGGAACGCATACCTCGAGAGAGCAAGAGGTCACATTGTGGTCATGTGATTGAGAATGGAGGTGTAGGCGAGACCGAATGAGAGGAGTCTAGTTTTCTTTTTTTTTTTTTAATGCTTCTTTCGCTTTTTTTTTTTTTTTTTTTTTTTTGTTTCCCTTTTTCCTTTCTAGTTAGTATTGAACTTTTTTTAATCAAAGTGTAATCATATAGATGCATTTGTTATGGAAAATAACTTTAATTATATGTATATTGTCATTTTATATCCCAAGATCGAGAAAGTTAATATGCGGACTAGATTGCGAAATAAAAGAACTTTTACCTTTAGAGATTCATTTAAGGAATCCATAAATAAGTTTTAATTTATGTGGTTGAATAAATCACGACTATAACTTTATGTTTAGTCTTCCTAGGCCTATAGGTGTCTCGTATGCCGTTATATTTTTCTTTTTGAGAATTCGTTTGCGAGTGTATTGATTGGATTATTCTTTAGAAATTTAACCATTCTTTGGTTAAATATTGAACAAAAACATAAAAATTATAATATATATAGATTGATCTAAAGACCACAAGAAGAAGAGACCTACTCTTTCTGTCTTTAATAATGATTGGTTATCCAAAATCAAATACAAAGCTTTTTTACAATTTTCCCTGTTCTAGATATTGAGATGATTTTGGATAATGGAACTAAGGATAGTTTCATATCTCTATTGGTATCTTAAATTCTCCAAATTTACGCATTCTTATTTGTCAAATCAACTATTCGAAGAGTGCCACGTGCGTGGCGGGACGCTAGATTTTTTTGTTGGAGGCAACGTAATATTTTATTTTAATAAGTTGGGAGTAGTGGTCGGAGTGCAAGGCGGAGATAGGGGTGTCACTCCACTCCCCCCTCCCCATTTTTTTTTTAAAAAATTTACACTATAATTTTTTTAAAAAATTTTTATAATTTATATGATTTTCGTGTATCGGCCCACCCCTATTTCGTATATCGGCCCACCCCATTTTTTTCCTAGCTCGACCTTGTCGGAGGGGAGGGGATAAATTTCAAAAATCGAAAAATACAGGGTTCGAACCCTAGTCAACACCCTTACAAAGGTTTAGTGATACCACTTAAGCTACAAACTCGTACTCACTTGCATACAAATATCATTATAAGAAATATTAAAATTTAAAAGGATCCATAGCTTGTACGTGTCATGGCATTTACAAAGTTCACCACAAACAGTATATACTTTTTTGATCACATAAAAATTCTTGGTTTCAATAAAATCAATTTTTAGTATTTACTTTTGTCTTCCGTTTTGTGATATATGTTTGTATGTGAATATAAAATGAAATGTTATTGATACATCAAATGGAACTATGATTTTATTTATTAAAGTAGCATGTATAGTAATTTGTTGGTATAAATATCAAATGTCTCCATTGATCTAATTTAATTTAGTTTTGAAAAATTAATAAACATATATTTTTAAAGTTTTAGACAACATAACAAGTGTTTTTAATAAATATATAAACTTGCTTTAAATATATAATCAATTTTTTCTCATTTTTCTAAATTATATAATCATTTTGTTTTTTTTTTGTTTTTTAAAATTTTCGTTTATAATTTGATATTTAACATGATATTTTGTATGAATTTATTAAATTATTATAATGATTATTATCTAATAAATCTTATAGTATTTTGTTCGGTCAAGACGTCTCAACTTGCAACCTCTTTCCTCATTCAAAGAATGGGCGGGTCCGACTATTGAGATATCCACCATGTCCCGATCTCATTACAATTCCTATAATATATTAACTTCTTATCAAAATTATATAATATTTTATTATATTACACTTCGTGTATCGCACGGGTAATATACTAGTTATAATAATGCTAGGAGCAAAAACGATATTTAATTAATTAATATATAATTCAGTTTATATATTTATTTGATATAATTGCCCAATTGGCTCTTAATAAAATAACCCGCCCAAAGATACATGGGGTCGATCCATAGGCCAAATTCTCCTACGCGGACTAGCCCATGGGCCAACTTATTCTACACATCTCATGGGGCCCATCTCCCAGGTATGAAAAGGTCTCTCCTATTATTTGTAAGTAATTTAATTCATAATTATCCTACGCATTTTAATTCGGTATTCGTTTCATTGTTTTATTCTCTCGTTCATCAGTGTCTTTGATAGGAGGGACCTTCCGGGACAACTCGGGGCCCTCTAACATTTGCGCGTGTGTGTAGGTAAGTTCACGACCAAAGGATTTTCCAAAGACTCGGAGACGAGGACTTGAAGACTTCCTCTTTGGGAAGAGGATTTTGGTCAACCCCGATTGACTTGGAGTGATCTACCAAAAAAACAAAGATCAAATAAATAAAAAGAAAATAGTCTCCTTTTATTCACTCTTAATTCCCCAAATAAAGCCAACCCGAGTACAATCACTCGGCTTTCGGTGTATTCCCAACATCAATCACTAATCGATACTTCACATCGGCTTTAGCAAGCCGCTCCATTGCAAAATATTCACATAGTCCATCGAGATCATCTCCACATGAGGAAATATATTATTCTTGTCGTGAATCGGTCATGTGAATTGAATTCAAAGTTCATCAAAACTCACAAAATTTAACCGAAAATGTCACTTGACACTCTTAACAATTAAATACTCTCTTTTCTCTCTCCCTTCTCTCTTCCCTCCTCCAAAAACTCTTCCTCTTTTCCCCATCCTCCATCGAGATGGGGGGTATCCTAAATTAGTTTTCTGTTTGTTTTCTTAGTTTCCTTTCATGAGAATGATTTTCTCCATTGTGAGACTTTAGTCTCCTTTTATCCTTTTTGGGGTTTTTTTTTCTTGTCTTTCTTTTCTTTTTCTTTTCCGGATCTAGTCATTTTTGGCAGATCTAGCCTTTTTAATTTTAGATGTGGCCATTTTGGGGTTGATTGGTCGCAATGGGTGATTTCTCACGCCTTACAATTGAAGAAAAGACGGAGAGATTATCACAAAGTTGGGCGCTAGCCATTTGTTGGAGTTTTAGTTTTTGTCACTTATAACAAAGTTCTTCTTTGTTCTTTTTTTTTTTTTTTTTCAATTCCTATGTATTTTATTATTAGTATGTATTTTTCCCTGTTGTTGTAGCTTTTTGTTTTGAAAGTGTTGAATGTTGATGTGGATTTGAATTGGTCTAGCTAATTCCCCACAGCTCTTCGTGTAGTTAATGTGTTCATGAGCCAATAGCTCCGTTGTATTTTGGAAGTTTGATTGAGCTTCATTAATAAAAGTCTATCGTTTTGGAAAAAAAAAAAAAATCTTAACATTTGGAAATTTGATAATTCTGGTGGATTTGTCCAATTGGACAAGCCCAACTTACCCACATGTGAAATGATTATTTAAGGTGTCAAAATTAACCCAGCCCAAATAAAAAATGGAGTTGGGCTACGGTTTTTAGCCCCATTAAGGGACCGGGTCTATATGGCCCAAAATTCAAACCAACCCTATTATTCAAGCGTATTTTTATAAACTAAGCCCAGACTTGGACTTAAAACTTAAAAGGTAGCGATATTATAGAATTCAAGGCCAGCCGCCCAATTTTTTCTTTAGTCAGGCCACAACTCTATGATTACCAACATAGGTCACCTTAAAAATCAGAAAATAAAAAAATTAGCCTTATTTACACGTATGTTGCGAGGTTACAATAACGCACGTTTTAAATGTATGCAATCTCTTGACTGGAAATATTTCACATATTAAGTTGACTAGAAATTTTATTACTGGAAGATGACTTAAAAATAAATTTATATAAAAATGTGAGAGCATGTCAGTCCAAAGGGATATAAAAGAGTATATCACTCATCATTAACCAAAACTAATTATTCGCCTAAAGTTTATTCTTACATGGTGTCCGGAAAGAGGCGGATCCATGTAGAACAATGGGGGTAAAGTTATACCCCAAATTGAAAATATCCAACAATAAATTGGGGAGGTCTCTTGAGACCGTCTCACGATCTAAATTCGTGAGACGGAGCCCCATTGCCTAAAATTCACATGCTTCTTCTCTCTCTCTCTCTATATATATATTTACGTGTCCTCTTTTCCTCCACATCTCACTCCTCCAATGGTACCCTATCTCTCTCTCTCTCTCTCCCTAACACACCTCACTTCTCTCATGGTCCCCCCTCTCTCTCTCTCTCCTCATCTTCTTCATGTGGTCCCTCTCTCTCATCATCACGTCTCTAGACAAAGGAAAAATATGGAGAAAATAAAGTTTCACTTTTTATGTAAAAAGTATCACATACTCAAAAAGTATCACTTTTTATTACAATAAAGTATCACTTATTATGGAAAAATTATCATTTCTTATGAAAATATTATTACTTTTTATTAAAAATAATATCACTTATTATGGAAAAATTATCACTTCTTACAAAAAAAAATATCACTATTTATTAAAAAAGTATTACTACTTATTAAAAAAGTATCACTTTTTATTATTAAAATAAATTATCACTTATTATGAAAAAAGTATCAATTCTTACAAAAAAAAAAAGTATCACTATTTATTCAAAAAGTATTACTATTTATTAAAAAATATTATTTTTTATTAAAAATATCATTTTTATTAAAACAAGGTATCAATTTGTATAGAAAAGTATCGCTTCTTATTAAAAAAGTGTCACTTTTTATTAAAGCAAAACTTAATTTTATTAAAAAAAGTATCACCTTTTATTAAAAAGTATTATTTCCTATTAAAAAGTATCGTCTTTTATTAAAAAAGTGTCATTTCGTATCATTTCATATAAAAAAAGTATCACCTTTTATTTATTTATCATTAAAATAAATATTACTTCGTTATTAAAAAATATTACTTTTTTTATAAAAAAAAGTATCAATTATACCATGAAAAGTATTCATTTTTAAATTATCATTTCTTTGGGTATTTATTTTATAAAGAATTTGTATTTAAGAGAGAGATGATAAACATTAGGAGAGAGAGAGGGGACCAATTAAAGAGAGAGGAAGGGGGACCAATTAAAGATGAGAAAGAAAGAAGTGTAAAAGAATACGTAAAAGTGAGAGAGAGAGGAGGGGACCAGGTGAGAGAAAAAATAGGAGAGAGAGCTAGAAAATAGGGAGGATGTGGACTATCAATGTGAGGATCCGTCTCACGGATTTAGGCCGTGAGACGGTCTCACATAAGTTTTTGTGCAATAAATTTTAGTAAATAATAATAATAATACTAAATTTGTACCTATTTTTACAAAAGGAATTAGAAATTCCAAATTAAACAATACAAATCCCCAATAAAATCTCAAAAATCAAAAAGTTTGACTTAACTTGAATAAATAAATCGTGGTAAAAGTCAAAATCTACAAAAATAAAAATTATAAAAAAAGCTAATAATATCAATAATATTACCAATATTATATTTTGTTGTCTCTTGTTTTCTTAATCTGCTCTAATTATTTCTTTTATATATGTATATTAATTTTTCATGTACGGTCACATGATCGACTTTTACAAAAATTTAAACAACATACCCCCATTTTAAAATCCTAGATCATCACATTTGTTCGAATAAGTACACTCTAATTACATGAAGAATGACCTCTTTTTGGCTACTTAGATCCTCTATGCCATTTACTAATTGCCTTCTATGCTACAAACAGAGGCGGACGCAAGATTTTTTTGTTGGAAGCGGCGTAAAGTATAAATTTTACTATTGAATTTGAGGGCAAAGTAAAGAGAATATAATAATCAGGGTTTAATACAAAATATCCTTATAAAAAATATTAAAATCTAAAAGGATCCATAGCTTGTACGTGTCATGGCATTTACAAAGTTCACACAAAGTTCACAACAGTATATACTTTGTTGATCACATAAAAATGCTTGGTTTTAATAAAATCAATTTTTTAGAATTTACTTTTGTCATCCAGTTTTGTGATATATGTTTGTATGTGAATATAAAATGAAATGTATCAGATATAATATATACTTCAACATGATCAAATTGTTAAAAGAAATATTAACCACTAAAGTTCAAACAAAGGAAGACAGAAAATAACAATGTACACCATAAACCATTGCACTTATACTATTATATAATATATCATAGAAAAGGAGCCTATTTGAAATGACTAATTATGAAACTGCCATTTTATTCATCCAGCAGCCAATGCCAATAACTACTAAAACACAATCCATAAAACACATAAAGCAGTAAAAAGTAAAACAGTAAATAATTCTCAACTACATCTCCATTTTTTCCACACCACACATTCAAAAATCACGCTTTCAGTACATGCCGCCCAGCCAAGCCAAGCCGAATTCAATCACTCGGCTTTCAGTGTATTCGCAACATCAATGACAAACCGATATTTCACATCGGCTTTCGCAAGCCGCTCCATTGCAGTATTCACATAATCCATCGAGATCATCTCCACATCAGGCAATATATTATGCTTCGCCGCGAAATCAATCATTTCCTGCGTCTCCTTAATCCCGCCGATCATGCTCCCCGCCATCGTCCGCCGCTGCATTATCAGCGAGAAAACCGGCACCTCGAGCGGCTTCTCCGGCGCGCCGACCACAATCAGCTTCCCATCCGGCTTCAACAAGTTAAACAACGGCTGAACCGGGTGAGCCGCCGAAACCGTGTCGATAATCCCGTCCAAGGTCCCAGCCGCGGCTTGCATCTCCGCCGGCTCGGAGCTAATCAGAAATGCGTCGGCGCCGAGTTTCTCGATGGCTTCCTTTTTCTTACTAGCGGAAGTACTGATAACCGTCACTTTCGTACCGAAGGCCTTGGCGAATTTAACCGCCACGTGGCCCAGCCCGCCCAGCCCGACGACGGCGATGTGTAGGCCCGGTTTGTCGAGCCCGAAATTCTTCAGCGGGCTGTAAGTTGTGATTCCGGCGCAGAGCAACGGCGCACCTTTATCCATCGGGAAATTCTCCGGCCAGCGGATGATGAAATCCTCGTCGGCCACCATTATATCGGAGTAACCGCCGTAGGTGACGGATCCGTCGGGGAGAACGCTGTTGTAAGTGAAAATTGGGGCAGGGCAGTAATTCTCGAGATTTCTAGCGCATTGATCGCATTTTCGGCACGAATTGACCAAGCAACCAACCCCAACCTTATCTCCAACCTTGAATTTCTGAACATTGGATCCGATTTCGGTCACCACGCCCACGATCTCGTGGCCGGGTATGAGCGGGTACTGAGCGGATCCCCACTCGTTTTCACGCTGTGGAGATCCGAATGGCAGATCCCGCAGTACAACACCTTGAATTGCACGTCACGCTCGCCGGTGGCGCGTCTGGCGAACTTGAGAGGGGAGAGGAATCCGGACGGGTCTCTGGCGGCCCACCCGACTGCTTTCACTGTACCCGCCATTTCTGGAAACCTGTTTTCTCTGTTTGAGTCCTGAAAAAACTAATGTATCTGATTCTGAAATATCAAAGCAATGTGATGATGGTATGGTGAAAAATGTTGAGGAGCAGAGTGGTGTATATATAGAGATACAGAGAGGGATACGAGTGGTGGAGGGATAGAACAATGGAGAAAGGGTGACGTCAGTGATGAGGTAAGAGGAATTGAACACGTCATGGATGAGTTTTGTGAAGAGTGAAACGTAGATGTTTGTGGAAACAGATTTCGAAAGGGAGATTTTGACCCCGGAATATAAGCTGAGTGGAGTAAAATTAGCCGTGACTAATAAATGGCATTATTTTTTTCACTCTTTAAATTGACACGAGGGAAAGGTTGTAGCCTGTAGGGGTCCCTTCTTTCTTATATTATTTGAAATTGAAAAGGTTGTAGCCTGTAGAGGTCCCTTCCAACTTGGTGGAGTCGGACCGACTGTATTTAATTACTTATTTTTTAATAATATATAAAATCCACTTTTCATTTTCTGCTGAATATAAAAATAAAATAACGAATTTCATTAATACATATGGGTCAAACATATCCAGGGTTACTTAGATTTTCTAGCGAAATCTGGTGCCTCTTTAGCCAATCTCCTCATCAAACCACCGACTTCCCGAGCATACCACATAATTCTTCCTTTTTATTCATTTTCCTATTCTATTATAGATTTCAGATAGATTTATGATATGTGATGCTGCCTAAATCTGTAGACCATTGTAAATTACCTCCTACACTAGCAAATATTAGATGACCGTGAAGTTATTAAGGAGGTCTCCGATAGTCAGACACTTGGGTTTGAGAGAAAATCCAACAAATAACAATATTTGAGAATAATAAATTTAGAATACTTAGAGAAACATATTTATATCTAGGTTAATGGGCGCAATGGCTTTCTACGATGAAGTGGGTCGTCTGGTAGAATGATTATATATGTTATCCAATAATAATTAATAGTACCAGACAATTAACTAAATCATTTAGAATTAAATATGTGCGAAATAATTAAAAGGCAAGTTTTAAATAACACGTGTCATTTATAGGAAATTTGAAATCGAATTGAATTGCTCTATGGTCAAACATTGTTGCTGGCAAAAAGGCAAGTTTAGAAATACATCATATTCACTCGGTTAATATGCATTTGAACCCTCCAGGTAGACGTATGTAGTGTGTTCTACATCACAATCTCAAATAGTAAAAATGGCCATCGACTTTTTTGATATTATTCCCTTAGTTTAAGAAAAATATATGTTATGTGCGATTTGGATAATGCATTGAGAATAAGAATATATTTAGATGTTTTAGACCATTTTCAATAATTTTCACTATTTTAATATATATTTTGTATTATTTTAGTGCAAAATTCGACTTTATCTCCAGTCATTTCTTTGTAGAATTTCGACTAAATGGAATATTCCATAATATTCTATTTTAGTACATATTTTCAAACACTAATATCACACTAAAACCACCAATTTAAAACAAAAAGAAAAGAAAAAATTTTAGCGCATCTACATTGTTGCGTTATTCTGGCACAAAACTTACTCACATCTTCAAAGTAATGCAGATTGGTGCATGTTGGAGCAATTCTTTTGCTTCAAATGAAGATATAACACTCTTAGAGATACTCAGATTGATAAGAAAACACGTGGTTTTCAGAGGGTTATTAATATTACTATTTTAGTTATTAGGAGATATTTATTATTTTCAGCTATAGATATCAATATTAATTTATTACCGTTAATTTGACATAACAGGATGCATAATTATTAATTGAAATAATAATTCATAATTGTTTTCGACAAATGAAAATATGTTTCCTAAAACAACAATGTTAATAGGGAAATAACACCAAACAAAATCATTAGATTTATCATGGAAAATCCAATTACAAAATAGTATGAGATGTCTAAGGGCTATTCCGTATTCTCCATATATGATCGTCGGGTTGATAGAATAAATGCTTTTCGCTTCAAATTACTTTCTCATATTTTCGGTAAATTGTTGATATTCAACAACTTTGGGTGCCAAATGTATGTTTTGCGAAAATTGATCGATTACTATTAGAATATGTTGCCTTAATTGTTAGAATTTTTAACAAGTTCACATAATTCTCGTGTTATTAATTACTTATTACTTATATTATAACATAACACCGATTCAACCAAAAAATTATATCACTCAACACAAGAAATCTCTAATTTCCGAGGTGCTTGCATCGTCAGATCCATATTGCTGCCTCTTCCCCTTAATTTTAATTACTACATGCTTCTACTTTCATATTTAAGTACAAATTTTGGGAGGGTAGAGATGATGGGATTGATAGCTAATTTCATTGCTCTTGCGAAAATCTTTGTGTGAAAGAAGAAAATAATGGTGGAACAATTTAAAGCTTTCGTAAAGTTTCTAAAGCTAATACATTGTATATACATATATAATCATTAAGTTTTAAACTTTTATCCCTCAAAAATCAAAAGTGACTATAGCCTTTGATAGAATCATTTTGAACTTCAAGTTGATGCTAACCAAATAGGGACCATTTGCTTTCTTGAAATGTTTGATTTTGATGGATAAAGATGGAGGATTCCAACAAGGGAGTGAAAGGTCTTGTGGGGCAAGGATTAGTATTCTAAAAAATGAATATGGATTAAACCAAGGGCATAAAATGAAAAAGTTTGACATTTCAAGTATACTAAAAGAAGTGAGATCAATTTTGTGCATTAGTGGTACAAACTTGTGCTTTCACGATCAGGTACGATCTCATATAAATGTGTGTCTCATTTTGTATCCCTAAAAAAAAGATAATAAAAGGAGTTGGGCGTGAAGATTTATAAACCTCATACCCTTCAAAGATAATAAAAGGAGTTTGGCGTGAAGATTTATAAACCTCATACCCTTCCCTGCCATCTGATTATAATCAACCCAATTTGAAATTTGTTATTGAGTAGTTATCACATGAGTCAACTTCTACTAAAGAATAAATGGACTAGGTTTGAGAAAATAGTAAATCAGGCCTAAAATTGCAGACAAAGTGAGTCTCAAGTCACTTCATCACATGGATAGGGTAGAGTCAAACATAACATTATTTAAACTTATTTGAATTGCTATTGATCTTCAAAAGTTATTTCTAAATTTGCTTTGATTGTCACGAACACGAATCGAACTCGAGTTCGAAAGCGATATTTTATATATATTAAATTATTTGAATTGCTATTGATCTTCAAAAGTTATTTCTAAATTTGCTTTGATTGTCACGAACACGAATCGAACTCGAGTTCGAATAGCTTGATATTTTATATATATTAAATTATTTTTCACTAATCAAGTCTTAAGCAAGTTTCATCTCTTTTCGAATATTAAATAAGTTCAATTTGATTTGTTATGCTAACGAACTAAGATTAAACAAACTTTTAGCTATTAATCTCGAGTCCAATATCGCATATCTTGGTTTATTTTCTGCCCTAGTAGTCAATACAAATATTTCCACTATAATAACATTCAGGGAAAAATACCATAACAAGTCAAAACAATTAGCAATATCTTCAACTTATCAGCTTTTAACTGTTGCTAAATGCCTTGCAGAAAGATTAAATTATTTGCTTCAATAACTTATGGAGGAAAACCACACAGTCGGTCTGATTTCCCCTGCAAATCATGAAAGAAATGACTATCATTTCGGGGAAAAAATTCAAAGTGAACTCTTCCTCAGCAGCAATTCGTCTTGGTTGGGCTGCTTTATACAATTCAGCTAGCTTATATTACCAGCAGCAGCACACTACCAAGCCCAATAAGATTTTGATCTTTACTGTATATAATACTTCAAAAAAATTACAGAAATACATGGGTCTTTTTTTCTGCTAAAGAAACTTGGGAGCGATCAAAATCATACAAAAATATCAAGAGTAAAAAAGATTAAATTATGACTTGCGCACCTAAACTCATAATTGTAACATTTAGAGAGCAATTCTTAGACCTACCTAAGCCACGGCCAAAAATTCTAGTTGTTGCTAAATGTCGCATCAGAATGGAAATACTTTTGGTATACAAAGATTGCCGTGTATTGTGTCCGATGTACCTCTCAAACAACATAGTTTATGAAAATGCAACTCCAGAGTAAAATTACCAAGGATCATTGATCTTCAATCTCTTTGAAAGCACGTCCACCAAAATCACTATGATCCTATGCCTTCGCCGTTCGTTAGTAGCTTCAATCAGCATGTTCACGGAAACGTATGATTTTGCTAATGAAAGGCTTCTCCTTTTGATAGCTGATCATAAAATATAAAATCATCAAAATTGTTGAAACTACCACGTTGAAAATTTTAGGTCTCCGACACAAACAGAAATGATATTTTTCTTGAAGAAAAAATGCATAAAATAGTACTCACATTATAAAAGCCGCTACACTGAAACATGCCAAACCAAATGAGAAGTGGATGGTAAAGGTAGTCCAGAAGTCATCTCGGTTTAGATATATTCTCTCAAGGACGAAGGTGGCTACACCTGAAACTAGTAGAAATTCACAGCCAGCGGGCAAGCAATCTCTAAAGGAAAAGGAGGACTCCTGAGAGGACGACATTCAATGCATCAAATGACGAACTTAGAAAGACGCTCAATACGATTACATGGTGTTATCCACAAAGGTCAAGCTGAAATATTAGAGAAACAAAAGCATACAACGTTACATAAAGAGAGGTGTACCTTGAAATATTTTCTGATGAAAATTGCTGAATATATTATCCTGAAGATCATGTCTTCACTACAGTTAAGAAAGCAAAGACTGGGAACTATCAATCAATTATTAACATTGTTGGCAGTGCAATTTATTTCCAAATTAAATAGCCTCAATTAATGTCATACATTTTCATCAAAGGCAAGATGGATGAGAAATAACCATGGCAAGAATTAATCACAACGTCAAAGAAATCATAAAGGATACTCAAAGAATTAGCTATTATTAATCCAATTGCACCTGCTGATCTTATAAGTAAGACATTTAAGATTAGGTAAATCAATGAGAAGACAAGTAACGAGTCATTCGACTGTTTAAGTTGATTCTCTGTTGCAACCGCATGCAAAAATGCTTCAGATGTCCCTGATAGGAAAGAAAAGAAAATAACTTTAATTCCATATAATAAAACTCCTGGATATGGTGCAATATCTTGATTCCATCAAACTGATTTTCAGTGTATATAGTCATCCTCATATAGTTAAGAACTCCATTGTTGTTATTATTTCAGTGAACTGCTAAACCAATTTTAGTTGGTCAAAAATATAACTTATAAGAGTTGCTTTATAATCAGTAAAGCAAAAAGAAAAGTAAAATAAGTAAAGTGCTACCTTGTGATAAAGACAACAAAAACAATGGACAGAGTGATATGTATAACTATTTACCATTCATGGCCAACACTATCACATAAAGGCAATAACATTGGAGTGCTGTGGAAGCTTCTCCATCACTCCATTTCCTACCATACAGCAATCTGATGAGAGAATACGAATAGCTTGGACCAAATGCGATGACCACTAGGCCTAACCAAATAAAAGAACAATAAGATTCAGAAAAGAATGAAAGATACATTACTAGCAAATCACACCATTATGTTACACATACAAGGTTACAATGCACATTATAACACCAAGCGAATGCATTATTTTCTCCCAGCAGGAAGATCTAGAAAAATGTCATGTTAGATTTCACATGAATAATTTTGTCAAGTAAAACTCAATATTATCTTCAAACATGGACCAATCTAACAAAAGTAAGGCATTGACCTTAACTGTTTCTATCATTGTTAATTATCATTTCTTCATTGAACGATACTAACCAATTTCTACAACACACTAAAGCAGAAAAATACATCTCATTTTGTGGAGGCTGATGATGTAGACATCATGCTATATCATGCAAATATTTTGCAACCAAAAGACTCAGTCTGGGAGGAGAACAAAATAAGGGTAAATTAACAGATTTTCCCTCCCTAAATTTTCTCATTCAAGAATAAACAGAGAGAAACAGAAAATTTTGTTTTACCCAATGCCCCACATATTAAAATTTACCAAGGTTCAAGGGAGAATAAACAAGAGTTTGAAGACTCATCCATGTTAGTTTTTCTGAAATTTGGAAATATTACCCCTCAAAAGAAGGCACCTTAACTCTTTTAAGTTTTAAGCCTATACCAGAGTTGATGCTTATGGTCAGTGATAGAAAACCAGATGATTGTTAAAAGACATACCAAAAGCGCCAGTGCTAATTGGTCACTTGGAAAATAGTAGGGTAATTTCTTTTTTCCCAAGAACTCATATGTTAAGAAATTGATGCCAAGCAGCTAGAGTTTTGAAAGCTTAGCAGCTAAAACTTCTAAACAAACAGGACTTCATTTTCTATCACACATTATCATCTCAAATATACCGGTCACCGTATCAAACTAAATAGCTTCTAGAGCTTAACATGCTACAAGTAGATGCACTTTCACCATCAGTTAAAGAATAAAGAAGTTATATTAAGGACTCAAGAAACAAGAAAAGATTTGTTCAGACAAACTGAGGCAAAGTAGATAGATACCTATTAGCAAAACAAGCTTCAGTGCATCTGTCAGACTCCTTGCCAGCTTCTTCTTTTTCTCATTGTAATTTCCTGCATGCAAATAAAGTTAACAAGCCTAAATTCACTTGTGAGAAATGAATTCAATATCAACCTAGGATGAAGCTAACTACCGGAACTCGTCAAAATGACCGATTTTGGGCTCTTTCCAATCAATCTGGAAACTTATTTATGGCTCACTTGATCACATCTAGAAGGGTTATCATTTCCTTTAGCTTTATGGTTTATGGTAATCACATTAAATTCCATTCAAATATAATATATAATTCATGGTTTCTTTATAATATGCACCCAAGCAACTGACAAAACTTTGAGGCCCATTTTAGACTGATTGCTTAAATGACCACAAAATCACTCCAATAACTGGTAATTGGCCACAACCCAATCCAGGCCAATTGATTGTTCCACAAGTTGAATGACCTTTCTAACCTTCAATCCTTTCTCCCCCCGACTCCCACCCCAACCCAAGTGAGACAGTAGAAATTTGTTATCAAGATCCTAAATGACTCCATACAAGTAGATCAACACAGTTATACTAGCAGCAGCAACATAAAAGATAGACGCATTTATGTCGTATTAAAAAGAACAGAACGCTTAAATTTTGACGGGAGATAATTTAACCAATCACCATCAGCGTTTCTGATATGCAATAATTATGAAAGTTACATTCTGATATTAGCTTCATAAACAGACAAGTGCATACTCAGTTGATGGTTATAGCTTGGGATGTTAAAGCCAGTCACACAAAAATCCAAAACTCAAGTAGATTATTCTACAATGGATAGAACCCCTATACAATGAAGATTTTTTTACTCGGAAAATGACTTAAAATATCTAGAACATTTCAACAATGTTCGCAAGGGGGAAATTGATATGACAATACTGCATTTCTAGGATATGAAAACACACACGTCACGGATATGAAAAGAAAAATATACACAAAAGGAGAGATATAAACCTGATGCAGACCTTGCAAAAGTAGCATAGGAACTTTCTTCAAATGGAAGAAAAACCAGCCTCACCACTAAGCTCCCTGAGATATTAAGCTGTTATCTTTTAGAATACTGCCTAAATAGTGGAAGGTAAGCCCTATAAGAGCTCAAACTTGCATGCTTAATCCATTTCAAGCAATCCATCTCAAAAAAACTTCCTCTCTTGATAAATTGAATGCTAGGCAAAAATCATGATTAACTTACCTAATTTGTCTACAAGTCCATATACTGCTTGGTTATATGGTGTATCCAACCATACAAGGACCATCTTCTCACCTTCCTGAAGAATCAACTTCCGGAAGGATTGAAGAGTAAAAATCATACACATGTTCGCAAGTGGTCGGTCATAACCCATTGTATTTCCTACCCTGCAACAACATTATGAGTTTAAAGTGAAAACTGAAAGCAATATCCTTTTTGCTTTTGAAAACCTTTTTCACTCAAATTGGAAAACAAACATGTTACTCCATAATAAGAAAAGAATAAGAGAAGCATCTGTTACATTGAACTAATGACACATTTTAGATACTATCAGCGGAAAATATGATGAAAAAATATTGCGCTGATAAGTAACTTCATCTTCCAATTCCTGCTTAACTCCTAATACTTATACAAGCAAGGACAAATAGTGGCACAGAGATCATCACTTAAAATGGAAACCAATAGTAGTATATGATTGCCATTTTTTGGGATCTTACAATAGACACTCAGCCAACAAAAAGATAAAATCTTACAAATGAATAATACATATAAAGAAAGAAAAAAGAAAAAGAAAAGAGAATCTCAAAGACTTCCTTTGACTACATGTTTAATAATCTCACTATGGAAACCAAAAATATTTGGATGGATCATGAGGGGTAAAAGGGAACATACTTACAAAAAATATAAAGGATTTGCCCAGACATCAGAACCAAAAAAAAAAATAATCTGTAAATAAACTTTGACAAGCAATTCTCTAAGAAGTCTCTCATTGTTTTCCATATTGTATTTGTTTAAACAATATTTGCAGCTAAACATAATGGAACTTAAAAAGAAAATAGTACCTTAATGGAAACAGAACAGAAGTTCTATATACTTTAAATAGAAGAAAGTAACCCCAATAACCTAAGAAAATAGATCCTCCATATGCAACCTGCGACAGGAAAATACAATTGCTTTCTCCTGCAATTCAAATAATAGTTGATTCAGTCAGCAGTTGCAGTTAAACTGACATGAGACAAAAACAGATAAAAGATTAGCATGAAAACAGTGAAGCAGGCAAAGGCTTTCAAAGAACGAACTAAAGAACAAATGAAACAAACACAGGAAGAGAATTTGAATTGAAGAGGAAGAATCAGCCTCAGGGAAATGAAGATTCACTTGAAGCTTCAAAGGATTGATAATTCAGATGACTTCAATTTGGAGTTTTACACCATGTTCATTTAGCATTCCACTATCCCAACCAAAACTATTAAACATAAACACATTACTCACATATACACACACATACATAAACCCGATCCAGAAGTGTTATCCAGAATCAAAACCAGGGGCGTAGCTAAGGGGGGGCCGCACCGCAAATTTTTCTTGGGTCCCGTTTTTTCTATGGAAAACAAAATTATATATATTTTTAAGGAGAAAATATTGTTGAGCTAGGGGTTACCACGCGGGCAGGCTACGCCCGATCAAACATGACGGTTTCCATCATTATAATCTAAAGCAATAATAACATGCTTGAGATGAAATGATACAAATTTGCTTGCTCAACTCTGAAGTATAATAATAAAGCACAGTAAAAAGACTCCTTTAGATGAAATGATACAGCTTTACAATTTGCTTGCTCAACTCTGAAGTATTATTAATGGACATTAAAGACTCCTTAAAGTTCGATGCATACTAGGCATTTCTATGTACCAGGCCTGGTTGCTTCAGGATGAGGATATATGTTACTATACAACGTGAAAAAGTGGCTGCGGCTTCAACAACCAGCCGCAATCTGAGAAGAACCAAGTTTTGGGACAAAATATATAGTGGTTCTGCCAGTAGCTCAAGTATGCACGCAAAACCTGCATATGCATTAACAGATGAAATCTAAGTCTCAACCCAATAGCGAAGCATTTATGGAAGAGAACTTAAATTTTATGCCACTTAATCATTCTGCTTCCCAGGAAAGTAATTGATCAGAAGTCACATGACAGCTGCACAAAACTTTAGAATCTATGCAATGCTCCATTGATTTCAAAAAGAGAAACTAAATTAAGAACCGAGTCATACATCACAGTTAATGAATAAACAAAGCAATACCTTATGCTTACAGTAAAAACAACAACAACAACAACAACAATAATAATAATAATAATAATAATAATAATAATAATAATAATAATAATAATAAAAATACCAACAGATGGAGCAGGTGATGACGAAACAACCAACACAGCAACCAGATTTAAAATTAAAAAAGACCAAATTATTTGCCGTCGCATTTTTGTGCCGTTGGATAGTTAAGCTAGCACTCCTGCATTTATATACATTCGATGTAATACCTTTTATTTGAGAATTACCTAACCCTTTTATTTGTGAAGAATGTGATCGTTATCTTAGCTTACCATTAATCAAGATAGCTTGTGCATATGGACTAGAATAACTAAGGCCTTGCCACCAAAATACGAATACACATGCTGCAAGAGTGACTAGTATTCCAAGAGGGAAAGTCATCCAGGCTACTTTCAAAAGCTTAGCTGCATTTGCTCCTGTTGCTGAAGCATCATCACTGCAAGATACAACTACCTCAATTTCAGAGTATTTTCAGATTTCAGAAAACCAAATAAGACTAACAATTCACACATATGTTTGCATTTGCCATACTTCCATCAGAAACCCATCATTCAAGCACTAGCACACCTAGTAGCAGACATAGGTACTGATGCAATTATGGAAGAAGCACACAAACATGAGATGGACTTTAACTGGCATATGATAAGATCAGTTCACATCGAATTATTCTACAGCAGGACACCATCCCTGAACTAGATTTTTATTCACAAACCAAATTTTAGCAAACTTCTTAGCACCCTCTAAGAACAAAATGAAAGTATCTTTAGATATCTGCTCTATGTCACCATATGACAGGTTTGTTATATGTGACTTAACGACACAGAGACTTCATGATGTTATGGCAATATTAACTACTAGAAGGAAGCAAGTAATTCCAGAGTAGTAAAGGTACAGCCACTTAACACAGGTATAAGAGGATGAACCAAATATACAAAGTGAAGACAATAATAGCATAAATGAAGCATTCAAAGGTACCACCTGAAATCTGCTCTCATGCATGCTCGGCGGAACCCCTCTCTACTGAGAAACAATACACAGGTTACAAACAGATGGAACTGCACAGCATACAGCTGCATTGTGTAAAGAAATACAAAGCGTTAGAGAGCACTGAAAGAAAGAAACAACAAATAATAGTCAACACGACTAGATAAGGACATCGAAGTCAATTATACACATGTAATTAATGATACTAAAATTATATTTTGAGCATTCATTTATAATCATGTTTTGAGTTTTGTCTGAGGCATGGCTGTTTTACATATTTTGAGAAAGGTTATAGATGGGTTTGGGCACCTCAGATGTTTCGCTCAAAGACATCCAAGCATTGCATCCAAGAGTTTGTTGTTTATCCTTTAGAGACTTGGCATATTAAAAATTTTTGCTTCAGGGTTCATATGTTTTAGTATGAAGATTTCATTTCATTCTTATAATTTTCATCAACTGATCATGAATTCACAACATATCTACATATCCGATTTTTGAAAACTTTGATTTATCCCTTCATAACAAACCTAAGACCCCAATCATGTTGAATTCAAAGATTATATTTTGAATAGAAATCTAATCTTCTTGGGGGACCCAAGATTGAGTCTTTGCAACTGGCATCCACCAAAAACCAGTTAAAATTCAAAAATCAATTTCCAAATTATCAATTAAATACAACTGAACTTTTCCTCAAGTCGCATTGTCTCCCCAACAAGAGAAGGAAAATAAAAAAGAAATATTGAGTACTCAAAAAAATACAATTACCGCATAATCTTCTTCAGAGAGGTGTCTGACGATCCAGGAATTGAATATGAATGGAATTCCCTTGACAGAAACTGTGTAGCTATACATACACATCATATATACGTATATACTGTATCACAAAGTGAAAATATTCGACTTCAATAGAGATTGACGGAGGTGAAATTAACAAACCTAATAAATATTTAAAAGTGCGCGGCAGATTAGCAGCTGCGCCTCCATCGGCAGGCTTCGAGTTTGACATCTCTGAAACCATCTTCTTCTTCTTCAATTTTTTTTTTTTTCTTCCTTCCTGTGTCTTAACAAGATGATCTACTAGTGTAGTGTTTAGATGTAGCACAAAGTACAAACTGCATAGAAGTTAGAACGCATTAACCAGGAAACAAAAATCGGGGTTGGGTTGGGTTGTGGATTACAGAGTAATTGGGCTTAAGACGGGTTTGATTGCAAATTAACATAAGGTGCGTTTGGTAGGCCTTATTGGGCAGGAATAAGACCACTTTTATTACGTATCCAAAATAATATTGTGTTCTTCCTCAAAAAAAAAAAATAATAATAATATTGTGTTTGGTTCAAACCAACTTAGCCCAGTAAAAGGCAACGGCCCGGCATGGCGGCATGTATTACGTTCTCAACGGCTATGGGCTGGATTAATTCCCAACATAATATTTTGGCTTATCCAATGGAATTAATCAAAATTATTAATTGGTTTTGTTGTTTAATTGGACCTCACGATATCATGACTCATCAACTAATAACTTGTTTGGTAGGGGCCATAATGAAAGCCCATTTTACTGTCTTTTACATATGTGCCCTTAATTCTTTAACAATTTACCAAATCTAGCTCCAACTCCAAATTGGGGATCTGTTGCCAGAAAATACATATATCCTAGCATAGGGTTTACTGTCCATCCAAAATTGCGTGTATTACTACACAACTTTTTAAGATTTTTACATTACGCTCCACATCTAAAATCTAAACATGATATTACGATGCAATTTAATACTAACATCTGCAAGCCTCAACTAAAAAAAAAATAAAAAAAAAAAAATCATCTGCCAAATAAGTAAAATAAATTGATTTTTTTGGTGTACAAAAAGAAACCTTGAATTTCAGAAACGAGAAATGGAGCAGATTAACTAGTTGGCATTAGGCACCTGGTTCGAAAAGTTGGCCCCAGTCGGAAGCTATGGAGTGCAGAGTGTTCTGCCTAAGAAATCAGAGTGTGGGTGTGGGATGTAGAATCCAACTTGGTTGTGGATTAGGAGCTGGGCCTCTTCATTTTGCAGGGCTTTGTTGGTTTGAACCAAACACATTTATATGCATGATAAATAATAAAAATTGATTTATCCAGCCCATTAAGGGCAACCAAACAGGCCCCACAAGAATAGCCCATCACACTACCTGCGCCTGATCCACAATCAGGCCTCATTCAGCAGCCCATATTAACAAATCAAAAGACTGAAATAACCCCCTATATAAATAGGGATGAGATCTCCTATTCCATTTTTCCTATTTCACTCCTATTCCATTCCATCGCATATAAGTACGATGTCGCGAACCCTATTCCAGATCCCCACCCCCTCTCGTCTTACAACAGAAACCTTTATTTCTGGCCAGACAAAACTTTATCATTTGAAGGTTGTACCCGAACGACATACCCAACGTCCTAATTACTTGTAGATGTGGTTTAGGGTTTATGGATTCGTTTACTTTTTTAATTTCCGACCAAGACTGAAAATTCTCAGTCTCTTTTGGTGAAGTTTAATATTTGTATGATATTCAATTTTTTTTTGTGTGTCTGTGTTTCTGTGTGACATAGCGGAATATAGTTCGTTACTTTGTATACAAACCTGTAGTAAGTTTGAAGCCAGGTTTGTGGCGTGACAAAAGTCTGAGTGGATTTTGAATTTTGATGATGCCTTGAAGATGACACGGCAGAATTGACTAGAGTGATTTAAGTGCCGAATATTAAATTGTGAACGGGAACAAAATCACCGGACAAGCTTCGATCATCGATGCGACTCCTTGTGAAAATTTGGGAAATGAGTCGATTGATGATAATTATCTAAACCTTAGATCCCCCATCTGTCATGGGTTCAAAATTGGCAAAGAAAATGACAGTGAGGGTAGACAAGTAATTTACTACCTTAATGGGCTTGTATTTACCACAGCCAAACCAAATAAATTGTTGATTAATCCATCGATATCACACCAACTTAATGACAAAAAACCTAATGGAGTGTAATGGATCACGCGGATAAGCGGCCCATATCACACGGCAATAATCAAGCCCATTATTGAGCGACCAACCAAACGAGCCCATAGAGTTTATATCCGGTTGGCGATAGGTTGTCAATCGTATGTTTCGTATTCGCGGATCATATTCTAACACGGGTATTCTGATTTTGACATGAACAAAAATACGACCTATTTAATTATTTGTGTCCGGATATACGACACAAACACGCCCATTATGACACGGGTGACAATGACACGAAATACCTATATAATTTAAAGTTGACACCAAAAAAAAAAAAAAATAGAGAAGGTAGTGACAAATATTTTCTTTTCTTTTCTTTTTACAGTGAATTACCTACCGATTTAAGAAAAATATAAATGCCTTTTTCAGATTAAAAATATTATTTCGGCAACTATTGTTAATTGTTTTAGCAAGGGTAATGAAGTTCCTTCGTAATATGTTAATGGTCATATTACCGAAGATGCTGAAAATGAGCATGCCAACTCGGTTCCAACTTCCATATGTTATGACTTATGCAACATTTGATTCTCGTTTTTAAACCAAACTCTTTGGGGAGTGTTTACAAATACTAAAACAGTAATTAGAATCTAAAAGTAGGGATATATTTCTAATTCTACTTCTAATTTGACTTTTCACACAAACAAAATATTTTTATAACTTATTCATCAACCACTCTCTCTTAACTTTATCAACTTTTACCTTCTATTTGCAAACACAATCAAGTTCGATTCTCAACTACTCATTGCTTCCGATCACTTGCTCCAAAAGTACAAGTGTCACTACTACAAAAACCAAATAAGCATATAGTCACAAAACTGCTTTAGAAAAATTTATATATTTTGACTAAAGGAAAAAATAGTTGGACTAGGGAATGTGTTGGCTACGGCCCTAGCCACCACCATAATCTAGAGATTTTGTTACCTTAGTTTCGAGTTTTTATTTACTTGTGATGAATGAATTTAGATAAACTGGTTTTGTTAAATGTTAAGAGTGTTACGGGGTAATATTTAATTTAGAGGAGGTCTCATGTGAGACCGTCTCATGATCTAAGTTCATGAGACGGATCCTAAACACATAAAAAAATATGGGAATTTTTCATGGGTATGGGTTTGGGTCAAAATTCTATTTAATATAGGATCCGTCTCATGGATTATGAGACCGCCTCACACAAGTTTTTGTGTTTAACTTATTTTTTTATGTTTTCTTCAATGATTACCTCCTCCCAGTTAGAAATTTGTAAAGGCTGTAAGACTTTTAAAGTCTCTTTAATGTCTCATGTGACTTACTAGGGACTAATAAATAAATAATTAATAAGTAAGGGCTAAGTTATAAATGGGTTAAGTGGAGCAGTTTCATAAAATATATTGTTACTAGATGGGAGTAATGGTATTAATGGGGAAATTCCCACTAACGTAAACTAGGTCCTCTTCCTATCATAAATACATATTCTCTTATCCCCTAACCATCACTTATGAAGAGAGAATAGAAAAGAAGGCAAAGGAAGGGAAATCTGGTTTTGTTGTCTTTGAAGAAAACTCAAGCACACCATCAATAACTTCCCATGGAGAAAGGTACACTTATTATGATATATTGAGAATCATCAATTTTAAGATCCTATTAGTTTTCTATTTAAGAATCTTTAGAAAACTAGAATAATTAACATGTGGTATCAGAGCAGTGTTGTGAAATTGTATGATTCTCCAAGAATGATATTTTTCCCAATTTTATGAATCCTTGTTTACTTTCATTTTTTTTTTAAAAAAATGGGGAATTATTATTAATTTATCCGCTGCAGTACAGACGTAAACAATTGTGTTAATATATCTCTCTATGGCGTATGGATCAAGACCTGATTATAAATTACCGTAGTAATTTAATGGGTTGAAATGGGTGCATTACGAATGTATATGGCGCAAAGACATATTAATGAATATTATTTTATTGCCATGAATTAGAATTCCTTTGATAGATATGCATACCATGTTGAATTGTGAGATTCTCCAGAGGTTGAATTCATGGAATGGCCATCATGATAAAGCTTTTATTTTATTATTCTTGTTAATACTTTTGTTCACTTTGTATATCGTTCATTACAAAATGATGGAGATAAATGTTTTTAAGTTTTCGTATGAAATAACTAGTATATATATTCAATTATTAAATTTGTATATACAAGTATAAAATTATTTCCAAAATATAAGATTGGAATTGAATATTATAAAAGGTTTGTTAATCACCAAAGTGATCAAACCCGTATGCTTATTTGATTCAGATTAATGGTAATTCACTTGATTACCCATAGAATAATGGATGCTAAACTTTGTACTTGTTTGGTTTATGGGTATATTGAAATTTATTATTATAAGGCATTTATGGATCTCCCAAAGGTTGATTAGTTGTCTTTATAATAAATAAATATAATTGTAGGTAATTAACATGTACTATTAGTTTATATATATACCCAAAGGTAGTGAATAATTCTAATTGGTGCATGTTCTATTACCAAATAATGTTAGAATTTTTATTAGCATCATTATGTTCGTATGTTGTGTGTTAATGTATCACCCAAAGGAGAACATCAACATACATCGAATGTTGTTTAAATATATTATATGTCTAACATGTACCTTATGTCTCAAAACACTTATATGAAATCTTATTATGCCGCACTTTGTTCTCAATTCTCGAATTCTCATGTATAAATGTGCCGATGTTTAATGGGCTTAACTTCTCTCATTTCGAACGAGCAAGTTGATTTGCATCTTGGTGTTTTGGATCTTGATCTTGCTATAATGGAAGAGAAGCACATTGCTATTATCGATTCTAGTAGCAATGAAGAGAAGGCTCATTATAAAGCTTGAGAAAGATCTAACGGGACTCAAACCTAATGTTCATGAGAATGACTATCGCGGACGAGTATAAAAACGACTCTCCCCAAAACCGAAAGTGCTAAAGAGTTTATGGGATTAGTGGGAGAGCGCTCCCAAACAAATGTTGATAAGTCTCTTGTTGGGACATTAATGAGTACACTAACCACCATGAAGTTTGATGGTTCGCGTCTTATGCATGAGCATGTCATTGAGATGACAAATATTGCAAAGCAAGACTTAAGACCTTGGGAATGGTGTGAATGAGAACTTTCTTGTGCGGTTTATCCTTAACTCATTCTGAGCCCAGGTATGGCCCGTTTCAAATGAGCTATAACACTATGAAAGACAAATAGAATGTGCATGAGTTACAAAGATATGTTAGTTCAGAGGAAACGAGGCTTAAAAATCAAGGAAATCACTCGATCCATTATGTAAGCCACCAAGGAAATCGGAGCTGGAAAGAAATTTGTCAAGAAACATGAAAAAGGCAAAGGGCCATTGAAGACCAATGAGGCATCTACGCAAATCCGAGAAGAAAAAGAAACAAAGAACTATAATTGTCGTTTACGTGGGAAACCAGAACATTTCGGAAGGATTGCCCAAAGCGTAAAAGGCTTAGTTCGAAAAGAAAGGGATTTCTTACAATCCAAACCATAAGCCCAAATGAGAAGTTCGTCTTCATGGGAAATCGAATGAAAGCTCGATGGAAGCAATCGGGAGACTTATCATTTAATTCTTGACATTTGGGCATCATTTAGATTTATTGGAAACTCTTTATGTACCTACTTTATCTAGGAATTTAGTTTCATTATCTAAACTTGATGCTTGGATACTCTTTTAATTTTGGTAATGGATGTTTTGATTTATTTAAGAATAATCATCTTATTGGTAATTGGTATTCTTTGTGATGGTTTATATAAATTGAAATTAGATGGTTCATATTCTCAAACTCTTTTGACTCGCATCATAATATTGGCGCTAAACGTAGTTTAGTAAATGAACGTTCTCGCTTTCTTGTGGCATAAGCGTTTGGGTCATATTTCTAGAGAAAGAATGGAAAGACTAATGAAGAATGAAATTCTTCCAGATCTAGATTTCACAGATCTAAACATTTGTGTGGATTGTATTAAAGGAAAGCAAACAAAACACACAAAGAAAGGAGCTACAAGAAGCACCCAACTTCTTGAAATAGTGCATCTGAGATATTTGTGGGCCTTTTGACGTTAATTCTTTTCGGAAAGGAGAAATACTTCATTACCTTTATTGATGACTATTCACGTTATGGCTATGTCTATCTATTGCATGAGAAATCTCAAGCAGTAGATGCCTTGGAAATCTACTTGAATAAAGTAGAAAGCAATTAGACAAAAAGGTGAAAATTGTTTAGGTCCGATAGAGGTGGCGAGTATTACGGAAGATATGATGAAATGGGGCAACACCCAGTCCGTTTGCTAAACTTCTTGTAAACGTGGTATTTGTGCACAATACACAATGCCAGGTACACCACAACAAAGCGGTGTATCGATCGAAAGGCGTAATAGAACATTAATGGATATGGTTAAGAGCATGTTAAGCAATTCATCTTTACCCGTATTTTTGTGGATGTATGCCTTGAAAACGCCATGTATTTGTTAAATAGGGTTCCTAGTAAAGCGATTCCAAAGACACCTTTTGAAGCTGTGGACAAATAGGACACCTAGTTTAAGACACTTGCATGTATGGGGTTGTCGGCGAGAAATAAGGATTTATAATCCACAAGAAAAGAAATTGGATGCAAGAACAATAAGTGGATATTTTATTGGTTATCGGAAAAATCAAAGGGGTATATATTTTATTGTCCTAATCATAGCATGAGAATTGTTGAAAGCGGAAATGTAAGGTTTATTGAAAATGGTGAAACCAAATGGGAATCTTGTTCCACGAGGCGTGAAAATTAAAGAAATTAGAATACAAGTTCCTTTAACTTGTGTCTCTAGCGGTAAAATTAGTGTTCCTCCAATTGTTGTGCCAAATAACAATGAAGAAGAGCAACACAATAATGAACTCCTCATTCATAATGAACCTATTGTAGAAGAACCACAAGAAGTAGCATTGAGAAGGTCCCAAAGAGAGAAAGAAGGTCCGCTATTTCGAATGACTATCCGGTATATCTACATGAGTCGAAACCGACTTAAGCATTAACGAACATGATCCGAGTTTCATTTTCACAAGCCGTAAGTTGTGATAATTACGAAAAGTGGCTAGATGCCATGAAAGAAGAGTTAAAATCTTTGGAACAGAATGGTGTTTGGGACCTTGTAGAATTGCCGAGGAAGGTTGCAAGCGAGTCGGTTGTAAGTGGGTCTTTAAGACTAAACGTGAATCTCATGGCAATCTTGAGCGTTACAAGGCTAGACTTGTCGCCAAGGGTTTTACTCAAAAGGATGGGATCGATTATAAAGAGGAGACATTTTCGCGATCTCACGAAAGGATTCCTTGAGGATTATCATGGCACTAGTGGCCCATTATGACTTGGAGCTACATCAAATGGATGTGAAAACGCCTTTCTTAATGGAGATCTAGAGGAGGATGTTTACATGGACCAACCAATGGGGTTCTCAATTGAAGGAAAGGAACACATGGTGTGCAAATTAAAGAAATCAATATACGGACTTAAACAAGCTTCCCGCCAATGGTATTTAAAGTTTAATAATACTATTGTTTCCTTTGGATTTAAGGAAAACACTTTGTTGATCGGTGTATATAGCTAAAGATCAGTGGAAGTAAGGTTATATTTACGATTTTGTATGTTGATGATATCTTGGTTGCAACTAATGATCGGTCTTCTTTATGAGACTAAGAAGTTCCTCTCAGTTACTTTGAAATGAAAGATATGGGTGAGGCAAGCTATGTGATAGGAATAGAAATATTCCGAAATAGATCACATGGACTATTAGGCTTGTCTCAGAAAGCATATATTAATAAAATACTAGAGAAATTTAGGATGGAAAAATGCTCAGCATCACCCGTTCCAATTCAGAAAGGGGACAAGTTTAGTCTCGCACAATGTCCTAAAAATGATTTGGAATGAAAACAAATGGAAACGATTCAGTATGCATCTGCATTTGTTGGGAGTATTATGTACGCTCGTATTTGTACTCGGCCGGACATAAGCTTTGCGTTTTTGGAATGCTAGGAAGATATCAAAGTAACCCGGGAATGGAACATTGGAAAGTGCAAAGAAGGTTCTCGAGATACTTACAAGGAACGAAGGATCACATGCTTATATATAGGAGGTCTGATCACCTTGAGGTGATTGGATATACAGACTCGGACTTTGCTGGATGCATGGATACCAGAAAATCTACTCTTGGCTATGTATTTCTTTTAGCCGGAGGAGCGATATCGTGGAAGAGTGCAAAACAATCGGTGGTTCTTTGCATCCACCATGGAAGTTGAATTTGTAGCATGTTTTGTAAGTCAGCGGCTACGATAATCTAGAGGGGGTGAATAGATTATCTCCATCTTTTTGATTTCGCCCTCTTTTAATAATCGAATGCTCAAACACAATAATAAAGGTGCGGAATGTAAACAACACACGTCGATTTAAAGAGGTTCAACCCACCAAGGCCTAATCCTCTACCACCCCAAAGTATATCGGGATGGATTTGAAAAGAAAAGAATTTTATTAATTACCAAAATTAATACAAATTCAACTCACAACACCTTTAAGAGCACCACACTCTTCCTCAACACCACTTTTGAGATTACCACAATCTCACTTGAAGATTACCACAATCTCCAAACGGCACCTTGTGAAGATTACCACAATCTTCACCCTTGAAAGAGCACCACACTCTTCAACACCTCAACAAGAAGATTACCACAATCTTCTTACACCTAACACCTAGTTCACCCAAGTGTGTTCTTACCACAAGAACACTCACAAGGATATCTTGTGTTTGAATGCGACCACAAATTCAAGATTACAACTCGATAATGAGTAATACAATTGAGTGCAAGTGTAATCAAGAATAACCTAGACCTCAAGAAAGTGAAAGTGAATAGCTAGGCAAATTACAACAAGAAATAAGACAAAGTAAGAACAAGTGTATTCTTGAGTGTATCTTGTTGTGTTGTAGTATTCTCTCTTATGGTGTTGCTTCAATTCTTCCTCTATTTATAGGAGATGTCTTGTACATGATAGGCTCCTCTTGGGGACATGAAATCGTAAAAAATTGCAAGACAATTGAAGAAAAGAGTGTTAGAAATCAATCCCTTAAATCGAGGAAAAGGCGTACGCAAACTCAAAGCGGTCATATTTTTGTTGTCAATACAGGCGGGGTGCCGCACGAAATAAGAGAATTAAGAACACTTTGAAAAATTCAACAGGCGGCCACGGTCGACATAGGCTTCGACCGGTCGACCCACTGTTTCAACCGGTCCCTCTCATTTCAAAAATGCAAGGTTTTAGTTCTGTTTCAACACCAACTTGCAGTCTCGGCCAACCCCAAGGCGGCCGGCGGCCGGCCGGCCGTCGCCTTGAGCGGCCACGGTCGACTGCCGATTTTCCTTCCGTCTCATTTTTTGTTTCAAAAATCATCTTGTCACGGGTTGCCCTATAGGGCGGCCGGTCGACAAGAGACGAAATGTTGTCCAATTTTTGTCGAAAATAAAACTTAAAAAATACTCCGAAAATTTAGTAAAAATATTTTAAACCAATCGGAAGTATTTAGACAACATTTAGAAATCTTGTTTTAGGAGTAAAAAACCCATTGACATAAAATCATTAAAAGTGTTGTCCATTATTATCAAAAATAAACTAGAGGAAATACTCAGGAAAATATTAAAACCATTTTAAATCATTTAGGAGTATTTGGACAACATTTAAAAACATTGTTTTGGTGACAAAATAAAATCATCAAAATTAAGATAAAAACATGTATCAAACAGTTTTGAGGCTACAATTCAAAGCTAATTGTCATGTGAAACTTTATTTCGGGCTTGAAATTATCGACAGTATTGCTAGGCCCTTTGAAATTGTATTGTGATAACTCTGCGGCGCATATTTTTCTCTAAGAATGACAAGTACTCTAAGGGTGCTAAGCATATGGAGTTAAAGTACTTTGTCGTGAAGGAAGAAGTTCGAGAAACAAAGAGTGTCGATAGAACATATTAGCACAAACCTTATGATAGTGACCCTTTGACTAAGGGGTTTACCGAAGACATTCATTGAACATGTTGAAAATATGGGCATAATTGTTAATAATGACTATTGAGTATAATGAATATTTTATCTACGTAATTGACACTCACGAGCTCATTTATGATATGTTTCGATTACTGTTCTCTATAATTGCATGCATATTTGAATTCAAGTAATGTAAACAGTCAGATCTTCAATAAAGACATTATGTTGACCTATTATGTGCTCCATGTTAATGATCATGTATTAAGGAGAAGACTAAGTTGTAGTGCATGGAAGGGACTATGTCATTTGAGTGATGTACAACCGCCATGACTCGGATTAGTTTATATTCTTAATCATGAAATTATGACATACCCAAAGTATAGAATTTTAGTCATTTTAATGCGCATTACGTAAGTCTAACTTATTTATTTATTACGTCCATGATGTTAGGTAATAACACATGAGCAAGTGGGAGAATGTAAGACTTTTAAAGTCTCTTTAATGTCTCATGTGACTTACTAGGGACTAATAAATAAATAATTAATAAGTAAGGGCTAAGTTATAAATGGGTTAAGTGGGAGCGATTTCATAAAATATCTTGTTACTTGATGGGAGTAATGGTATTAATGGGGATAATTTCCACTAACGTAAACTAGGTCCTCTTCCAAAGCATAAATACATATTCTCTTATCCCCTAACCATCACTTATGAAGAGAGAATAGGAAGAAGGCAAAGGAAGGAAATCGGTTTTGTTGTCTTTGAAAAAACTCAAGCACACCATCAATAACTTCCCATGGAGAAAGGTACACTTATTATGATATATTGAGAATCATCAATTTTAAGATCCTATTAGTTTTCTAATTAAGAATCTTTAGAAAACTAGAATAATTAACAAAAGCGAGCAAAGCTATTATTAATTACTAAAATATATTGAGGTTGTGTTGTGCAAATCAATTTGCGGCTTCTCACACAGTACTAATAAGTATCATCTCTGCGTAATTTCTTGTGTTGAGCATCTCCAACCATGACACCAAATTTGGTGTGAAAAATCACACCAAATTTGGTGTTTTGGTGTAATTTTTCAAAAATTATCTTCAACCCACTACACTAAATCTTACACCAAATGAGTATTTTAATATTTTTTCTTTTCATTTTGGAATAACAAATTTATTTGTTTATACAATTATTTCTTTTGCTTATATTTTATTACTATTAATGTAACTAAATAAAAACTTATATTTAACTAATATTACATTAATTAATTATATTACAAAATAAATATTACAACTAATATCACAATAAATAAAAATACTAATTGCACACTAGACAATAAAAACGACAAAACCTAAAACAAATATTTAAAGATAAAAGAAGATTAATACATTACTAATTCTTGAAATTAGTATATTCATCCCACACATATTTTATGATAGACAAAACAAATATTTAAAAACAAATATTTTGTGATAGACTTTGATGCTTTTTTAATTAAATTATAATTTTATTTATTAATTATTGTAGCTTATAGAAAATTTTAAGTTTAGTTTATAATAATTTATTGATAAATATTAACTATTGTTAGTTATTATAATGGTTCATCTAAAATAATAACTATATACAAAATTTAAATAACTAAAACCATGTTACAAATGAATTATATATCAAATATAGGATACAATAGGAATTAAAAGTTTGAAGTAGAAGAAATTGGAGGGCAAATAGGGAATATTTGCATTACACCAAATTTGGTGTAAAGGAATAGTGTTACACCAATTGGAGGGAGTTTTTTTTAGATATTTGGTGTTTTGGTGTGGGATTTGAAGTTGGGTTGGAGTTGGTCTCGGTGAACACTAAAAATGCATTGGTCGCACTCAAAATGTATTTTCTCTGCTAGTTTTTAAAATTACAAATATTCTGATTTCAAAATAACAAATAACAATTGAAATTTGAAAAAAATTAAATAGTGATCAAGTGGTTAAAACTCTCTAGTCCAGGATAGGGATGGCAATAGGGCGGGCGGGACGACCCGTGTTGATTTTTTTAAAATATTTTTATCTTATATTTTATATTATTAATATTTTTTAATATTATATTTTGTATTATAAATACACATGTATTGTTTATAAAATTTCTCATTATATATGTTAAATATAATATTAAATATATAAAATAATATTATTTTATATATTATACATGTAAAATATACATTATTTATATTTAAAAATAAAAATAGCACGGGACGGGGAGACGGAGTACCACGGGCGGTGGAGATACCCGGATCCGCCCGCCCCACCACAAAGTTACGAGGACAAGGCAAGGTGGTTACCCGTGGGGGCGGTTATTTTGCCATCCCTAAGTCCAAACTAGAGATCCGAGATTCAATTCCTATCATCGTCTCTTCTCGGAATTAGTACTAAAACGAAAACATTAATGTGCAATTTTTTAATGTAAAAATAAATATCAAGGTAATTGTAACTTCAAAAAAAATTTGTGTATTTTTGTAATTAGCGAGTGTCGGTTTTTCGACTTTTGGGGTGACCATGTCAAAAAAAGGACCCCCTAATAGAATCTAAAAGGAAAAAAAACAACGTTTCTTTTATTTTAATTTTTAGAAGTTAAATTATTTTTTTGGGACAATTTTGGAAAACAAAGTCCATTGGGTATTGTTTTTTTAATATTTGAGGTCTCTATAAAATAACTTAATTTTTGTTTAATCCTCAAGAGGTAGTTTAAACGATCGGACTTACACAGTCGATCGTTTAAAATACCGGTCGATAGTTCGAACGATGGGATTTGATAGTTCAAACAACTTGTATGGTCGTTCGAACTATCGGATCTCGTAGTTTAAACTACAAAAATACATACAAACCAATAAACATACCTAGAAAATATACACATGCACAAACACAACATGTATACCCAAAAATACACAAACTTAAAAAGAAAAAAAAAAAAAGGGAAAAGAGAAGAGAGTATATACGATGGAGAGAGACTTTTGCATTGGAGAATGAGGGAGATTGTTGAATTTGGAAAGAAATGAAAATTCCATGTATTTTGAAAGTAGAAGGGGTATTTGTGAAAGTATATAGAAAGTTAAAGTTAAAGGTGAAAAAGATAAATTGTTGGGTCAAAATGCCATATTTGATATATATAGTGTATATAATATATATTTTATATATATAGTATATATATCACGTCCAAAACTCAAAAACCTCACAAATTCGAGGCAGATTTACGGGTCCTATTAACCCACCCTCATTATATATTCTTTCATTTTTCATATATAAATTTTAAAATCTTATTATTCCTATTGTCTCATAAACACCAAAAATAACATATTGTATTATTGTCATCACACTCGGCCTCCCAGACTCCCTACAAAACAAAAGCCCATACAAACTCCCTTGACCAAGAAGCAAGATCTGAGTTTCAGCCTGAATTGGGCTTAAAATAGAGGCGTGTTTCCAGAGGCCCAGAAGCATTAACAAATTAAGAGAAAGATGCAAGGCAACCAAACCGTTGACATAAAATAATTTCAGTTACAAATTTATGATTACACAATTTCTATGACAAACCCAACATGTGGAACTTTGCCTTTTTCCTTGTGAAGAAGAAAGTTCAGAGAAAAAGATAAATGAATTAGAAACATGAAGTGATTAATACAACCTAATAAACTCTCTAGTAAATAACTAGGAAAGCTGGGACTATTTTACAATTTTACATGCAACAACAGCAGCAAGACTAGTTACCATCAATTTGCTAACTGCAGGCAGGGCTTTGATGCTAATGATGTGCTTGTAAGGATGATCAAAATTATTGGCTTCAGGCTTTTGTATCCGTACAAAATGACGACGATTAGTTGCATATGCTATAAGCTCATCACTCCTTTGATCAACCTGATACAAAAATCATATGCATCACCAATTAAAACCAAAAATTCGTAAAAGCGAGCAATTCATGCAAGCATTAACATTTTTTGAAAATAATATATCATGTGCAACTGATATGTTAAACAAATAGCATTGTAGCATCAAGATGTGCTTATTTTCACGCCCGATATGCTAATCAACATAATTTCTAGTTGCTATGGAGGGATATGAGTGTCTCTGTTCCGCAATATTCATATGCATAACCATATAGGATATAAACCATCTGGTCACTAAAAGTTCACCCGCAAATAAAATCCGACTCAAAATTATGAGCCCCAACAACTAGTCATCTCAAGCCAAGCATGTTTCTCTATATGATGTATTACGCAAAGAAAATGAAAGCATGTTACTGCATTTGAGGGGCAACAGTATGTCACTGAACTAAAAACATCTGCTTCATTGTGAAATCTCGAAAACTCCGAACAGATCAGAGAACATCTCAAGCCAAAATGTAGAGACCACCATTCTCAAGGATCTCTGGTTGAGTCGATCAAAGAACTCACTTTCTAAGCCAGCTTGCAAGCTGTTTCAGTTCAATCTAGCTCGACTATCTAGAGCTCAAGGCATGTCGAAGCTAAGCCCAACCACTCATTTGAGCAACACTGAGACACTGAGATGAGGAGCATGAGTATTCATCCTTTCTCCATAATAGGAGCAATTGAATACTACATTTCAGTTACTTTTTATTTTAGTTATTACCTGCTTTCATGAATATAACGTTGTAAGATGTTGGCTTTGATTAGAATGCCAAGATGCACTAACTCTCAAGCCGAAAAGCTTGAACTGGGATCTAATCAAGCTTCATCTGGAGCTCACACTTCATATTTTCACAACTGAGCTCATTAACGAAGCTTGAGCCTCAGGGGATAAACCCAATGAAGCTTCAGCCTTTTCTCAAGGGATAAAATCTAAACAGAACCTGACTAATGAGTAATGACAATAATTTTGAAAGCCCTTCCTCTTCTAAGTAAAATAAAATCATTTGGGTTGGGACTCTTGCTCCTGTTTTAGCTGTAGCTGATCTCCTAAATAGGCATCTCGTAATGGCCTTGCTATTAGAAAAAGATTCATTAGGAACTTTCTTTCACATTATTTCAGTGAAACATGCTATGGAACTCAATTACTCCAACTAAATTATTTTCGAATATATGTTGTTTAGTGATTGGGAGAAGTTTTTGGGGTGACTGGGGAAGAGGAGTTTGATGTGATGTATTGGAAATGTGTATATCCGTATAGAAATGTATCGGGAATCATAATGTAATGTTTGGTTGATTGGGGGAAGGAAATGGGAAAGTTGGCTTCCGTAGAAGCCAACCAAACATAGCCTAAGGATCCTCTTCTAACTTTTTCTATTTTCTTCCTTCTATTTAAAAACGAAGGGTGGACATGGATAGAGGCAGGCATGCAAATGCATTGCTTCTCACAGCACAATTCTCTAGGATTATGGCAGCAGGAGCAGTCACTGGCAAGAATAATTCAAAATAATCCACTTTAAAGTTGTTACATGGTTATGTTGCATCAAGGCCATCGACACAGAAGATCCATTGACTCAACTAGTTCGGGGATGTCTTCTTCATTCACCAGAAAATTCCATTTCAGGCACTAGCTTCTAGCTTCTCATTCATATCACAATGTATGCAGATTCCCATTCTTACACATCATTGTCTCTGTTTATCATCAGCCCTCTTACCTACTTCTCCCACAGAGTATCTCTATCCTAAACCATCGCCCCGAAACTAAACTCAAGAGTTCAACAATTCTAGATTACCATTTAAACATGGAGCCAACATAAAAAAGAATTCACAAAATACCTAAAACATTAAACATTAGCATTAAGGATTCTTATTGATAATAAAAAAAATCACCAAATATTCCAAAAAAAAATTACACGTGTAGATATGACATTGCCTAAAAAGGATCAAACCCTGTGTTCAAATACCTAGAATTGCATCCTTATAATCAGAACACATGAAAATGCAACGCATTCAAATTTGAACAGGAGTATTTTCAAATTCATATTTCAAGACCTCAATTCCAGACAGAAAATGCTACCATGAAACACAGAATCCAATCGGAAACTATTACCATTTAAATCATCGCCGATGGGATTCATTTCTTTCCTTCTCAATTTGCTGCTTCTGCTTCTCCACGAGCTTATCAAGCGCCGACTGCACCGCGTCCCGTCCTCCGATGAGCAGCCTTGTTATGACTTCCGGGTCTTTTTCAAACCGGGCCTCATCGAATTCCTTTCTCGCATTTTCCCTCAAAACGTCACGCCACAGGACACCTCGCGAATCAGGCCACATAAAGAACCGGGTTGCCCTGATGATGTCTCGGTACAGACTCAACGCCTCTCGCCGAGTGCTGGTGAGTCGTTGCCGAGTTAAAAATTCATTTTCGTCGTCGTTGAGGTGCTTTGTGTCGTTCTTGACTATGTGGCGGTCGAGGAGTTCGTCAATAGTATCGGGGCCGTTGTGCAATAAGCGATTGTGGAGATGCGGAACGGACTTGCTGACCCGGAGGTGGCGCACGGCGGCGCTGATGGCCCGGTGATTCCCGGTCTTCATTTTTTTTTTTTTTTTTTTCCTTTTACTTTGCCTTGTTATTTTCGTCGCTCCCGGTTATGTGAGAAAGTTTCAACCTTGGGCCTAATTATTTTAAATTTTTTGGGTTAATGGGATGGATCTGGACAAAAAAACAATATTGAGTTGGGCCTGGAAAATTAGACTCCGAGTAGATGGACCGTATGTAGAGATAAAGCTAAAACCCTGAGGCCCGAATCCCATAATGGCATTATTTGGTGGTTTTGAACCTAACGTTTAAAACATTCTTCTCCTCTTTGCTTCTCCAGTCCAGCTCCAGCAGAAGCAGCTTCAATGGCGCTTGCTCACTCAAACCGAAGCTTAAATTTTCTCTCACTTAAATGCAGAAACACCGTTAACCTCTACTCCTCATCCTCCGCCGCAATCGACCTTCAAAACGACATCGTTACAGGAGAAGAAAGCGACGAAAGATCCCCTGCCCCAGTCCCCGCCGCTACGCTTTCCGCCGACGAAACACTTATCGCCAATAACTTCTATTCGTTAATTAAAGACCATCACCGCAATAACCCCAACCTCCTCTTAAACCCTAAAACCCCCTTAAACCCTAATGTTGCATTCCCCTCTCTCTCTTCTGACTTCTCGAATATCTCCTCTGTTCAATCTCTATCCCCTGCCGTCGCCCGACATGTGATAGAAAAATGCGCCGCCCCCGCCATGGTATTCCGTACCCCCAAACCCTCGCCTTCTTCAATTGGGCCACGTCAAGGTTGGAGCCTTCTCTATCTCTAGAGCTGTTCAATGAAATGATCGATCTTTCTGGAAAGGTACGCCAATTCGATGTCGCCTGGCATTTAATTGATTCAATGAAATCGCAAAATATGGAGATTTCGCTAGATACATTCTCAATTCTGATTCGGCGGTATATACGTGCTGGGATGGCTGCTGAAGCAGTGCACACGTTTAATAGGATGCAGGATTATGGATGCGAACCTGATACAAAGTCTTTTTCAATAGTGATTGGCATGTTGTGTCGAAAACGCCGTGCATCTGAAGCGCTAGCGTTTTTCGATAGTTTGAAAGATAAATTCGAGCTTGATGTTGTGGTGTATACGAGCTTAGTACACGGGTGGTGTCGGGCGGGTAATATTGATGAGGCGGAGAGGGTGTTTGGCGAAATGAAAACCGGGGGTTAAACCGAGTGTGTATACTTACACTATTGTCATTGATGCATTATGTAGATGCGGGCAAATTACACGTGCACACGATGTGTTTGCTGAAATGCTTGATGTGGGGTGTGAGCCAAATGCTGTTACTTTCAATAATCTAATGCGTGTTCATGTCAAGGCGGGTAGGACCGAAAAGGTGCTGCAAGTGTATAATCAAATGAGGAGGCTTTCTTGCGAGCCGGATGTGATTACGTACAACTTTTTGATTGACACTCATTGTAAGGACGACAATAGAGAGGAGGCGATTAAAGTGCTCACTTCTATGATTAAGAAAGGATGTGAACCGAGCGAATCGAGTTTCAATCCGATCTTTAGGTGCATAGCTAAAGACCAGGATGTCAATGCTGCTCATCGATTATTTGATAAAATGAAGGATGTGAAATGTAAACCTAACACGGTGACATATAATATACTGATGCAGATGTTTTCTGTGTCGAGGTCGATTGATATGGTTATCAAGCTTTGGAAAGAGATGGGTGAGAATGAAGTTGAGCCTAATGTCAATACTTACAAGATTCTTATTACAATGTACTGTTTGATGGGGCATTGGAATAATGCTTACAAGTATTTTAAAGAGATGATTGAGGAGAAGTGTTTGAGACCTAGTCCGAAGGTGTATGAGATGGTTATGCAGCAGCTGAGGAAAGCAGGTCAATTGAAGAAACAAGAGGAATTGATGGAGAAGATGGTGGATAGGGAGTTCATAACTCGCCCGTTGTAGGAAGAAACTGCATCTCCAATGGTCCAGTGGTTTAGCGGCATTCTGTTGCTATCAAGATCGAAACATTGTATTTTGCTGATCATCAGGGCCAATGAATCAAATAGTTGTATTATTGTTCAAACGTATATGAACATGCCGAACTGAACTCTACTGTTGCAGTATTAGCATGATAGTATGAAAAAGTCAGTTTCATGAAGTTTGTAAAATTACATGATCACAGTTCCTATACTTATTAAGCATGAGTGGCTGGTACTTTGTCATGAGCAAAATATTTTATTGAAGTATTTCTTGACTTTGATAGGGGATTTGGATCTTTAATGTCATTTGATCGATTGTTTTGATGGATAGCCCCCTTGTGCTTGATGCATGCCGTCTGAGAAAATAAAGTATAATTGTTTTGCATGTTGCCCAAATGATGAGAAGGGCAATCTTAATAATTTTCAAGTTGTTCCTGGACAAAGTTCTCCATACACATAAGATTTGCAATTTGTAGCATCCTCAATTTCTATTTGACAAGCTCCTCTAGTCATTTGTGCTCTTTGAGTGGATCAAAAGTGCCAAGTCAAATGGTTTGTCTTTCCTTTAGAAGAATATAAAATTATAAATCAAGCTGAGTAAAATGACAAATGTTCACTTACAATTTAAGGATAAATAAATTTTCCATGATGTAGGAAATTATCTCTTCAAGTAAATTGAAATCACTAAGCATAGTATAAAAACTTTTTTATTTCTATAGGAGAGAATAAAAACTGAAAGGGGTCCTAATATGGGACAGACTGCAAGACTTATTCTACTTGTCAGGCTCATCTCTTTGTGGGTAATTCTTACGTTTGAGATCTTCATTACAAATACCGCCCAATGAATTCTAAGTTTAATAAATAGTACAAAACCTTGCAAAGTTTCAGCATACAATAAATACATCAAGTAGACCAAATATATTCATGAGTTTTTAACGTCCTTGCATATCAAGTGTCTCATCCAACCGCTTTAATTTCTCCAATCCATCACTAATCAAGAACCTAATCCTCTGTTTGTCTTTGCAAGTCCTGTTGTTCTCCATTTCTTGTCTAATCATCTGTCTCAGTTCATCTGGAAAGAAAACAACACTTCAATGTCAGATGAAATGTAAAGTACTATAAGAAATTAACACAATATTTCACCGTATACAATATCTGTCTCGCGAAATAACCCCAAAATACAAAGCAAAGCTGATAACACTTCATCCTACTACCAAAACCAAATAGATGCATGAGTGCATGACAAATATGATTATTCATCATAAGCAAGCAAAGTTAGAAAGGAAACTGACCAATATTACAAGAAAGGATTAATGATGTCCAATCAATTTCCCAACATGAAAAAAAGCATACAATTTTGTCTCCATACTTATTTCAGTATTGCATTCTGGCTGTACATTTAGATAGTAACAGTAACATTATCTTCAAATTAATAGAACTTCCTTCTTTTAGGATTTAGACAGAAATTGATTTGGTTGTAATAATGATCATGAGTTCTGTATATATTTCCCAATATACAGGTTAGGGATCTTGCCTCAATCCCTCACCTAAAATGAGTTCCTTTTATTTAACAAAAGAAAAAAAAACATTATCTTCAAATTTTCTTAACACATTCTTATGGAATAGCATAAACGATTAAAGAACATAGTATGCAACCGAACTCTAGATCCAACACTATGATCGCAATTTACAAGTCCACATTTAAATTGGAATAGAATTTATTCAGTCCAAGTTCAAGTCTTCACCAAGTCACCGTGTCTTAAACACCAATTTCATTATCCCAGAGTAACCCTAAATGATTTTCTGAGTTCGAATTACAACACGAAAATGTACATTATATGCGCAAGACTGCCACAATGAATTAACGAAAAAGAGAATATCGCGCATACAGAGCATTGAAATTCAGCAACTAACAAAAATCGCAACTGATATTCCAAATTCCAGGCGCAAAATTAAGACAATTTCAGTTAACGGCTAAAGCCTGACCTTTAGAATCACCGGGGGCTCTCCGTGAAATCCTGAGAGCTTGTCTGTAGAGCTTCAGAACCCTAGCTCGGAGAAGGAAATCCTGCAAATCCAGGGCCAGAACCATCACTTGTTTCTCTCCCCAGTTTTGCCCTTTTTGAAATAGGTTTACAATATCGACATTTTTGAGAAGGCATAAAACAAAAACAAAAAGAAAATGGGAAAGAAAAGAGAACAAATTTCGAGGGGTATCAATTTCGACCCGACAACCGGAACTGATACGTAACCTAACACAAAATTAATGGGTATGGATCCAACTTTCGTAGTCCGGGTTGAATCGGGTCAAACTCGAATAACTCGCCAATTAAATAGGTCAGTCCGATTCAATGTTATGACCCATTTAACCCGCTTAACCCGTTTGTAAAAAAAAAAAGAAAAAAAGGCAAATAATTAATCATAAGAAAAAACAAAAAAACAAAACATGTTCTTAAAACTTAAATTCTAAAACCTCCTTAACTCTCTGTTAGTTAAATACGGACGGAAAAGTTCGTTATTTTAGTACGCACGAAGTATATTATGAATATTTTTTGAAAATTACGGCGAAAAAATCGGCAAAAAAATACGGAAATATTTAAAATATGGAACCATATACGTACGGGTTTAATACGAATATAAAATAATTATTCGGGAGTAATAATACGGCTTATTTTAACAATATATTTACATAGATTGTGATTCATACTTATATTTAGATTATATTAAAAATAATTTTAGGTACTTTATTAATTTACTTTAAATTATTAATACACTTATTTATTATTAATATTATTATTTATTATTTTCTAATATTGTAATTATACTTATAAATAATTTTTAATGATTTTTTGATTTATTTAAATATTATAAAAATATTAAAATGAAGTTTTATTCGCCAAGTATTATACGGATAACAATAATGCGAGTATTAAATGTTTTATTTGAAAAATACGGAGTATTTAACGCCGTCGAGAATCATGACGGAGGCAAGTATTTTTCAATTATTTAAACGTCACGGGTACTATACGGGGATAATCGCGAATTAACTAATGAGCCTTAACTATGTATATTGTTATTATTTTGTATATTGCCCACAAAATATGATAAATATGTTATGTTATTTATGTAATTATGTTACTTCTTTTTTAATGTTGTGATTTATGATATTTTTATTGATTGGATAGTGTGTTATAGTGATTGACTTCAAAAAATTAAATTTATTTAGTTGAAATTATTAAATAAAAATAAAAATAATTTTATTATATGGGTTGAACGGCCGGATCCAGGTTACCTATGATATAAATAGGTCGGGTTCGAATTTAAAGTCCGACATAAATAATTAAACATGTGATTTTGGGTTAGGCGTGATTCTTACCCGCGAACCACCCAAATTGACACCCCTTCAAATTTCGATCCACTGGTCATGGTCCTTGGCTTTGGAAAGCCCATTCGAGAAAAGGAATATAAATATCAAATTGAAAATAAAAAGTCAACGTGATAGTCTCAGTCTTGTTCGGGGTCTTTGGTGATCTCGAATAGAACCAAATCAAACTTTTGAGAGTTTAAATTTAACTCGTTTATTATTAGATCGAGCTTGAGCTTTTTTGAGTTTAATCGAATCTAAACGAGCTTTGTAAACTTCTATTATAAAATAAGAACAAGTCTCTTGTGAGACGGTTTCACGGATCTAAATCCGTGAGACGGACCTCCTAAGGGCTCCGTCTTGAGAACATGAACCATGAAAATAAATTTAAAAAAGACAAAAACTTACGTGAGACGGTCTCACGGATTTAGAACCGTGAGACGGAGCCCTTACACAAAGTTTTAAAGTTTTTTTTTTCATTTTATTCTTCTTAGGGTTTATATTTGCTTTTTGGGGTTTATTTTGTTTCTTGGGTTTATTTTTAATTGATTTGGGTTTTAGGATTTTTAATTTTTTAGGGTTTATTTTTATTTTTGAGTTTATTCTTCATGGTTCATGTTTTTGGGGTTTATTTTTGTTTCTTCATGGTTCATTATTATTTTTAAATTTATTTTCATGGTTCATGTTCTCAAGACGGAGCCCTTAGGAGGTCCGTTTCACGGATTTAGATCCGTGAGACCGTCTCACAAGAGACTTGCTCATTTAAAAATAATAATGAACCATGAAGAAACTAAAATAAACCTTAAAAACATGTACCATGAAGAATAAACCAAAAAAAAAAAAAAAATAAACCCAAAAAATAAAAAATAAACCCTAAAATAACTAAAAATCCTAAAAACCCAAATCAATTAAAAATAAACCCAAGAAACAAAATAAACCCTAAAAAAATAAATATAAACCCTAAGAAAAATAAAACGAAAAAAACCTTTAAAACTTTGTGTAAGAACTCCGTCTCACGGATCTTAATCCGTGAGACCGTCTCACCCAAGTTTTTGCCATAAAATAATTATTCTTCAATTAATTACAAATAATAAAATATATATTTCTAAAACCCATAGGCCATAATATATCTACTAAAATCTATCTTAATATTTTTATATTTATCAAAAGTGAATGTATAAAAATTAAAATTGAAGTCAAAGTATTAGTTTAAATTATTTGAGCTAATTCATTACAAATGAGCACCGCTCACGAGCTAACAATGAGAATATCGTTAATCTTGAGTTTTGTTCATTAAGTTTAACGAGCCTCATTAAACGAGTTCAAATGTGCTTTTATTGAATCGAGCTCCAAATCGATGCAAACGACTTGATTTATTTGTAGCCCTAGTGATCAATCACTATATTTTAGAATAAATTAGTATTTAAAGATGAATTATGTGTAACAAAAATATGTTGAGTCAATAACTAACTTTAAAATTTTGTGACAAAATATTTAATTTAAACGCCAAAAAAGTATAAGATTCAAACTGTTTAATTATGACTAGGGTTAGAATCCAAATTTGCTTCCATGTAGTTTTATTTCGGATCTGATTGTGAAATTAATTTGTTCACCAAAGACTCTTCTCTTAAATGAGTAATTAAGACAATTAGCTTAATCTGCACATACATGTCTAAAGGGGAAAAATAGGAAGAGACTTAGAGAGTGTTTGACTCAGCTTATTTAAACATCTTATAAGCTCCTACATTTTATAAGATGTTAGATCTTATTTTAAAAATAAGCTGTCAAAGTGTTTGGATAAAACAAGATAGTTGAGCTTATAAGATGTTTTTATATCTTATAAAATTATTAAGTATATTTTTGTCTTTTGAATGTTTAAAATAAAGAGCTTATAAGATCTTTTAAAAAAAAAAAGTTGGGGTGAAATGTCTTTTTTTTTTTTTTATAAGCTTTCTTCTCGACATCTTTTTTTAGAGCTTATAAGCTCTTTTAGAAAAAAATTACCAAACACATTTTAAGAGCTTATAAGCTCTTAAACATCTTATAATTTGTTTTTAAGAGCTTATAAGCTCAGCCAAACACCCTCTTAGGAAGAAAGAAAAATACACGCATGCCCCACGGTGCAACTGTATCATTTATTAATCCTTATCACTTAGCAGTTGATAGTTGCAAATTGTGTGTTTGACATTTGAAAATTGAAGATTTACATGTTATTTTTGCTTCACCGACTACCAATGTGAGAAGAAAAGCCTGGCTTTTATCCCTTACTACGTCACAAAGTATCAAGTTGTGTGCTGTATGTGTTGACCTCTAATTTTGGCAGCACTTAGTAATGTTACATTGTGGTGCCTCATTCAAAGGATCAAGGGCTAGCCAATTATTGTGTGCTCCAATATAGTCAAAACATACACACTACCTTAAATACAATTACTTAATTCCATTACTTGAATTATATACATATAGCACCTCAAATCTTACAAGTCGACGTTTTGATTGACGAGTTAGGATGAGGTTAGTGGGTCTTGTAGATGATACTCATGTAGGAATACATTCTGTGTAGCATTTACCATAGATCTGTACACAATGCACATTGGAATGTATGATTTTGTATGAATTTTTATACATCTATAATAAATATACGGTTATTATGCACTTGGAGTATTCCTCCACGTGTAGCATGGAATAAACCGGTTAGAGGTTATGTGAGTATAATGACAAAAAAAATTACGAGGGTTGGGCTAATTACAAAAAAAAAAAAAAAATCAGAGGATTTTGACAATTATAAAAACCCAAGTTAGGTTTGATTTTGTTTTATATTTTTCTCCTTTATAAGTAAGCACAAAAAAAATCATTGCAAAAATGCCTCGAACATTTATAAAAATATTACAGTTACCTCTTTAAATTTAAGACAAAATCAAATCTGAAATTTTTTTTTTGTGATTTTTTTCTTTTTTGTAATTAGTCCAAACCTCATAATTTCTTTTTTTGATTACCCCACACGTGTATACATATTAAAATTTAAACCTATTGATATAGGCACCCTCTTAAGCATTTTACAAGGGAATTGAAAAGAAAATCTTTTAAAGTGATCGAGCATAAATTGTTTTCATTTAAGAAAATATTTTTACAACCATGAGTTTATAGTTCAAGTGGTATCAGTCACCCTTTGTAATGGTATTGACCAAGGCTCGAACCCTGTATCTTTTTCTTTGAAATTTATCCCCTCCTTCCAACCACTACTCCCAATTTATTAAAAAAAAAAAAGAAAAGTGTTTTTACAACTCTCCCTTAAAATGCCAAACAGAAAAAACAAATGACTGGTCATAATTTTGCATGGCAACCAAACATATCATGCCCAGGAGTAGAATCATATGAAAAATTCAAGATCTCTTATATGATGACAACCACATTTCAGTACAAAACTCATTTAAATTATTGTGATTAATTTATTGCTCATGCCACTAGGTTCGTTTTATTTTGATTTGGCATTTCACGGAGGTGCGTTTATAATAAAAGAAAAGAAAATATATGTACGTATTTAATGTAATTATTTTCCTTTAATTATTTGAATATGATCAATTATATTAAAAGATACATATAAAAGGGATAGACAAATATTTAAAAAGCTATATAAATTTGGAAATTTTCTAACAATTAATTATGACAATAAATTGTAAGGCAAATCCTTGTTCTAGCTCATTTCAGATTAAATGACGGAAAAATAGCACACCCTCTTAAAAATGAGCAAGTCTCTTGTGAGACGATCTCACGGATCTAAACCGTGAGACGGACCTCTTAAGGGCTCTATCTTGAGAATATGAACCATGAAAATAAATTTAAAAATAATAATGAACCATGAAGAAACAAAAATAAACCCTAAAAACATGAACCATGAAGAATAAACCCGAAAAACAAAAATAAACCCAAAAAATAAAAAATAAACCCTAAAAAAACTAAAAATCCTAAAAACCCAAATCAATTAAAAATAAACCCAAGAAACAAAATAAACCCTAAAAAACAAATATAAATCCTAAGAAAAATAAAATCTGAAAAAAAAACCTTTAAAATTTTGTGTAAGGGCTCCGTCTCATGGATCTAAATCCGTGAGACCGTCTCACGCAAGTTTTTGCCCTTAAAAATTTGTGACCCCCTGGAAAAAATGGCATATTATCCTCCAAAATCTAATAATTAGTTGCGACTTGCCCCGGACTTTATTATCAGCCGGAAAAGCCATCCAAACTTGTCACATGCATGCTATTTTTAAATATCTTATAAACTATAATTAGATACTTAGATCTATTTTTATCGGTGATAAGATACTTAGATCTTATTTTAAAAGAAAGTTGTTGATATAAAAATATAAGATAAAGCCCACTAATGTTAATTATATTGTGTGGATTTTTCCTGATAAATCAACTAAATTATTGAGATTAACTCAACCTTATTTTCTCATACACATGTATGATTAATCAAAAGGTCGATCACATAGTCATAATAGTACATCTCTAATTTGTAATTTTCCAATTACCAATTGCAAAATACATGCATGTGATAAATTCATCAGTTGATAAGCTATAATCCCATCAATCTCCTTGGAATATTCATCTCATCAACCCACGTGAGTTCGTCTTCTAAAACTATCGTATAAAATAAATATTAAAAGACAAAGCACAACTTTGTTTATGGATTTGATTTGTTGTATAATCTTATATAAGATTATTCTACAGTTTTCCCAAAAATATGAGAGATTGTGAAAGCCCGTTGATTTAGCATGGTAATTTGGACCTTTGAATGAATTTTTAATAGGCACCAACAACCAAGCAATCCAAGCTTGTGTACTATTTAATTCCATTGAGTTTTTTTTTTTTTTTTTTTTTTTTTTATAACGCGGATATCCGAGTTTGCACCCAACTAATCCTAAATTTACCAATGGGAATCGCTATTAACACCTCCAAAACTTATTAATACACCCCATCTTCTTAATACACCCCCACCCTTCTTTTTATAATTAGTAACTTATTTACTTAATACACTCCAATAATTCCCAATTTACCCTTCCTCTAATTAAACCCCAATCAAACCTCAATTCTTTGCCCAAAATAGCGAAGAGAATTTAGCGAGCCCACAAGAGAACCGTATCATCAAACATTTACATAGGCTCATTAATATTCTGTGAACAAGAAAAAAGAGGTAAACGAAACATTACGTAGGCTTATTAACACATTGATGCTGCGAAAAGAAAGAAGATTATAATGATTAAAAAAGGTGGGTGTATTTAGAGATTGGGTATGTGTATTTAGAAACTTGCTAGAACACTAAGGGTATTTCAGTCTTTCAAATAATGATATTTTTTATAATTAAAAAGGAGGGGTGTATTGATAGATATTGGGGGTGTTAATAGCGACCCCTTTACCAATACTAAAGGTAATTCATTGGCTCAGCAGGAGGTGAATCGCGAGATATACTCGAATGGCTAGGATTGAATCGGGTTTTAACTGAACACCTCACCAGATTGACCCCTGACTAGTTTAAAGCTAACATAGTTCTTGATTTAATCGAACCCACGCGCTAAAGAAAGTCAAGACGGATTATCAACCCTTTTTGCTAGTCGATTATGCCGGAGGCTCCGACCCATTGAGTATTTCTTGGTTTGCTAAGTCGTAGTTTCTCATTTGACCAATACCAAAACGTTTTTGTCTTTTTCTCTAATATTTCTTGAAAGGGTCAATCTTGCAACCCCATTTTGATCCTTCCCCGTGTTCTATCTTACACACACAAACATATGCAACACGCAAACACACACTCTCCCACGTGTATGTGTGTGTGTCTTTTGCACTATATAAAGAATCAAAATTAAACCAAAAATAAAATCATTTCGAGTACGAATATTTTGGAATGGAGAAGCCAACAGCCAAGTCAAAAAACAAGATTTTGAGGTTTCTACCAAAGGCAGCTCAAGCAGCCGTTTCATTCCAAAACCCTCCTTTCAGCCCGGCCCGAGATAAGCGGCCCGATAAGCTCAGAACCCAACTCAGTAAGGGGTTTTCCGGCCCGATTGTATCCATGATTCCAGCCGAAGCCCGAAGGAAATCGAAGAATTTCGAAACCCAAGAGCCCACTTCACCAAAAGTCTCGTGCATGGGCCAAATCAAGCACAAGAACAGGATATGCAAACAGAGACACGCTTCTTTGCCGAAAGAATTCAGGCCCGCATCTCATTCCCAGCCCGATAAAATTAGCAAAATCGGGCCCTCAGGCCCGGCGGCTCATGAGCTGAAGAGGAAGCCGTCGGGGATTAAGAAGCTTTTCGGCGCTGGGAGAAAATCTCACGGCTCCATCGATTATGGCAAGCCGCCGATTCCCGACAGGGCGCCGAGCCTGAGCCATATGAGGAGATTCGCCAGCAGCCGTGACACGTTGGCGAAATTTGATTGGACAACTGCACAAATTGCACCGGAGGATCAGGACCCGGGTTTCTATTCCGAAGAAGATAAGGGATACAGTGACGGCGAAGATGACGTCATCATCCCGTTCTCGGCTCCGATATTGGTGGGTGGCGGCTTGGCTTTGGAGCCGAGGAAGGAGATTAATTTGTGGAAAAGGAGGACCATGGCTCAGCCTAAGCCACTCCAACTCAACATGGTTAGAGCACAATAGAGAAAAAGGAATAAAAGTTCTACTTTATTTATTTATTTTTTGTGGTGGAATAGAATGGAAATGATGCCTAGAGAGTCTACATTCTACTGTTATTTTTTGTTATTTTATTAAAAAAACCAAACATGTAATTTGAAAGATTTTTTAATTAATGGAATTTCTTAGAGAATTTCATTGATTCCTTCGGAACTAATGTGTAATTATTGTGTAAATTTTAATAGATTTTAGTAGAATTTGTTGGATATTGTAAAAAATATAATTAATGAATTTTGGTAGCATAACTTCATGATCATTAAAAAAAGTCACTAATAAAAAAAGAAAAAGAAAAAAATAGTTTCATAAATTTTACAAAAATATAATTTAAAATTATCAAAATATGAAACATTTCCATAAACAACTATAGTTAAAATAATTATTCAACCAACAACAACAACATTGATGATTAATATTTTACCATATAATTTTAATTTTAACACAAAAATAATGTGTCTATCAATATGATTTAATGAAAATTTATCAACTAATGATTCCCAACAAAATATTATTCTGACATATTTTTCCTACCAATTTGTATTTAAAATTAAAAAATCTCAGTAATCGAAACATTGCGGCAAATTAACTCTGCGGTGATTATTCACAAAATTAAGGTAGAACTGTATTGAAGTATTGAGATTAGAAGTCGATATGTGAGAAGAGGTACAAGAGAGAGAAAAAAATATTTTCTCTTTTCTTACCACAAACAATTATTATTATTATTATTATTATTATTTATTATCATTATTGTGAAAATGTAATTTGAATAATGAGAGGAAAGTGAGAATTCATCCTTCATAAATATATATAACTTCTAATTCCACAGAATAGAAATCCATAAAATTCATTGACTGGTTGAGGATGTTGATTTTTTGTGGAATCCATTAAAATCCAAGTTGATGACCTCAAAATTAAATAGATTCCATAAAAATACAAATTGAGGACACCTAAAATGCTATGAAATTCTAAATTATATGGTTGGGGACACCACAAGTCTTAAAGCTCCCAACCACTCTTGTTATGGTCCTTATGGAGTTAATCTTTTATGACATGACTACCACTTTTTTATTAGGAAGTCCAAAGCTTTTTTGTACATTGGTACAAAGGTTACCATAGTAATTTTGAAGCATAAATCAAGCTTAAATTAAAGATTTTAATATGATAATTTTTATACATGTGGCAATTATCCGTCCTATAAAATAAGAGATGAATTAAACAACCTTTTAATATAGAAGATCTCATCCTGTTTTCTAAGTATATAATATTAAGCATATTAAGTATATAATATATCTATAAGTATATTATTTTAATATTAAGCATATAATATATTTATAAGATTGTAGGTGGTGAGTGCCATTAGATAGATATAATTAAAAGATAATAATATTTTAAGTAGATAAAGTTGGTAATGGAGGATCCCACACATATAATTTTGATTAAAAAAATGAGAATAGTAATTGATGAGTGATGAGAGGAAATGTATAGGGTTGAAAATTGAATTATATGTTTGAGATGGTTTATTTTTTATTTTTTTTTTTATAACGAGGTTCCATTTCCCACATGTGTGATATTGTTTTATGTGAAAAATGAAAAGTGAAAAATGATGATTTCCAATGGAAAATTTATAAACATACATGATTACATTTCTATTATAATTGAAAATTGGTAATTGACCATTGGAAACATAAACAAAAAAAGGCCGTAAAAGTTCTAAAAATCTCTTAAACTCACTTCTTGGGAAATGAAGCAGAAATTTCCTCTTACACTAGACAATCTCATTTGGATGATCGATGGTGGTGAATTCATTGGAGAGGGAGAGTTAAAATCTGTTTGTAAATGCGATAAGAAAATACTTTTTTTTTCAAATTGGAAGGACAAAATCAAATCTTAAATTAATATTATTAGTTTCAGAACAAAAAAAAAACAAAAAATAAATTGTGTTTTTTGATTCACGGTTGAAAAACATCGAAAAAAATTGTGTTGTTTTGAGATAGAGTTTTTGCAAACCTAGAAAATTTTACGGTTTTCTATAATTATTTAAACAAAGAAAAAAGTAAAAGGGGCGCCGATGATGTTCTCCCTAAAAATGGGTAAGAGCATGCCCACGCCGCTTCTTCACTAGCGCCCATCGCCAATTCAAATATCAAATCTGCGCCCGGACATGGCGCTATTTCGCACTCGATTAGGAATGCTACCTTTTTTATTTTACTTTTTTGCTTTTTTATTTAATATATCATGTGTTTATTTTAACTTTAAATACTATTATTAATTTTATATTTGATTAATCTAATAAAAATACTAATATTAATTCAATATATGTGATTTTTTAAGTAATATAATATGTAATTTTATGAATAGTTATTTTAATTTTGCATTAATTTGATTATATTTAACATTTTTTTAATTTGTTTAATTTTAACAATAAAACATTTAATAAATATTATATTAAATAAAATTGCTTATGTAATATTTTTATCAATTATAATATAATAAAAATTAATATTAAATGAATAAAAGAAGGAATCTTATATAATATAATTTTTAGTGCGAGAAAGTAGTGCGGATCAGATCAAGATAAAATGCGTGTTCTCGCACTAAAATAGTACAAATTCTCGCATCAAAGTAGTGCAAACTATTGGAGATGGCCTAAGGATCAATTTATGTGTCATTTTAGGGCCTTTTCCTTCTTTTTTTCTTATTTTATTTAAATTCGTTCAATTATTGAAGTATTTGGGCCATGTCTAGGCGAAGAAGGGCCAATACCGGTCGGTCCATGACGATTTGTTTGAGTGGATCAAAATTCACTACAAGAAAAATCAGTCTACCTACAGAAAAATCTGTAGGTAAGTCATAAGTGTTAATAAAATTGTAAAGTGTAGGTAAAATCATTGTACATTTTATATGAAATTATACTCATAATCGTATTTTATATATAGAAAACTATTTTTTACTTATTAACATATTTTTATGTTAATAAAAATTATTTCTTATATTTATCAACATATTTTGATATTGAAGTTTTAAAGTTGTACATTTGAAATTAGATATGAATTTGTCTGTTTGATTTTTTTGATATATGAGTGTATATATAAAATAATAGTTTTTTTTTTTAAAATATTTTATTTTCCTTAAAATTGCATTGTTAAATATAAATCAAGGTTATTGTTTAATTCGTTTAACAATTTTGATAATTGTCCATCTTCCTAAACCCCAACAAATATTAGAATTTTGAATGACTTTATTGTTGATTGTATTGAAAATACAATTTATTAAATATTCAAAGATCGGGGTAGTAAAATAATCAAACATTTGACAATTAAAATATTTTTTAAACTTTTACTTTATTATAGATAAGCATGTTATATAAATAGATACAATTTATATTCATACAACCAAATATTTCATACTTAAAGAGATTTTTATAGTCTATAATAGTTTTCTTTTATTGTTTAATCGTATGATTTATAATCAAATTAATTATCGTATATTTTAATTATTTTTTGAAATTTAAAAGCAATCACTATTTTTTTAGAAAAAAACATAGATAACATAATTCCATAAGTTGTAAATAAACAATAAATACAAGTAAAAATGTAAAACAATTTGGATTTAATTTTTAAAATTAACAAAATAAAAAATTATAAATAGAATTAATATTAATAATAGATAAATACAATATACATATTCACAGGAATGAGGATGGGAATGGAGAATCCCCATTTTATATCGAATCAGAATAGAAAGTTGGACGGGGATATAAATACCGTACATCCATGTCTAATCCCGATTCTAGAAGCGAATAATACCCATCTATGCTCTCGAACCGAATTAACCAGGATTTTCCGTCCTATTCTATTCGGTTACCAACAAGGATAGTTCGGATGAGGATGTTCTCGTCCTAAATGCAGGAGATGAATTTTATACAACTATTAGAAAAATATACATGCAACAGTATAAAACAAAAACCTAACAGATATTCATCTCGTGCATTATATGGGTAAAAAACTAGTTTACTTTAAAATTAGTATTTTTTACTTGAAAAGTAATATCTTTTACTTAAAAATTATTACCCCTAATTTCTTTTAGAAGTATTAATGTTTACTCGATATATCTTTTAAAATTATATGCTATTTTCTTTAATATTATTATTTTAGTTGAAAAATTAATACTTTTTACATAAAAAGTAATATTATTAACATTAAAAGTTATTCTTGATTTTTCTTTTCACATAGTAGAAGCAAATCCACCACCCCAATCCAAATTAAGCAAATCCACTCTTCCTTTGCAATTCTACTTTAAATTAGATGAACAAGAGAAAAATGACTCATGCTAGACCTTAGACAATATGTCTAATGCGGAAGACTTAATTTTCGGCAAACTCGTACACTTAACAAAATAACATCAAATACTCAAATCCATATCGGTTGATGATGCTACTCATTTGTTAAAAAGTGTTAGAAGCGAGAGTAGATTTTTTGTTAACATGTTTTCAGAATGAATGATACAGATGTATGGTGCCCTTATTTATACAAAAAGATTGCTGTGAAATGAAGCTTAGAAATGCTAACAGAAAATGGTTACAATCCTAACCACCTAGCTAACTAACTTAACTGTCAAACAGTTAGTTAGTTACATTTCTCTAATATGCCCTGTTGCAAACCGAACTGGGGAGAAGTCAGACCAAACTTTTGACACAAAGAGAGAAAGCGTGCAACAGAGAGAGGATTGGTAAGAAGATCAACAACTTGATCTTCTGAAGGTACATGGCGAACATCAACTTTCTTATTTTTAACCTTGTCACGGATGAAATGAACGTTGATTTAGATATGCTTGGTGCGAGCATAATACGGGATTGGAGGCCAAAGTCTTCCCTTCCCATATTTATCACCCAAAGAACAGAAGGAGAAGATAAGGAGATACCCAACTCAAAGAAAAAGCAAAATAATCCACACTAGCTCGTGGTAGCCAAGGCCAAAGCCCTATATTCACTCTCGAGTGCTACTTACGGCAACCACATGTTGTTTCTTGGAGCTCCACGCAATTAAATTTGATCCAAGAAAATGCAATAGCCACTAGTGGATCTCCAATCATCAATACAACAGGCCCAATCCGCATCGACATATCCTTCAAGACACGATCGAGATACTGGTGAAAATAAACACGAGTGCATGCTTCCCTTGAGATATCTGAGCACCCTCTTGCAAATTTTCCAATGATTCAATGTAGGGGCTGAAGAAACTGTCTTAGTTTATTAATTACAAAGAAAATATCTGGGCGTGTCATTGTAAGATACTGTAAGGCTCCAACAGTGCTACGGTAGAGAAACAGATTGTCAAATGGAGAACTATCACCAATACTGAGTGTAGTGTTGCTGCAAATAGGGGTGGGGGCTGATTTACAGCTGGACATCCCAGTTTTATGTAAGAGATCCCGGATATACTTTGTCTGAACCAAGTGAATACCATGAGAAGTACGAATTGTTTCAAGGCCAAGGAAATAATGAACTGCACCCAAATCTTTGAGAGAGAATGTCTGATTGAGTTGTTTAATAAGAGTAGCAATGTAAGTTGTACTATCCCTAGTGATGAGTATGTCATCAACATAAACCAAAACAAGAACCAAAGCACCATTTTGATGAAGATAAAACAAGGATGAATCTGAAACTGAACTTTTGAACCCCAGGGAGACAAGAAAACCTTTAAGTTTGTCATACCAGGCCTTGGGAGCCTGCTTTAAACCATACAAAGCTTTCACCAATCTACAGACATGAGTAGGGTGAGCCTTATCTTCATACCCCTGTGGTTGTACCATATACACAGTTCATGAAGATCCCCATTCAAGAAGGTATTATTCATATCTACACGATGAATGCCAATGTGACCCCAGTATTTGCCCATGAGAACATAAGCTTGATGGTAAGTGGTTTGACAACCGGCTGAAGGTCTCAAAATAATCTACCCCTACATGTTGTTCAAACCCCCGGGCAACAAGCCTAGCTTTCATCCTTTCAATAGAGCCATCAACTTTGTGCTTAATTTTGAATATCCATTTGTTACTGATTGGATGTATAAGAGGGGATAATGGAACTAACTCCCAGGTGTGATTCCTAACCAAGGCATTATATTCCTCATCCATTGCACTCTTATAATGTGGTAAAGATAAGGCCTCAGTTACAGTAGTAGGCTCAGAAATAGAAGAAGAAACAACAAGAGAGAAGATTTTAGGTTTGAAGATACCACTTTTGGACCTAGTGTGCATGGGATGTGTGTTAATGGCAGGAGGAGAATGAGTAGGGGATGCAATAGGTGGAGCATCTATTGAGCTTGCAGCAGCAGGAGGACTATTAGGAGGAAGAGAATGAGAATGTGATGAAGAATGTGGAGAGGAAGAGATTGAGGAAGTCCGGGATGATGTTGGGGTGTGTTGGATCTTTGTTTGAACAGAGTAGGAAAAGGAAGGACATGTAACAAGGAGGAACTGTGAGATGGAAATGAAGTAAAGGGGGAAGTAGAAAATAAAGAGGGATAGGGAAATTCATTTTCATTGAAAGAGACTGTCCTAGCTATAATAGTTTTTCCAGAAGGTGCTAGGCAAATGTACCCCTTGTGATGATCACTATATCCCAAGAACACACACTTGACTGATCTAAACATGAGCCTGGAGTTGTTATAAGGTCTAGTGTATGGAAAACAAGCACATCCAAATATTTTCAAAAACTTATAATCAGGGGAACAACCAAGTAGTTTGTGATGAGGGGATTGATTTTGAAGGATAGGTGTGGGAAGTTTATTTATAAGAAAAACTGCTGCGGAGAAATCATGCCACCAAAATTTAATAGGTAGAGATGCATGTGCAAGGAGAGCAAGACCTGTTTCCACAAGGCCATTTTGAGGATGTGTATAGGGGCAAGGTGTCTGAAATGTATATAAATAGAAGTAAAAAGGGAATAAAGACTCTATATTCACCCCCAATCGATTGAATTTTAATTTTGCCATTATATTGTCTTTCCACCATGGCATTAAAGTGTAAGAACACATAATATACTTGATTTTTTGGACAAGGAAAAATCCAAGTGAATCTTGTAAAATCATCAACAAATTAAACATAGTATTTATAGCCATCTATGGAATAGGAAGAGACAGGGCCACATACATCCGTATGAACAATCTCAAAAAAGAAGTAGAAGTATTATGAGGAATAGAACTAAAATGCATTTGATGCATCTTACCAAGCTTTTACAAGCATCACGAAAAAAAATTGTGTTGTTTATTACTAGGAAGATGTAAGAGTTTGATACAAAAATAGTGGTATTAGGACAAGCATGCCCAAATCTTGCTTGCGGATGTTGAAATTGTTACCGGGAGTCGCAGGAAGAAGAAGGAGTGGCGGGATCGAGGCTTTTCTTTGGGAAATTTGAAATTGTGAAGGATTGAGGAGTATTTGTTGCGTTGATTGAAGAGTGTGGTCAAGACCAAGGTGAGAGAGAGATCGAGTTGATAGAGTCCATCTCTAAGAACTCCTCTCGTGAGAACTTGATGGGTGATCAAATCCTTAACAAGACAATAAGATGCATGAAATTCAATGTATATTTGTTGTCTTTGATGAATTTGGATATGATTAGAAGATTCTTTGTGACATAAGGAACATGAAGAACATGATGCGATTGGAGATTTTTAGAGGAATGAAGAGTATGAAAAGAAGTAGAACCAATATGACTGATAGAAAGAGGAACACCATTACCAACTAAGAGCTTATCTTTACCTGTATAGGGTGATTGCAAGAAGAGGTTGCTGAGGTTCGTTGTCACATGATGAGTGGCCCCACTTTGTTCATATACCAATTAGACCGAGGAGAAGAAAAATCACCATGAGTAGCAACATGAGCTTGAGGAGTAGAGGAGGTCTTTGAAACCGGTGGCATAACCATAGATTGATTTGGATGATCTATTTTGGCGAGTCCGAGATGAAGGTATAGTATATGATGAGGACTGAGAGTGATGTATCCCTGGAGTAAATGCAGTAGTTAGAAAAGCCTGAGAAGGAGTTGAATTAAATCTGGGAGCTGAATAGGCAGGACTCTATTCCAAACTTGTGAAGTTAACTTCAAATCTTTTGTAACACTTGAAGTGTGTGATTGTTGCGCCCACATATCCGATACACAACTCAGATCCTCGAAAAATCTTCTCTTTCCTCGAGATCTACCGAGGAAAAGCGCCTCGAGGATGTCTAAACTCGTGAAATTGTTCTTAGTTGCAATATTTAAAACAAGATTTGTCACGCCCTAACTCACAAAGTTATAATAACCACAATCCATTTCTGAGTCCAAACAACGAAATATAAATTGTTATTACAAGCCAAAAGTATATATAGATATAATTACGAGAAAAGCTGACCAAGTCTATGAAACTCCTATAAATAAAAGCTATTATTACAATCATTATTCTGGCTAAAACTCGTCATATATACATAGGGATGTCGTCAAGACATCTAGCAACATACTCCTATAACTGGCACTAGCTAGTCAGCTCAGGGAATCTCTCAACTACTTCATTGTCGCCTGGATTATTATTGCAGAAATATTTTTAGGAAAATATATACGCGAGGAACACTACAAGAGAATGGTGTTTTATCCACACATATATGTGTGGATAAAAATGTGCTTATGTGTAGGTAAAGGGTTTCGCCCACACATGATGCAAATGTCAACAACTCTGTCACTATATTTTCAGAAAAATGTTTTTTTGACACATTATTTATGTGTGGGAAATCGAGAACTATTTACCTACACATATGTGTGGATAAATATGTATATTATGTGTGGTTGTATGTTTTGCCAAATGTATAATAATGGCGTGGATGATGATGTGGACATCACAAATGATAGCGTGGATGATGATGTGTCATCTATTTGGCGCATGATATGTCATGGCATGTGGAGCTTTAGATAGTTGAATTAATATTTATGTGTGAGCAATGATATTTTTGTATTTCACAATAGAAAAATAATAATAATTATTATTGGTAGCTAACAATAAAATATGTGTGGCGAATGCTAATAGTATGTGTGGATAATAATATTTTATATTTTAACAAAATGCACATGTGGGTAATAATAATTTTCTATTATAATTTTCAAATAATATATATTTACTAACCATAATATTTGAATGCGATTATTAAAGTATTTATTTAAATTGAATATATTATTATAAAAAACAACGTTAACATTCAAATTACAATCATCCTAACAAATTTCCTAACATAATTTGAAAAATCACTCGTAAAAGTCGCATCAAATAATATGAGAAGTAGACAAGAATGAAACTCAAGTCATAAAAGAACTAACACCACTAAAACTCAATCAATATCATCAAATTGACCGCATAATCAACAAAATCATCAACATGAGTTGTGTCATGGTGGGATAGCCTTGAAGAGTGATCTCGACGGGCACGTGGTAAATATGAAGGAGAAATGACATTATTTTCCATCAAAGTTTCACATAACATCCGATAACCTCCTTCGAGCTCTTCAACACTAGACTTGTATTGATTCAATTCATTAACTAACTGAGTATATATAGGCCGACCTGATTCATTACCGATGCATCTCGCCATAGACTCAACCAAACAAGCGAACTGACTCTGTCCAAGAACCTTTAGAATTTCTTTACCAGCCATTTGAGGATTATCTCTTTTCAATTCATCATCTCCTCCTATTAAAAAAAATAAATCACTTGACAAACATAATCACAATAGAAAGAAAAATTTAAATGTCAACCATATGCACAAATCAAAAGGAGACTGCAAGATCAAATACAGATGATGTTTTTTTAAAGAAAAGATCCCTAGTGAGCAGCAAATAACAACTAAAATTACGAAAGCCTTACTATAGCAAATCTGGAAATAATTCAAAATGCCAATTGAGAGCCTCAATAAACACTAAAAACACCAAAAGTCCTAACAAAAATTAATCAACCCGAGTCCAAGCACTCAAACACTATTACCCATCACAATAGAATAAGAAGCAAGTATCACCTAGAAAAATCAATTGCTTATAAACAATCACATATTGAATTCAAAAGAAAAAAACAAAATATCATACATGCAATTTTCTTTTCTTTTGCTTTCCTTCCTGATTGGGGTGTGTGAATGTGAGAAAATCTATCCTATAAGACAAACATTGCTCTAAAAATTCCCATATTACAAAACTAATTAAGGCTATTGAGCTTAATTTGCATGTGAGAAATATCAATATAGCAGCTCAGTCATGGTTAATACTTAATTGTGCAAAGAGAAAGTCAAATCAAACAAAATGTACGTCACATTCGAATTTAAGACGCCAACATGTCACAATCAATCGCCCATATGTTCAACCATCCTTAATAAAATTCAAACAATATAATTCAAATAGCGAGAAAATACCTTTCTCCTTATATAAGTACCCACATGCCTTTTAAGTAGAGGTCAACACTGCAATTTGTGTAATCTAAGAGGAGAAAGTACTGGACCACGAAATTGAACACAAAATAAGCAAATACCACTTAATATACGATAAAAGGTAGAAATAAAAATTTCAATTCCTGGAAACACGAAAATTAAAATAATCATATTGATGATTCATTAGCCATGTATACTTGAGAGGAGAATAATCCTAGTTGCATAAGAAAGTTAAAATAAACAAGAAACACGAAAATTCCTATCTAACTAGTGAATGTACGTACTTATTATAACTATCCAACTCTTCTAAAAATGTGTGTGTTAGTGTGTGTGTATATATTATTTTTGACGAGTTCCATGTATCAATAGATTAAAATGATTCTTTGGACAATAATTTTTACAATTAGTTACTATTTAAGTGGACAAATACCCATACTCTAATGGGATCCGATTCTTTTTTTTTTTTGGCCAAATGAAGAGGTTTTCATTAATTAAACTCGAAAGCTAATTAACAATGAGATATCCCACGAGCTACTTTGCCGTAAGATTACTGAGACAATCAAAGGTGAAAGGCGGAAAACTAGAGACATCACAAATAAAAAAACCTGGAAAGAATGTTTTAAATTTTTGTAGAAGTTCAATATCCGATATCACATCACTCTAACAATGGAGGTGTATTTTAATACACCTCAAGCTAATGGTCCGCCCATGAGATTAGGAAGCATTATCTTGAAAAGTGCAACACATTTTTGTTGACTAGCCCAAAGAATAGGACAATTTGTTTGAAATAGATATTAAAAGTTGACTTGTTTTCACTAGCCCAATTAATAGAAACAATCAGACTTTAAAATTCAACATGTTTTCCACTAGCCAAAGGAGTAGGAACCATTAGTTTAAATAAGATGAAATAGTCAAGGAAGAAAAATATGGTCGGGATGTGGACAAGCTATCATAGACTATGTCAAATAAAACTAAAAATAAATTTGAAGTGGCATAGAAATCTTTTAAAACTCTCCTCTCATACAAGAAATGGACCCAAAAAGTGAAGACAACAAGGCAAAAAAAAAAAAGAAAAAGAAAAGATAGGTCCAAGACTAAGCAAGATGATATATGTAATTGGCTATTAGTATAATTCATTTACTGAGGAGTTTGTCTGGAGCTCTGTGGCTGAAACTAGTACTAGTGCAGTATCTCTTCATATTAAACTTTGTATTCCATAGGAGGTTTCTCTTGCTCATTGTTAAATGCAAATCCGTTTTTCATCTAAGAAAAAAAGGTACCAGCCAATCCACAGAGTCCTAAAACCCCTTATATCAATGAAAAGATGAAACCAAGAAGAAAAACGGAGAGCCCCAACCAATTACTCTATGAATCATCTAAGTAGATTATCACTAGTAAATAGGAAATGGGCCATCCATCCACCAATCACAAACAACAATTTCCATATTGAGTCCCACAAGTTCACATAATTTCGCTAATCAAACAGGGATATCTATTTTTGATAATTTAAAAAAAAAATTAGTTCGGTCAGTTCGGTTCTTCCTTAAACCAACAATTAGCGAGAAGATCCCAATCTGAAAAAAATTCGGTTTGATCAGCCTAATTTCAAGTATCCTCACGTTTCAGCCATAATTTCAATCATCATCAAAATAGTTCACAATTCACGAAAATAACAGAAAAATCAGCAAAGACATGACAAGATTCATCCCAAAATTTTCCAACATTAAGATAGAATTCAACATCAAAGCACAATAAAGATGAATTTCAGGCGATGAGTTTCAATCTATTTATCTATTTTCCAGAAAAAGAAAATTTAAAAAAATATTAATTACTCAAACATATACACTATTCTTTGATTACCCATCAAGTTTCGTTGATTTTGTGCATCATGGAATTCCAAGCTTGTGACTCGAAAAGAGTTTCCCCTTTGATACAAATCTTGCGACTCGGTTTTTTTGTCTCATGTCATCCGTCCCGATTCAACAATCGAGAATCTGTCTCCAATCAACTATGAAAATTAAATTGAATTGTGGCAGAGGGGAATAGAATTAACGAAGAACTCAACTTCGTCTGCGAGGGTTTTTTTCTCTTGAGGGAGCGTCTCTCAAAGAGTTTTGATTTTGTGAAAAACTGTAATCAAAAGAGGGATATATTACGTGGTTAAAATCATATTAAAAATTTCTCTTAATAAAAATCGATGAGCGGCGTTTAAAAAAATTTAATCCGGCATCTTTTGCCACATCATCTTTTTAAATAAAAAAATATATTACAATCGAATTTATAGCCACTCATTTTTCCATTTCTGAGTATGTGTAAGTAATTTTATATAATATAACCACACATTTCTAACACTTTTAATTATGTGTGGGTAATTTTAGATAATGAAAAAACAACGTCATCCCCACAAAAAATTTAAAACATCCCGCCAAGCTCTAAAAGCTGGAGGGATTTTTCCCTCATATTTTAATGATACTAAATATTTTGGTGACACATAATAAATGTAGCAAGTAAATTAGATTGACATGTTTTATTACCTACACATATCGAAATTATGTGTGGTTGCATACCCATACATAAACATGTGTGGGTATTTATGTGTGGGTGGGTGCGGTGTGCATGTGTGTTTTTTTAAAAAAATTAATGTTAAGGAAGATTCAGTTATTCTTTATAAATGCAATCATTTCAATTCAATAGCAACATGTACTCAATCAATTCGTAGCACAATAATTCAAATATCACATTAACGGTGGGACCGTTCATTAACGATAAATGACCCCCGTTCTCCCTTATCACTCCTTTATTGCGTTGGCGTAAAGCTTTACCCCTTATTGTACCACACCACAACACGACTCTCCACACTGGGGCTCGCGGTGCCCGGAGAAGTCATATTCCAGAATATACCGATCATACGACCCACTTCTACCCTTGGAACACTTCGTCCTTAGGTGGTGGGATTTGGTCGTGGATAGCGAATAACCTTTTAAGACCGCAGGCTCGTGTACCTGACCAACCGAACTCAGGCCTATCCATGCTACACTTGGGCCCGACACTTACCAAATAATTAAACAATACACTATACACACGATGAGTGTAATGAAACTTAAAACGCATACATTATTTTTTTCAAAAAAGGAAACAATGTACAGTACACAATGAATATTATGATTTGCAAGATAACAAATTATATTCAACTCATTAAATTTAAGTTAAATAGAGGACAATTGATTTATTCATTTAACGTGAAGTTCAAGATGCTTCCTCCTTAAGAATATTACTTCTAAATTCTATAACCGAACATAGATGAGAATTTATTCCACAAAAATACTAAATGTTAAGCTCTCAGTTGATAAAGTGGAACTCAACATTGATTTATTTGAAAGGTAATTAAATATTTCAGACATGCTAACCTCTTCATTTTCCTCGCTACCTTGTAAATGATACACTAAAAGTTATTGTACCACTATAAGTTAGTCTTAATGCATTAAAACACTATCTAGCTTGAATAATATACCTTCATGACTTTGTAATGATAATACTTTTAACTCCTACAGGTAGTCAGACTAACCTCAAATATTATATTTTGATTTCCTTTTGTGGGTTAATTAATTGATAACTAAGTTTGTTCAAAATGGTTAATCTCTCATTTGTACAACGAATGAGAAATAGAGGAAAGAAACTGACAAAGATTACAATTATACAAACAAGAAGGTAAAGGGTGGACTTCAAGTGATACAACTCGTGCCACGGCTCGAGGATGAAGAAAGCGGCTCGGGGCTGGCACAACAAAAAACTAAGGAAAATTGCAGTTTTGGTTTTCTGTTCGGTGGTTCCACAGAACAATGATTAAAGGAAATTGTTTGGATTTTATACCCTAGAATCAAAGAATATTATACATAGTACATTGATATATATTTTCTCAAGATTTTAGAGTTATATACATCAAGAAAAAAAGAATAAGAAAATCACCCACCTTCAATTCCAATGTTCAATTCTCCACTTCTTTTTTGTGATTCCTTTTTTTTCACGCAACGCCTCATGTCCGATAAATAGGTAAGGTAAGAATCTTGATTTTTATTTTGTAAAAGATATTTCTCCCTGCCTTCAACACGTATTAGCTTGGTGTAAAGGTAAGTAGGAGGTGGCAACCAAAATGCATGTTTGCTATTACTCTCTCACGTAAATAAGTATATATTAGTGTATTTGCATTTGACCTTTTAAGAAATTGGTTTTATCAAATTAAGTATTAAAGAAATATACCTAAATTATCTAAACCTTAACAATTTAAATAAAATAGAATAAAAAGATTATTCTTAATAAAATTTTACAATAAAATTAGGGATGACCCAAAATTAAATATTATAGGAAAATACCACTCAAAATAAATCCATGTACAAAATTTAATATATTACCAGTAGTCGAAATTTCAGGGTTCTACATCCTTCTCTCCTTAAAAGAATTTGGTCTCCAAATTCTCTTCTTGAAATAGTCATGGGTAATGTTTTTCGTTTATCTTCTTATGTTTCCCAAGTGGCTTCTGCTAACTAATCGTGGTTTTGCCACACTACCTTAACCAATGGAATGTTTTTGTTTCTCAACTCTTGAACTTGACGATCTATTATTCGCAACCGTTTCTCCTCGTATGTCAAGTTCTCCATTTCTCGAGGAATGTTGTCCTTGATTATGTGCTCTGGATCAGGATGATATTTCTTTAGCCTTGAGACATGAAAGACGTTGTGCATTCCCACAAGTTTTGGTGGAAGCTCTAAACGATAAGCTATCGTTCCTATTCTTTCAAGTATTTTAAAAGGGCCAACATATCTGGGACTTAATTTCCCACCCTTCCTGGAATGAATCATACCCTTTCGAGGAGACAATCTCAGAAATACTTCGTCTTCGATTGCAAACTCTAAATCTTTTCTTCTTTGATCCACGTAGCTTTTATGGCGTCTTAAGTTGTACAAATTCGTTCTCCAACTATTCGAACTTTGTCGATAGCTTTTTGCACTAGAACGAGCTTGGAAAATGGGGATGATGTAGTATTTTTCTTCTAAAGGGTCCATTAGTCATCAATTTCATAATGAACGGGTGACCTACACTTTCTTCCATATAGAGCTTTATAAGGTGTCATTCGATTGTGGGATCTTGTATACGAATGAGGCGTTTGCGCACTAACTATCCGTGGGTTCCCAAGCCCATGGCGATTCCATCTTAACCAACTCATTATGCTCGGCAGATCAAATTTGTTTCTTGCGATGTCGGCCGATAGCGCATAAAATTTTGTGGTACATCAAACAAGCCAAACTCTAATTTTCTTGTTATGCTCGGGATGCGGTTCTAGGGTGGAGGTAGGTTCCAAAGTCGATTGTTTGGCAGGTGTTAAAAGAGAGGGGGTATGGAAGTTGGGTGGTTTAGTTTTTTGGCTGGGGTTCGGTCCTTGAGATGTATTGTTTTTTGTTTTGGTTTGAGGTTTTTTGGTTTTTTGGGATTTTGTGTTTGGGGTTTGGGTGGGAGGGGTATCTGTTTGTGTTTGGTTAGGGGGGTTGTCTGTGGTGGTGGTTGGGGTAGAATATGCGGTTGATATTGGGGGTGGGAGGCTGGGTGGTGGGTTTGAGGGATTTATTGGTTTATTTTTTGTAGCATTTGAGATTGATGATGCAGTAAGTGGGTTTGAGGGTGGGGTTGTAAGGCTAATGAGGGAGGCTACTAATTTTTTTGTGGTTATGATTTGAGTGGCCGTGGATGGTTGTGTTGTGGGTTTCTTTTATTTAAGTGAGGAGGTTAATGAGAGGCATTCAAGAGAGTTATGGACTTGTTCGGGGATATGGGGTTGTTAGCTTGCAAAGAGGCGTGGGGTACTATTTCAAGTTGGCTATGGGTAGGATTGGATGGATTATGATTGTGTTTGTGAGACGAGGTAGATGATGCTGATAAATCCTCATTGGGGAAACGTTTATAGCTAGTAGGGTTGAGGTGTGGGTTATTTTATCGTTGGGGAGCGACTCGTTTCAACGGGGACGCCTTGAGCCAAGGGCCATATCTCATACTTGACACATATTGACCCTTATTTTATCGTAGCTATCACAGTTTTGGACCAAATGCCCGATAATCCCACAAGAAAAACAATAAATTGACAGCGCTTCGTACTTCAACGGAAGGGTCAAAAGTTTCCCTTGCATTCGTACTGATAGGACTCGTGCGAGAGTCTTTGTAATATCAATCGAGGCTTTGAATCTGATGAATTTTCCAAACATACCTTCCGTGGATGTGTCCAATTTTCCACCTCTCCAATTTGTCGAGCAAGGATTCGTGCGGTGTTCGGATTCATGCATGCTATAGGGACGTCGTATATTTGAATCCAAAATGTGGCCTCATGAATTCGCGCCATTGGTGGTTGATCATCCTTCTCGATGGTTCGTATGGTGAATAAACCCCCATCATAATGCCACGGCTGATTTTCGAGAACCCATTCTCTATCCTCCTCCATTTCAAATCGAAACAAGATTAAATCCCCGTCCCATTCCCTGGCTGTGATTGGGAATTTTGTTTTCCACGATTTCTTCATAATCTCGATAAGATAAAAAGCTTTCCATGCTTTGTCCAAGAACAATTTTCCAACTAGGCAGATCGCAGCTTGTTCCTGAACGTCCACACCCACTGCTTCATCAAGGTCTACTACAGTCCCTTCTTTACCCGTCAATCCCTCCATATCAGCGGCCTCAACTTTGCGGCTTCGGAATTGAAATATGGGCAGGGCTCTAGCGATGGCGATCTAAAAAGGCAAAGACAAAAAGAAACAAATATATTAATCAAACCAATGAGAAGCAGACTAAAAGTGAAAGTAAACCCTAGATCAAGATGCAGCCAACAAAAACAAAAAACGGGAGACAGACTCAAAGTTAAAAGAGGAAAAAAAGAATAGATGCAGACAAAACCCTAATAATTAAAAGGAAAGGAAAGTGATTTGGTGATGACGCTGGACGATAGAGAGTTTCATGGTGATGATGGAACCGGGGTATTGGTGAGGAGATGTGAAAATGAACCGACTAGACGGGACGCCGGACGAAATTGCGCCGAGAAGCCGCAAAACAAAAGGTGAAAACCTAACATGAAACCCTAGGGTGACATCCTCCTACCGAGAGGAGGACTTAAAAATAAAAGTTATAAGTTTAAGTTTGCTTACTTTGATATTGATTAGAAATCCGAAACTTATAAGTATTATAAGTAATGGGCTCACCTTATTATAGAAGTTCTTACTTTGCAGTTCGGCCACCGATACTGGTGCGGGAGACAGGGAAAAAGAAAGGGGTTTGTCACTTGTTTGGTCAATTTATGTGTATTTATTTTTTGACAACAATTTATGTATATTCTCATCAGCAGGTACTGTTAATCAAAAAAGTATATTTTTCGTTTATTTATTATTCGCGAACAAAATTATAATTGTTCGTGAACATAATTAACACGAACTCGAAACGAACACGTTCACGAACATGTATACAAACACATTCAAGCATTAAAAAAATTATCAAGCCGAACACGAACAAGTTTTTTAAAATGTAAATCAAGCTCAAGCCAAACTTGAACATGTATAAAATTAAACGAACATATGGCAAACAAGTTAAAGCCCGCCTCGACTCGGATCGTTTACAACCCTAATTAAGATATATACATGAATAATGCAAATCAAGTGAAGTAAAAAATTTATACTTTGTATGATATTTCAATATTTTTTTCATGACGGGATGTATTTTTAGTAAGGATGTCAATTTGGGTTATCGGTGGGGTTCGTGTTTGGGTTTGAGGTTAATTTTGGGTTATGCTCAAAATATCTCGAAATTAAGTAAAAAACAAAAAACTATATTTTAGACAAATTGGTAACCGTGTCGGGTTCGTGTTAGTTCGTGTTAGTCGTGTTCATGTCCATGTTCGTGTTCACGTCATGTTCGTGTTTCTCTCGGTAACTTGGATCGAGGTTAGGTGTCGAGTTCTCATTTGGTCGAGGATTGACATCCCTAATTTTAGTGCAATATATTGCACGTCTCTTTACTAGTTAAAAATTACATATTTTTGAAAAATCCTCTATTTGATATGTACGACTATATTATGAATATTTATTAAATATTACGGTAAAGAAATGGGCAAAAAATAAGAATTTAATTAATGTATGGACTAGTAGACGTACGACCTCGATTGTAAAAATTCTGCTAGTCCCTATCTAGCGCTAGGCTCCCCTTGTTCACTTACATTTTTTTCCGATTAAGCCCCGCCTAACTTCGCCCAGGTGCCGCCTAATCCCAGCTAAGCTCCGCCTAAGCGCTAAGCCTCAGTCCGCCACCCGACTATCGCCTTTAACACTTTTACAATATTACGTATGACTAAAATGCGAATATAAATTAATTGATCGTGATGTGGTTAATCATTAAACCGAATTCAAATACCTTAACTCGGAGTACATCAACTTGGAGTGAGCTGCGTGATTTTTTGCAGCATCAACCAGAATATTAATTTGAATTGTTTTATATTAATCAAGTTATGATTATAACATAAATTAAATGTTATTAGTATCTAATCGTAAAAAAATATTTATATATATCTATTATTCTTATTTTAATACGTACAAATATATTGTAATTTTCATTGAAAGCTATCCTTCACAAAATATTCAACAACCCTGTTCGAAAGTGGTTCGTTCTGTTTATTCATTGAAAGTTTACACAAAGATATCTAGATTTTTTTATGTTATAATTATAAATTAATTTTGCAAAATCCTTTAAATTAATTTATACAATCTACACATAAGTATAGGTACAAATAAAAAAAAACTGCTCAAAAAAGGTGTATTAATATAAATTTCTAATTTTTTTTTTTTTGTCTTTAATATTTTCTAATCCAAGCACATTTCGGTCCCATCAAATTTTCCTGATAAAATAATGCTTAAAAACTTGTTATCCAAACCCGACGTGCAAACCCATCACAACCCTAATGAGTATGGGTCAAAATTGAGTCGAACGTGCATAACCTGCCAATTAAATAGGTTGGGCTCGTCTCAACCTGTTGTGAGTTATTAAACCCGTCAAACTTGTTTTTGAATTTTAAAAAGAAACTAATTAAATAATTATGTGAAGAAAAAACAAAAAACAAGACACAAGCTTAAAACTTCAATGCTACTATTAGTATATTATGTTATTTATGCAATTATGATACTTCTTTTTGTATGTGAATTGTGATATTTTTTATAAAATAGTGAGTCATAGTTAATAAAGTAAAAAAAATTAATATTTAATCAATTCAAACTTTGAGAAATTATATATAAATAATCTTATTAAATGGGTTAAACGGGTCATGTCCGGATTACCTGTGAAATAAATAGGTTGGGTTTGGGTTCAAGAATCTGGCCCGAATAATTAAACATGTTGGATCTGGATTGGCATCTTGGCAACCCTACAACCCACGAACCGGATCCAGGATTGACACTCCTAGTTCACTATTCACTAGAGATGTTAAACGGATGAGATCCTAAAGACTATAAGGCCAGCCCTAGCGGGTTTTGAACATATATAACATTTAAGTTTATCATTTAAAGTTAATCTATTCATTATAAAAAAGTCATGCATAATTTATAATTACACTGCATTAACAAAATTATAAAATTAGATTTAGCATCATTTAGAAATATAATTTATATCCTAAATAATCTAATAAAACTACGTGACATTTTCTATTCAGAATAAAAATTAGAAAACTAAATTAGGTAATAAATAAAATAAATAAAAAAGAATTTTTCAAGAATTTATAGCTTCTTTAATAAAGTTAAACCTTAAGATAAGGGAGATGTTAATTTGAAAAATAAATTTACTAGTAATAGGTAATAAAAGTAGATATAAAATATTAGAATTATATTTATTTTTTAAAAAATAAAAATTGCGGGCTAGCCCGGTTAACCTTCCGGCTAACCCTAACGGGCTTCGGTTTAAACAGCTCGGGCCAAAAAGGTCCAGATTTAAATGGGCCAAAATAATTCGGCCCTAACCAATTTTCCCGATTTAAACAGTTCGGGCCAACGAGCCGCAGCCCGTTTAACATCACTATTGTTCACAGTTGCTACTTATATATATTTATTTATTTTATAGCTTAAGTTGCTATTTTAGTAGATAACAACTTATCTCATTGTACAATTTAGATAAATCAAGAGGACCTAATTTTTCCCGACTTATCTCAGTTAATTGGGATTCCATTCACATCTTTTCTCCCTCCGGCCACCAACGGACCAATCCTCTCAATTCTTAAAGCACCGGCGACCATCTTCCCCTGCAAAAGCGAAACACCTCTTTCTTTCTGCAAAGGAAACCATGATTCCTTCACCCCCACTGCTGTCACCACGAAATACCAGCGCGAGTCGCCACCGCAGCCCACCAGTCCTCTTCCGGGTTGGAAGATGCGAATTGATTCTTTCGTGCTTTCTTTTTCTTTTCTTTCTTACTTTTTCATTGCTTGTTTGTAGTCGGAGGTTTATTTGATTTTGGGTCCAATAGATGCTGTCCAGTTGGGTTTTCCAATTTGACTATTATTTGGTTTCATTTTTCACTACTTATTTATTGTCTATTGACCGTGATAATCTTACCCCATGGAATCGTTGCTTTAATGATGTTGTATATTGCTACTATATGTGAGAATTTTCTTGGTTGAATGTTATGTTAGTGGTATCTTTGATAACATAAGGGGTGTATCTGTCTGTGTTCTTTCAACTGATCTTGGTTTAGTGATTCACGACTTATGGAGGGTTGATGTGTATTCTAGTTTTATTTTGCAGCAATGAGTGCTGCTATGATGAAGACCATTATATTGTGAACATAAAACATATATCTCATTTAAAATTACATGCTGCAGTTTTTCCATCCGTAAAGTTGATTTCAAAATTAAGTGGATTTTTTGCTATATTACCTTGTTTCCAGTTAGTAAGGAACTTTGATTGTTCTGTGCCATTGACAAGACTCCTCACGATGTGATATGTTTCTTAAATGATGGTCATTAGGATTTTGTATCTGAACATATTTTGTTTGGTAAAAGAAGACCAAATTTCCGGTGCTTCATTCATGTACTTCAGTTTGTTTTTTAAGTTTTAATAAATTTCAATTTACTTGTGCTACATTGGAGGTAAATCTCATATTAAAATTATTTAGAGTCTTTTGTTTTTAAAGTTTCTTTAAAACTCAAGAGAGGGGGCCCAGTGTGTGAGTGAATTGCCGGTGACGAGACCGCGCGAGGAGGAGGCGAACGGCGGCATTACGGTCGAGATGGATGTGAATGACGGCGGCGTAATGGAGCTACCGGACTGCATCTCTTCTGTTATTCTGGGGTGGTTTTCAGAGATTAGCCCAATGTGGCCTAGAGAAACACACTCATTGAAGGTAGAAAAAATATTATTCAGGCAAAATCTGATTACCAGAGTGTCATTATTTTCCAGTCAGCCACTTATGGGGAGGTTCTTGTCTTGGATGTTGTAATTCAATTCACAGAGAGGGATGAATGTGCTTATCAAGAAATGATCACTCACCTCCCACTTTGCTTAATCCCAAAACCAAGAAAGGTTATGGTAATTGGAGACGGAGATGGAAGTGTCTTCCGTGAAGTATCTCGTCATGCCTCTGTTGAGAAGATAGACATCTGTGAGATTGATAAGATGGTTGTTGATGTTTCAAAGGAATATTTCCCAAGTGTAGCTATAGGATATGATGATCCTCGAGTGACACTGCACATTGGAGATGGAGTTGCATTTCTCCAGGCTGTGCCTGAGAGAACTTACGATGCATTTATAGTGGATTCTTCATATCCAATAGGTCCAGCACAAGAGTTGTTCGAAAAGCCCTTCTTTGAGTCAGTTGCCAAGGCTTTCCGTCCAAGAGGAGTCGTATGTACTCAGGCCGAAAGCATATGGCTTCACATGCACATTATTGAAGATATCGTTGCGAACTGCCGCCAGATTTTTAAAGGCTCTGTCAATTATGCTTGGACAACTATCCAGACATACCCAAGCAGTGTTATTGGATTCATGCTTTGTTCGACTGAGGGGCCCCCCCAGTTCCGATCAACCCTATTGATACCGATGAGAGTCATGTCAAATCTAAGAGTCCATTAAAGTTCTACAACTCTGAGATCCATTCTACAACTTTCTGTTTGCCCTCATTTGAGAGAAAGGTGATCGAGTAGAAAGCTAACTGAAGTTCGTTCTGGAACCGGTATAAAAGCATCAGAATTAAGCTGTCGTTTAGTTGGTAATTAAACTACACTTTTAAATGCGTCGAGTAGCAACTAGTAGTGTAATGTTGAGACAGTTGAGGTTTGAACTTTGAACAAAGGGATAAATTTTTGGTGGCCCGAGTTGATGAAAAAAAAGTTTCTTTAAAACTCAAATTCTTTGAATACAAATACCAGGAAATTTCTCAATTTGATCTGTTTGGAAATTGTTAATCCTGCTTGTAATACCTCACTCTACCTTTTTCATTTCATAGCTTTCAATTAAAAAAAAATGAAAAGAAGGAAAACATAGTGTAGGTCGAACTAAAATTGTTTGCAAGAAAATGACAAAAAAAGAATAAATTGTTTGAACTAAAATTATTAACGTGGACTAATTACAAAATAACTAAAAGATGTTTCAAAACTTGTAAAAAAGCCCTCGATTTGATTTTGCCTCAAATTTAAGGGGGTAATTGTAATACATTTTTAAATGTTAGGGGGTTTTGAAATATTTTTTGCTTATGAAGGGTAACATGTAAAATGAAATCAAACCTCAAGTGTTTTTTTTTTGTAATTTTGAGAATTCTAAGGAGTTTTTCAATTTTTCACGAATTCAGATTTATCGTCATTATTACAAATTTTGTTGACGAAATAAATTTGTCACTAATATTTTGGTGTAATCGTTGACAAAATATGTTGTGGTCATGAAATAACAGATTTTGTGACGTCAAATACCATCACCAATTATTATCATTTTGTAATTAAAACATTTCCCTCCAAATTTTTGGTGCGAATTCCGACCTTCTACAAATAACTATGACGCAATTCAATTAATCATCATGAAATATGCAAATTAGTGACGAAATGTAATATTGATAGTGACAAAATTAAATGACGTCATAAAACAGTATTTTGAAATGACACAAATAACATTCGTCGTTGTTAATTAACAAATAATGACAAAGATTTATGCGTGCAAAAAACAATCATCATAAAATATGTCTTTGTTGACGAAATAAGAGTGTCACTATTTTTTTTGAATGACAAATGACAAATTATGATGTTGTCATTAGAAGAAATATTTCGTGACACTAAATTTCATCACCAGTTATCACCATTTCGTCATCGAAATATTTTCCGCCAAAATTTTGGTGTCAAATTACACCTTCTATGAAATACAGTGACGAGTTTCAGTTAATCGTCATGAAATAGGCAATTTAGTGACGACATTTAATACCAATAGTGACGGAATTAAATGGCATCGTAATAGTGTACTTTACGATGACGAAAATAAAAGTTGACACTTTTAATTAACAAATGATGACAAATAGTTATGCGTCGAGAACAATTTCGTCATAAAATGTGTGATTTCTTGGAGTGAGACTCCATTGAAACATGTTCAAAAAGGGTGTTCGAGACCCCCAGGAAGGATAAGGAGGTGCTACAGCCAGAGTTCTCTTCATCTCAATCTATCCCGGATCCTTCGCATACAGGGAGGAAAGACCCCGACCAGATGATCTCTATGAGAAATGAGGACTTTGAGAAGCTAGTCATGGAAAGAAGTCAACATCTCGTGAAGGAGAGAGACAGGGAGAAGGGGTTGCCCGACCCCAACCCCATGACGGATCCGACTAATATGCGCCTGGGTTACTTTTGGCCAACATTAGCTCAAGACGCCGTTGAATTTGTTAAAAAATGTGAGAAGTGCCAACTATACGCGAACCTGTTGCATCAACCGACTGTATCAATGACCTCACCCCCTTTGCTCACGAAGCCAATTAAGGGAGAACCCCTTTACCTGTACCTCGTAGTGTCACCTCATGTAGTGAGCGTAGTGTCACCTCATGTAGTGAGCTCGGTGTTGGTAAGGGAGAACAAGGGAACTAACCAACCGGTTTATTATGTCAGCAATGTCCTTCAAGGGGCGGATGAGTGGTACTCCGAGGTCGAGAAGCTAGCCTTGGCCTTGGTGACCTCAGCTCGGAAACTCCAACCTTATTTCAAGTTGCATGTGATTATAGTCTTGACCAATCATCCACTAAAGCAGATCCTGGGAAAATTGGTCAAGTGGTCAGTCGAGCTAGGAGAGTTCGATATCAAATACCAAGTAAGGATGACCATAAAGACGCAAGTCTTAGCCGATTTTTCAATAGAGATGTTGAGTCCGATTGAGCCTATCTTAGAGACTTGGATGCTTCATGTGGATGGTTCTCTGGTGGCAGAAGGTGGAGGAGCTGTAATTCTACTGCAGGGTCCAAATGACTTGGAGCTAGAAATCGTGTTAAAATTAGAGTTTGGGGTTACTAACAATGAGGCGGAGTACGAGGCCTTGATAGCGGGCATAAAATCGGCTCAGAAATGTCAAGCAAGGAAGCTAGTAGCCTACACGGATTCGCAGTTAGTAGCAATGCAGGTCCAAGGAGAGTATGAAGCCAAAGAGAAGACCATGGTAGCATACCTGGAGCGAGTGAAACATCTAATCTGGGGTTTCGAGCAATTCCAGCTCCACCAGGTCCCAAGGTCAGAAAATGGGCGAGCCGATGCATTAGCAAATTTGCTAGTAGTATCACGGGGGTCAGTTCCAGAAAAGTGGTCATCTTAACAGCCGAAGAGCCTGAAATAGGATCTGAAAAAGATCTAATTTTTTATGCCCTACGCCGGGTCTTGTGCTCAAGATCTCATGCGCCAATGCCTAGATGGAAGACATCAAAAACTACCTCCTGCAGGGTCACTTTCCGGATGACCCACTTGAGGCGAAGTGCCTCCGAGTAAAGGTATCCCATTTCTGCATGTTCGATGGGAGCCTCTATAATAAATCAGTAATCGGGATCATGCTCAAATGCTTAGTCCCAAAAAGAGCCGCGTACGTGATGCAAGAGATCCATGAAGGGTATTGCGGGAATTATTCGGGTGGAAGGTCACTAGCATTGAAGGTCATGCGCCAGGGTTACTTTCGCCAACGTTAGCTCAAGATCTTTGTTGAATTTGTCAAAAATGTGAGAAGTGCCAACTATACGCGAACCGCCACATCAACCTATCGTATCAATGACCTCAATACCCATAACGCGTGCCCATTTAACAGTGGGGAATCAACATCTTGGGGCCTTTTGCCACTAGCCCAGGCACAAAAGAAGTTCATAATAGTCGTCGTGGAATACTTTTCTACGTGGATAGAAGCAGAGGCCGTGGCGAAGATCACAGAAACCGAGGTCATGAACTTCCTGTGGAAAAATATAGTGTGCAGATTCAGAGTGCCGCGAATCTTAATCTCGAATAATGGGACCCAATTTCAAGGAAAACGATGATTGGCATGGTGCAAAGAAATGAAGATCTAGATGAACTTCACCTCAGTAGGAAACCCGCAAGCTAATGGGCAAACAGAGGTCGTGAACTGCATCATCTTACAGCACCTAAAGACGCGCCTGGAACAAATGAACACCTATTGGTTGATGAGCTCCCTAGAGTATTATGGGCCTATAGAACGACCCCAAAAAATAGCTACAGGCAAACCACCTTTCTGCCTGCTATATGTCTCTGAAGCGGTGATCCCGGCGGAGATCGGGGAACCCACTTTTAAAATTGAGAACTTTGATGGAGGTCAAAACCAGGAGAATAGGGCAGCTGATCTAGACCTCATAGGGGAAATGAGAGAGCACCTATGGTAGGATCCTCTGGCTAAATCAAGAATGATGAACGAGTATAACAAGAGAGTGAAGAAAATGATTTTTCAGTTAGGAGATCTCGTCCTGAAAAAGGTCGAGGTATCCAAACACGTGGAAAAGTTAGATCCCAATTGGGAAGGCCCATATAAAGTGGTTCGCGTCTCGGGAAAAAGGGGCTTACCATTTGGAAGATCTACAAGGCAAGGAGCTCCTACCGTGGGATCTCCTCTTCGTGAGCTTGATCTCCGGAGGAAGCACTCCTGTTTTGTGGGATCTGGGTCCTGGAGCAAGAAGTGAATTTGTGACCCTCCAGGATTTTCACTTTCTTCCTCCACACAGGTGAAGCCTCTCTCTATTGCCATCTAGGTCGGGGTTGAGCTTGCTTGGATCAAAATCCGCCTTAAACCCATAGAGTTTGTAGGCTTGAGATTGGCATTTAAGAATCCCATTACCTCGAACTTGGTCGCTTTCTCACGACAAGTGGTCAAAAATCGGAGAGTTCTTGAAATCTCGAGCACCCACCGTTTCATGCGGGAGTCGACTCACTTTGGTCTTAGCTTCAATAGCTAATTTTTCCTTCTCTAATTGTTGGACTAAGGCCTCGTCATCCTGGCACCTAACTCTCCAGTGGTGACTTCAGAGTGTCAAATTATGCGCGACGTTGGAAGCCTAGAAAGAAAGTACGGTAAAAAATAAAAGTGTGTACGAGATTAGGTTGTGGCAAGGTAAAGAGATCAAGAAAAATAAAGAAAAAGATAAAAATAAAAAAATGGGAAACAACAAGGGAAAAGGAAGCACCCGCATAAGGTTGTGAGCGGCTATTTCCTCTAGCTTCGTGTCAGGCATGAGCCCCAGGGCAAATTGATCTTGTGGAAGAATGCACCTTTGGTACAACTCCAATGAATCTTCTCCAGCACGGGTCTTCAATATAGAGCTTTCAGGTGATATATTCCATTTAGGAATAACACGGATGCCTGAGAATTGTCGTTGAGGTCGAGAGGCCTCGACTTGAGCCTGTTCACGAGCAAGAGCTAGCTTCTTCTAGCGATCTTCAATCTCACGAAGAGCTATGACAACCTCTTCCTCGTTAGGTTTATCTTTCTCCACACGAGCTTTCTTCTTTGCTTTACCCCCATCTTGCTACCACTATGGCTTCGGGTCTTATCCTTTTTACTCTTGGACTTGCTTTTTATTTTGGGATCAGAAGACCCTCCAGCCTCGATTGTAAGAATAGGTGGGGGACGTTTAATGGTCAAGGAGTCAGGCTCAAGACCTGAAGAACGGATCTCAAGACCTGGCTCGGAAGATTGAACTTCACCAGAAGGGATCACAGTTGGGACACTGAGCATGGGGCCGCTGGAGTGAACATAGGGCAAGGGGAGAGGGCAAGACCCGAGGACCCCGGAGTCGCGATAAGCCTTTTCTTCCGCTCCTTAATGACTTTGGCCACGAGGGAAGCCTTCACAAACATACCTGAAAAGGTCAATAAGCACGGGTTAAAAAAAGAGAAAGATAAGTATATGATAGCAAGCAAGAGACGAAAGGATTTTAAAACTCATAAATCACTAAGTGATTGGGTTCGAGGAACAACAGCAGGGCTAAGACCCACAACAGACAAAACTTCTTCTTTTAGGAGCTCTCTTATATCGTAGAGGTGGGTCGTGAGTTTTTTGGAAACAAAGTCCTCGGCCCAGGAGCACTCGCCGCTTTAGATCTGAGGTACAAACTCGAGGTCTAGAAAATCTCCAAGCTTGAGGGATCCTCCATGGGCGATCCGGTGGGGCTTCAATAAGAATGAACCTCTGTTTCCAATTACAGGAAGAGGAGGGGTGATGAGTTAGAAACTTACTTGTGGGGTCAGAGGTCGGTAGAAGAACCCACCGGTCATTGGTCCGAGCGGAGGTAGTAATGGAAAATAATGACGAGAAATGGGCGTCGAAGGACTACTTTGAAATGCTTCATAAGCACAATAAAACCCAAAATTTGCCGAACGGCATTTGGAGCAAACCAGGTAAAGCAAAGACTAAGTGGATGAGAATGTCCTCTAATTATGAAGGGGAAAGCGCAACCCGACATCTAAGGTTGTTAGGTGAAGTGAAAAGCAATTAGCGGGAGGTCCGTGCATGCATACGGTCGTCCCAATCAAAGCAATTAGCGAGGAGTTCGTGGGGTCTTGCGAGAGACCGATGATTTTTGATGGTGGTAAAAAGTGAGGGTTAATTTACCCCTATTTATAGGGGTTAATAAAAAAGAGAGTGGGAAATAATTAAATATATATATATATATATAAATATATATATATATATATATATATATATATATTTGTTGTATAAAATAAATATATATAGCAATAATGAGTAATTAATCACTATTAAATGCACATTCCAAATGTCGAAAAGGGCGTGAAATACTAAAAGACATGCCCCTACACCTCCAAGGCATTAATAGTGGGCATTAATGGGAGTACCTCAAAAATACGCGGACACAACCCACAGGGTCGAGAATCTCTAGAGATCCAAACTTAAAATTGCTAATGATTACGGAACAAGATTCGGTTCACGAGGTCTTGCTTCACTTGTCCAAGACCTCGTGAACCGGGGGAGTTGTGACCCAGCGATCACTCACCCGGAGCCCCGCAACCCAAGACCCGGTTCGCCTAGTGAAAGGGACTTGACCCAGCAGGAGAACCATTGATCCTCCTGACAGGCAGGTACAATTCCACTATTAGGATGATGACACTTGTCACAACCTGATTCCTCACGTGTTAGAATATTCCTATAAATACATTGCTACAGTAACATTAAGAAGGTAATTATTCATTCTGTCACTTTAACCCTTTACTTTTACATTTACAGTCTTCATACCCGTGCACCTCAAGAACTCGATCTGACTTAGGCATCAGAGGGTCTTAGCCGGGACCACCCCCGACTAGCTTCACGTGTATTATTCTTTTTCAGGTCACTTAAGAACTCGAACCCGATTACCCGAAAGTCCGTGACCCGAAGGTAACTCACTGATCCAAATCAGATATACCCATTTAATATTTTTTTTAAAAAATAACTATAAAGATATATCTTTTAAACAAAAGTTTTAGAAAATATATATAACAGTTAACACGATTGATTTAGGAAGGTAAATCGATGATGTAACGACCTAGGGACCCACAAAGCGAGGTGAAGTGTGTTCCACGGCGACTGGCCAAGGATCCCCAAAAAAGTGAGGTGAGGTACTTTGTTCGAGGTACACGAAATAAAACGCACGTTAAAGCAAGGGATGGCTCCCACCTAAGGCCCTCCGATGCCTAAGTCGAATAGTAGTTGAGGTACTTAAAAAGCTAAAGAGCGAGGTAATTTAGAATAATAACAAGTTACCTTTTACCTTGAATTTCGTCCGTATTTATAGATCTTTTTCACGGGTGAGGCGGATCACCGTACATGTGGCACCGATGGGCGACCCGACCCGGGGATTCGGTCGGGTCGGGACCCATATAAAAAGCCGCGGATCCCGAGGGTATTTTGGTAATTTCGCGAGGCGAGGTCAAGATGGTCAACTCGACCAAAGGCGAGGCTATAATGGTAATTTCCACATCAACGATTAAAAAAATTCAAGTTTTCCCAGAGTGGGAGAGATAAACAATATAGATAATTTAGGAGATCAAAATAAATCTTTTCAAAGATATAAATAGTGAGTTTAACTAATTGAGAGAGAAAAACGGTTAAAGATTATAATTTTACCATAATCATTATCATTAAAGATTTGACGATAATGGTATGAGGAAAATAGTTAATATAATCATCCCACGTTTCGTGCTTCCTCTCCACCAGCATTCATTACTCGCTATTTTATGAGTAATTATTCTCCATTTTTGTTCAAAATTTGATCCTGTGTATGAATTTGTTAGGTAATCATGATGGTTGTATCTCAAATTATGTAAGTGCCCAACAATCACTCTTTAATTTGATCTTTTGATGACTCTTTGATCCATTAAAATTAATTTGTACGCTTGTATACACTTTTTGCAGGTTTATTTTGGCTTATGTTTATCCTGCGTACGAATGCTTCAAAACTGCTGAAATGAATAAACCTGATATTGAACGACTTCTTTTTTGGTGCCATTATTGGTACACAACTTATTTGATTTGTCCTTTAATTATTAGATCTCTAATATTGCAGCTTTTTTATTTAAGTCTTACTCCATCTTCAACTTTCAGGATCTTAGTGGTTGCGCTGACAGTACTTTGTGAAACTATTGCCCATGTATTTATTTCCTGGTAAACATTTTTTCAAATAATTGTCACACTAATTAATATATATTTTGTGTTGCTGGATTTCTTATTGAGATTTTTTTTTGGGTTTTGAAATGTGTTAAGGGTTCTAATGTTGGGTGAAGCTAAGATGGCCTTTTTGATATACCTGTGGCATCATAAGACTAAGGTCAGTAATATATGTTCTTTTAGAAATCACTATATATACATATGATGTTTGGTTAATTTCGCTCTTGTTACACTCTAAATAAATATTATCCAGACTTATATAAATTGATCACAGGGGACAACATATGTTTATGAGTCCGTCTTAAGACCTTATGTCTCAAGGCATCAGATAAAAATCGATCTTTTCTTGTTGGAAATAAAGAGAGCTGGAGATGATGTTGCTTTGTGCTGGAAAAATACTGCAATTGCAAATAAGGTTTCCAAACTTTTAGATTTCTTTAAACCCTCAACATTTTGGGAGTCTCGATCGGTGGTGGCAGAAGAGACCGGAATAGGAAGGCGAACGATTTGGTATCTCTTGGCTTTGTGTTCATGGATTCTCTGTGCCGTCCTGCTTCAAGACGAAGAGGAGACGAATATCGGAAAATGGTTGTATGAACAAACATTGTGGAAAGTAGAAACTTTAAAGGGGTTTAGAGAATGGCTTAACAAACAATTTGATAACGGTTTGGGTGAAACCTGTGTACGATTTGTTATCAACTGGGTAGCCAACGACTTATATTCCTTAGTTTTAATTTACGTAGCTTTTATCCGTGAAACCAAACCCCTAAAACTTACCCCTATTGGAAAAAGCTTGTTTGAGAGTGTGTTTTTCCTTACATGTTTGGGGGTGACTTATTTTGTGAAGGATTTTTCGGGAATGGTTTTTGCATTTGGTATTTGTTTTCATATTATTACATTACTCAATCTTTTGGTGTCAAATGAGAATTTCGGGTTTTCGGATTGCTTCCTGGCTTTATTGATTGAGGTGGGATTGTGTTTTGGGAAAAACAATCCAAAATATGTTCCGCTTTGTAGTTGTTATTATCTTTATGCCTTGCAACTCTTGAACCGTTGTTATTGCGACCACCAAAAGAGACCTTCCAACTCAGCAAGAGCAAAACAAAGAAACACAAACTTTTCTCCTCGGCGGAGAAGATGAATCAATCAACATCACTGTAAGTGAATGATGTAGGTAGCGGATTTGAGCTTCTTGTTTTTATTTTCTAAGTTTATTTTGATTGTAATGGTGAAATTCATGTTATTATCATGAGCTACTATTTTTGCAAGTTTCTATACTAGTTGTTATTCAAATTAGGCATGAACTATGACAACATTGTGTTTATGTAACACACGATTTGTCAAAAGACAAAAAGATTTTAGTTTGAGTTTTTTTTTTTTTAGTGTGTTTTGATTTGTCAAAATGACGTCGATTTTTAAATTTTAGTTACATTGTTACAACATTTTTCATATTAATCTTCCACAAATTAATTGTACATTTCAATAGATGATATTTAGTTTTTGGCCTTTAAAGAATCGTTTTGTTGATTGGTCTAGTTTATTTTGTTGCGCAGTGGATAATCCACCATTCTTACAATCAGCTAAATCATTAATACAATAAAAATTTCTCCAATCACCAAAACTGGGGCTTTTTTTTTTTTTTAATTTAAATGCAAAGATATGTAAATTGAAGACTCCTGAATTTAGCATGAAAATTGTCCAGCCTAGCTGTTTGATTTTCTTCCTAGTACTAAAGTTATGCTATCGATTCCTCAATGAAGCAAAATTTGTCTCTCCTTTTTTCTTCTTTTTTATTTCCCAATTTTCAGGTCTTCTCAAAAAGTAGAGAAAACAAAAGGGCCTTGTCAAATTTCAGCTTAACTCAAAGTAGCAAAAGACTAAAAAATAAAAACGGGGCATATGCACGGTGACAAAAAAGGGCTGAGGCAATATATAATCCTAAACAATTAATTTTTTTCTAATTTTATAACTAATGTATTGATAGTTTTTCCTTTAAATATACTTTTGTTGAAATTGGAAATATAATGTTTTATTATTTTAGTTTTGATTAATGAAATTATTTTTGTAACATTGATAATTAGTTATTTTAATTTTTTTTACATGAGTAAAAAGGACCCACTTTTGACTGAAGCTCTTTTTATTTTTAATTAGTTATTTATAACTCTACGGTTTACACCCCACACACAGAGCACTTACAAAAATTTTTATTGGCTTGGAAGAACCTCACCCCATTTGCACACACCTCTCACATCTCTTTCATCATCCCTTGCCTCATGATGTGGAACATATTGAAAGAAAGAAACATGTGTAGACATGAAAATGTTAAGTTTTCATACTTCAGGATTATCACTCGTGTTCATAATCATTTATCCCTTTGTTCAAAAGCTAACTTGTTTCAGAAGCAGACTTGGAAAGGCTCTGTGGATATTGCCTCCTCTTTAGGCTTCACTACAAGATCTATCTCCATACTTCATCATTTACTTGTGCTATGAAAGCCCCATAATCCCTCATGGATCAAATTGATGCGCAGAATGGTACATCAGAGATAGGGGGTATACTACGAGACAATAGGGGAAACACAATTTGGGTCTTCTCTGATTACATCCCTCAGGTTACTAATCCACTACATGCTGAATGCAGAGCATTGGAAATTGGTCTATCACACAGTTCTGTGCTCAATGTGATTCATCTCTGGATAGAAGTTGATTATCTTATTCTTTGTAATATCATACAGAAAAACTTGCCAGGCTCTTGGTATGTTAGATTTTCCATTGTAAAAATTAGAAATCAGTTGTACAGCAGGAATTATAAGGTCTCTCATATCTTTAGAGAAGGGAACAAAGTAGCAGATTCCCTTGCTAACAATGGTCATTCCTTACACACACAAAACACTTATTCAGATGATGATCTTCCGCTCCCAGCAAGAGGATTTGCACGCATGGATCAACTGGGACTGCCTTCTTTTAGGAGCTGTAGAAATCCGTAGGATCTTTTAATTTTTCTTCATTCTTGTAACTACTAAACAATTTGTAACTCCAATTGTGTATAAATAAAAAAGGTCGGGGATGTGTCCTTAATCCCCCATCCCACATTGAGATGTTTATGCAAAAAAAACCAAAAAAACTCTACGATTAACTTTTACTTTTGGCTGAAGCCCACCCGTTTCGCCGAAGCCTTCCTTCTAGAAAGTTTTATTTTTCCTGACTATCTGTGCCTATGTGTGAAAGCGAGTATACGCTTATCTTGTAATGCTCGGTACACGACGTCTTTTTGGCCTAGATTTTTAGTCGAGAGAGAGCATCGTAATCATGATTAATGTACATTTCATATGATCCACTTTACATTGGACACTCCATCCTCCGATTTTGCGATAAAACTATGGGAGTCGGTCAAGTACCGTAGCCGGGCTGCTCAATCCCAGACTCAAACTGTCCATACCTCACTTGGGCCCATAATATTCGCTTACGCATAAGGATATATGTGAGATCCTTATTGATTCAATGTCAATAGGTATCAAGAATCAATCCCATCACGTTCAAGCAACTAACATGATTTCATGATTCAAAATAATGAAACTCTTTGTGGTTTTATAGACATGATTTTCGAGGGAGTCGGAATAATGTTTGAGTTGAGATTTAAGGATGAAATGCCATTAAGTTTGATATCTTGAGATTCTAATATAAGAAAATAGTAGTGTTTCTGCTAGTACAATTTATATAAATCAAAAAACTCGAATCGGTAAAATTTTCAAAGTAAACAAAATAGAAATTAGCATGAATCATATGTTCAACATACTATTCCTAAAATAGATATGCCCCATATTATAAATGTTTGTTTCCCAAGATAAGACGAGAAAATCGGATTACATATTACGGCGAACTGAAAATTATGCCTTAAAATCTTCACCAAAAATTTAAATTGCAAGAGTTTTGGAGGAATATGAAATTTTTATGAGATTTTATGTGTTTTTTTCAAATGTGACAAACAAGTCATTTTTATAGGAATAAGTATCACATTTCACCAAAAAATATTTGTCATTTATTATTGAAAATGTTAAAATTAAATTCGTCCTTTACTATTTAAAATGTCAAAAATAAATCTTCACCCTTTGTATGTTCATTCCTATTGCTCCAATGGAGATGGGAAAATATTAGGAATGACCCAATTTTAAAGCCCATATACAACTTTAACATCACTTATTCAAAATGATCAAAAATAGCCTTTTATTGTTATAACCCCAAAATACCTCTTATATTAAATTGAAGGCAGACTAATGGTTTTTACATGTTTTAAGGGCAATAAAAATAGTATCGAACCTAGGTTTATTAAGAACTTTTAGTTAAATTTATTATATTTTTGTAATTAACAATTAGTGAGGAGAATTTTTCGAGAATATGGATTCGGACAATTGTCCGAGATGTACACCTTATAGGATATATCTTCAAATTTTGATGATGTATGAACAAGAATACTAGGACAATATAGCATATTGGAATCACCAATATGAGAAAAAGAACGCGAGAGCCGATAGGAAAACTTGAGACAACTGCGAAAGACAAGCGGCATATTATATAAGTTTCTTCACAAGAAACCAAATATTATATATCGATCGATGAATCATCAGAAAAAGCTTGATGAAAATGCCCATCAAAATAATGATTTATGATGGAGTAGAGCGGAGCTTTAACGAGATACATGCGAGACAAATCTAAGTTCTTAGAAGATCTTAGAGAAGTCCAGAAGACGGTGCAAAATTATGGCAACCGCCATATTCATCTAACATCACAAGTTCATCAGATCCAGAACCAGATTGAGACGATGGTGAAGTATCAGAAGGAAACACTTGAAATCCTTCATGATATTCAGAAATGAGTCAAGAACCTGGAGGACAGACCAAGTTCATCCGGAGGAAAGAAACGTATTGATTTTGGAACAGTACCCTATTTACATCAAAAAGGGAAACCAACCGAAGTCAAACGACAAATGACAGATGAGGAGAAGCTTATCGCCATCATCAAGGGAAAATCTGTCACAAACTAAAAGGTGATGGATATGGAAAAGATGAATCTTAAAGATCTACATGACCTTGCGGAATCCTTCGCAGGATTAGGAATTGTAGATTTAAAGATGAACGCATGAGATGGAACAACTTTGGTTACCTATGACCCCCAAGGTAGACCAATTCCACCACCACAAGTAAATCCCAACATTGCAGAAAGTTCAGGCTCAAATCCTGAATACCCGGAGGAAAAAATGCCTCACGTCGGAGATTTTAATACAAGGAGAGATCCTATTATAGGAACTTGACAATCCAAAAGGCCAAATTTATACAATACGCCTTATGGGAAATTGCAGCTCGATCCTATACATCCATACGGATTGATGCTAAATCTGGATATCCCAGATTTTAAAAATCGAGAAGTCCTTATAGATGAATGGGTGACTATGAGGGTTGCGGTAAGGAGAACCCTCAATCTTACGAAGGATGCATTCATTTTACTCCTCGAGATGAGTCTTGAAGGATGTAAGGATTGCATGGGATATGACCGAAAGCAAATATGAAAAGTGTGGTCACATTTGGAGAATCATTAAAATGAATTGTCGATGATATGGCCAAATTATTCAAAATCCATTTTATTGGCATGTGCTATTTTGAGGGATTAGAAGAAGAAAAAAGAAAAAGATACAAACAAGCCCTCTACTGCCTCGAGTTATATGATATTTGTAATATTGACGAATATATCAAGTTGTTCACTGAATACCGGTGGAAGTCTAAGATTGGAGACAAAGAAGCTTCACAACTATTCTTTGCGAAGATCCCGAGTCCCTGGAGAGAAATGTTGATCCGGGAATACAAGAGTGCAACTGATTTAGATACAGTGGCTAGAAGAATGTATTTCTTAAAGGCCAAGTTATCTGAATGGTTCTACCAAGCAACACTATATAAGGATTACAAGAGATTACGAGGAATTAATAAAGTAGTTCCTCTATGTTGTGTAGATGATGATATCCCAACAGTTGTGGGAGGTCAACCACGGCGACATAAAAAGAAGAAGGAGAGAAGCCATCCATACCGCCGGGGAAACAACAACAAAAGAAGTAGGTCTTCATGGAGACCTAGAAGGTTCTGGTTAAAACAAAAGGTCCGAAGTTACAAATCAGGGAGCAGGAGTAGAGCCTCATCATCAGGTTCAAATCAAGCAAGTACCAACAGAATCACGGGGAGAAGAACTTTCAGGCGAGCTCATACCAGAGCTAATGAAAGTTTCAAAGATTGTAATTCCTGGACATGCGAAGCAAGATGACATATCTCAACAGATTGCTCGGATAACCAGAAACGAGAAGTTAGATAGTTGAAGCTACACGTAAATCAAAGAAGTTGTCTACTATCAAGATCTTATACAAGTGTATCAATTTGAGGATATACCCTCGGATGAAAGCATCTATGAAGAAGAGATCTATTCGATGATGGAAGTGACTCACTTCGAGAATCGAGTGAAGAAGAAATTCTCCGGAGACGGTTAGGGAGGATTGTTGGGAAATTAATTTTTAGATTTTGATGAATGCCATGTAAAACTTAGAATAGAAAGTTGGCACCCCATTTTTGTTGTAAATTGCATTGTAATAGATAGTTTGGTCGAGCCGTGAGTTAAGTCGGCTATGCGAGAATATGCAAGAAGTCAATTGGAGACTAGAAGGAAGACTTCATTTGTGAGGCGGTGAGTGTGGCAAAGAAGAGAAGACGGGAACTCATTGGAGGTGCAAGCGAGTGAAGTGTCGGTCAAGTCAACTCAAGATAGCCAAGTCTCAAGTTGAAGTGATAGATGAGTCATCCAATGATTGGAAGGTGACTTGAAGACATCCGGGGAAGTCAAGGAAATGTCAAGTCTCAGACAATCGTAAGAGATCCGTTGCACGTAAGTCAAGAGAATTACTTAAACAAGTAATACTTCCATAACGCCTTTCTTAAAGTGCTCGACCCCGAGAAGCGTGCAAAAGGAATAAACCAATAGGAAGCTCTACACTGTGATCGAACTCTTGAAAGTCAAGACTCATTCATACGAGGAAATGTCAATTTCAAGAACGCAACAAGACAAGCCAACGACCACAAGTTTCTTTTGAAAATTAACCTATCTCTTCAACGGGCAAAGTTTCAAGAGAACACTATAAAAGGCTGAGGAATTTATCTGAGAAAAGGTTAAGAACTTTGTTACCTGGAACTTTCAAGCTATTATCCAAACTATAACCTACTCAAGTCATTCAAGTTCAATCCTCAAGCCTACATTACGAAGGAAATCAATCCAACACTCACCTGTGAAGGAAAGACCACTTCAATCAGTTGAAGAGGAAACATTTGAAGAATCAAGGGGTCTACATTCCACGGGGGATTATAGAAAGGTTCAAGATCGAACCAGTCTCAAGTTTTTGGAGGGCTTCGTGATCAAATCCAAGAAGCTTGAGCAAGTGGGCTGTAGTAGCAAGACAGCTGCCCTGTGAAGAAGCCGAGTCGCACGAGAAGCCGGTTTGTGTGACCAAGGCATCTCGGACCGAGTCCCAAAGGACCAAGTCATTTGTGTGATCAAGACTTGCATCTGGACTGATAACCACTTTGTATATTGATCAATACTTAGTGGATTCCTCCAGGAGTTGGAGAAGAGAGAAGTAGAAGAATTACCCCATCTTCGAACCTCTATAAAAACTTATTGTGTCATTTACATTTCAACACTTTAATTTCTGCACATTATTTCAATATTTGCTGATAAATTTGCTATCCAATTGATAATCAACAAAGTGCTAAAATCAAGCATCAAAACAAACTTAACCAAATTCAAGGGTGTTAAGTCTTCCATTGAAAACATATCACGGTCAAGTAAAGTTTAGTCAAAACAATCGAGTTATTCTATCAACGGCTCGATCGAGTCTATTGAGTGGCTAACTATTTGATTAACTAACTTAGCTGTCCATCAAGGACTCATTTGTGAAGTATTAACTCAACGCGTTTTAAAAGGACAAAATCGAAAAGTTGGTAAGGTTTATCCAAACCCCCTTCTAAACCTTACACTCACACCCCTTGGGACCTACAAGTGGTATCGAGCGGTTGGTTCATTGAGCCTTCCGTGACAAGTTACCGAACTAGATCTCCAATCTTTCAAAGCTTGCTTTAGCACTTGATCTTTCAAAACTCTTTTAATCAAGCAAAGTTATTATCATGGAAGCAAATTTGACACACATCCCTATGTTCACAATTGAAGAATTTGATGATTGGAAAATTCGTATGCGAGCTCGTCTATCAAAGATTACACGATGAAATGTGGATAGTAATAGAAGATGGGCCAACGCAAATCTTAAAAGTGAACACAAGCGCAAGGAGAGTCATTGCGGTGAAGGAGAATAGGATCTTTGCTCCCGGACCGGCTATGGTTGAAAAATCAAGAGTGAATGGACAAATGATGACAGGAAAAGATATAACTTTGACAACGTGGCCAAGGACATTCTTTACAAAACCTTGGACAAAGCCATGTTCAACAAAGTCAAATCATGCAAAACGGCAAAAGAAATCAGGACAAGCTAACCTTGATTTGTGAAGGTTGAGCAAATCAAGGAAAATAAACTATCTGTTCTTTGTACAAAAATTTGAAAATTTTAAGATGCTTGCGGGGAGAAACCTTGGATCAATGGATGTTCGGTTCACGAAATTACTAATGCACTATCTCGCACTTGGAAAAGAATATACGAAGGAAATGTGTATGAAAATTCTAAAAAGTCTCCCGGTGAGTGGGAAATGAATGTCATGGCTCGAGACATTCCATGGACCTATCAAAGACATCCAACCATAAGCTATTCTCGATCTCAAAGCCTACGAATTTGAAATGAGAAGAAAAGACCAAGAGGAGACAATTTTGTGCCCAAAACAATTTGCTTTAATAGTTAAGGATGGTAAAAGAGCGAGGTCAAAGAAGTCATTGACCAAGAGGAGATCACTGCGATGGTTAAAAGGTTTAACAAGTTCTTCAATAAGAATTACAAAAGAAGCAAATGTGAATCCTCCAGAAGACACTCGGCTCCTCCAAGTCAAGGGAAGATATACCACCCAAGAGAGCGAGCATTAAAAAGTTGAATATCAAAGAGTCGACAATCCAAGGATGGAAAGAATCGATCAAAAAGTTGAAAATCTATTCGAACTGCAGCAACCCGGTCACTATGCCATTGAATGCCCATATCCTGTAATCAACAAATACAGGAATGAAGAGGAAAGAAAAATCTTCAGAGAAAGAAGACAAGAGAAGAAAAAGGCAATGTTGGCTGCAGAGACTGCTGAGACAGTCAAGTCAAAAGACACAGCAGACTCGGAGAGTAGTGAAGCTGACTACTCAAGTGACTCGAAGAAGAAGCCTTGATTTGTCTAATGGCCAAAGAATAAGACCAACTCCGACCAAGAAGATGAGGTACACTCTAACTCATCTTACTCGGATACTAGTGATAGTGATTGTGACACACACACTTCATCACCCACTGATCTTTATGATTCATTAGGCAAATGATGAAAGACTTTGAACACATTAAATCCTCACACACACTACTAAATGAGGAAAATAACCTACTCAAAAGCCAAACTCACAACCGACCAAGGAGCCGAGTACTCTAAGTCACATAGTCGATGAGAATAAAAATCTAAATTTGAAAATGCTAAGTTAATAGCAGAGATAGTGCTATAGAAAAGAGGGAGAATGACCTCAAAAATGTGATTGCCTCATTCACTAAGGCATCTAAATCCTGGATGATCTTATTATGAGTCAAAGAGAATGTGGAGATAAGACATGCTTAGGATTTAATTCCTCGTGCTATGTCAAGCTCCAAAAGTGATTTTGGAAAAAGGATCTTCAAGTAATGAAGCATCTCAAAATCCAAAACTCCAAATGGTGCACACACATTTATTCCAAAGCACAATCACAAGCAAACGGCCTTGGTTATAAAGGAAAAGGAAAACAACCCGAGTTGAGTGTCTTTGAGAGGACAAGCGAGAAGAAATCGGCCGAGTTCCTCGGCCCGAACTCCAAACAAGAAATACTTTGTAAAGAAGAAACAGAGCTACCAAAAGCCCCGAAGTTCTATAAAAGGAACATATATGATGGGAATGGTAGAAAGTACCCAAGCCAAGCGATTGGAATAATGTGAACTATCAAAGCAAAGACCTATGGAATATAAACCTAAATGGCAAGGGCCTTAACTCAAAGAAAGGCCATTCCAAAGGCATAAGAGCTATCATCAAAGACACATATGCACCTAGGCACTACACTCGAGAGATATCACAACTATCCAATGAAGGCAATTGCTAAAACACATGCACAAAGCTTACGGACAAAAGAGAGACAATTTGTATGAACCTAGAACCCCAAGCAATTTGCCAAAGTTAATTATGATTATGGCAGCGATAGATGGCAACCTCTTAGAGTCAAAGCATTTGGCTATAGGTTGGTTGGATCATCTTACAATACTAACCCCTCGGGACCTAGACAAGTATGGGTACCTAAAACCTAATTTCCTTGATTGCGGAGTTCAAGGAGCAAAGTGAGTGCAAGGAACCTGGTATATGGATAGTGGCTATTCTAGACACATGGCGGGAAACAAGAAAAATGTCAAAATTCAAGGAGGTTAGAGGCGCAAAAGTCATATTTGGAGAAATGAAGCTCCAGGAGAAATAAGAGGCATTGGATCCATCAAGAAAATGGATTAGAAATTACAGATGTTGCATATGTAGAAGGCCTCAATTTTGACTTACTAAGCATACGTCAACTCTGTGACAAGGGCTATAATATTGCACCGCTACATATGGATCTATTTGGTCCGTTGAACCAACTAGCATAAGTGGGAAGAAATACACCTTGGTGGTAGTAGATGACTACTCAAGATACACATGGACAATATTCATGTAAGAAGAAAGAAACTCGCAGAAGGCGCCACTTGGTGATGAAGAGAATCCAAAATGAGAAGAGTCAAACCATTATCAAAATAAGATCGATGACAGAGAACCGAGTTTGTCAATGGTATAATAACTCGAGATTGTGTTGAAAATGGTATTGGTCATGAATTATCGTGACAAGGACTCCACAAAGAAATGGAGTTGCGAAAGAAGGAAACAAGGACCATGCTATGAAACAGGTCGCTAAAAGATTTTGGGTGAAGAATAAACACAAAGATGCTATACTCAAAATAGATGCATGATAAACAGACGGTGACAAAGACTCCGTATGAGATTTGGGAGGAGAAAGCCAAATGTTGCATATTTTAGAATATTTGGATGCAAATGCTTCATCCACAACAATGGCAAAGACAATTTAAAGGCTTTTGATGTTAAAGCGATGAAGGTATCTTTTTGGGATACTCGGTCACCAAAAGCAAAGCCTAAGAGTGCTCAACAAGAGGACAATGGTTACGAAGAATCCATCCATGTGTCGTTTGATGAGCCCAATGTAAATGGAGAAGACATTGAAGAGTCGGTGATAAGTCAATCACCCAACCATGCAAAAAAGTCCCTATGTTAAAGCCGAAGTTTGGAATTATAAACCCGGATGAAGATGATATAGCCGAAGTCTCAAAGACGGTGGAAAATCAGCCTAAGTGATGATGAGAGAGAGTGATCAAAATAACACCAAGCAAGACGAATGAATCCACTAACTTACTCCAACTCCGATGTAAGATGGCCGAGAGACCATCCACCGTGAACTCGATCATTGGAGATGTAAGAGAAGGTGTAAAGACCAGATCGAACTCAACAAGAAGCAATGTTCACTTGCTTTATCTCACAAATAGAGCCAAAAGATGTGTCACAAGCATTGGATGACACACATTGGATTCAAGCCATGCAAGAAGAGTCAATCGGTTTAAAAGGAACAAAGCGTGGGAATGGTTCAAAGACCGACCCATCAAAATGTTATTGGCACTAAATGGGTGTTCGTAAACAAGATGAATGAGGAAGCGGTGAAGGATGGAACCTTCATAAGTCGACAAAATACACCAGAGATTAAATGAAGAAATTTGGCATGGAAGAGAAGTCTTCGTGAAAATACCAATGAATACATCATCAAAATGGATATGGATGCAGATGGCAAGCACGTGGATCAAACAAGATCTGAGCACTTATTGGATCATTGCTCTATCTCACGGCAAGCGGGCGGACATCACATTTTTGTAGGTGTATGTGCAAGATTTCAATCGCTCCAAAAGAAAGCCACATGATCATGAAAAAGAATCTTGAGATATTTGAAAGGAAGCCAAGAAGTTGGCTTATGGTATCCTAAGGAAGGAGGATTCAAACAAATTGGTTATTCAGACTCGACTATCTTTGGATGTAGAGTTGACGGAAAAAGTACCTCGTGTACATGTCAAATGCTTGGAAATAGGCTAATTTCTGGTTTAGCAAGAAGCAAAATTCAATAGCCACCTCCACCCGTTTGACAGAATACATAGCTGGCTGGCACTGTTGTCAGCTCAAGTCTTATGGATGAGACAACGGCTAGGAGACTATGAAGTTGAAGAAAAGGAAATTCCAATTATGTGTGAAAACACAAGTGCAATTGCAATCACTCAAAATCATGTGTTGCACTCAAGAACAAAGCACATTGATGTCGATATCACTTCATAAGAGATCATGTTGAAAAAAAAGGACATCACCTTGGAATATATCTCAACCGATAAGCGATTAGGTGATAAATTCACAAAACCATTATGTGAATCAAGATTTGAAGAACTCAAACATGAATTAGGGTTAATTGAGTGAGTTGACACTCGGAAGAGTCGTGAGAAAAGAGATGAAACACGAAAATATGAAAAAGAGTGAACTCTTGAATCGCCTAAGTGAATCACCAGATCGGAGAATCACCGCATCGAGTTAGTGATTTGAGTACCTATGTGCAAAGAGAGAAGAGTTAAATCGGCCTAAGGAATAAGCCGAGTCATTTATGAGCAAAGTAACAAAAACGCATCATTTTTACTAAGCGGGAATGTTTTTAAGAATGACGTCAAGATAATTATGGCGTGTCTGATCAAAAGTCGCATACCAAGCTTATGATTGGATATAAATGCTTTTGCCGCATTAAATGCGAGAAATTAAATGTTAATCGGCGTGTCTAAGCCGTTGATCTTGATCAAATTTCAAAACCACCCGCACGCCCTTTCATAACCCATACATATACCGTTTCGTCCAATTTTCTCTCACTTTACCAAAATGTTCATCGCTTCTCGAAAGCAAAAAAAAGAAATTTTCTACTCACGATTTTGTCAAGTTGGGAAAACAAATCCACACCGGGTCTATCTTGTGGATTTCGACGGCATGATCAAACAGGGTCGACCACACCCTTGTGAAGAAGATAAGAGAAGCTAAAAAGTCCGGATCAAACCATTTTTGACGATGGAGTTTCCGATGACCTACGTGGAAGAGGTCGCACGATTCTACGTGAACGCGAAGTTCACGATGAGGGCATCAAGTCCTCTGTTCACGGAAAAGAGTTCACCATCATGCCAAGGATCCGCACACATTCATTCTTTGGCGAAGGAGTACGAGAGATTTATGAAGCGATGTTAACCTTTCTTTGCTTGGAAGGAAGAGCCAAGCCCGACTGTCGCGAAGGTTGTCTACACATTTTGAGAAGAAGTTTCGCTAAATGAATATTACCACAAGTTCTTTGGACATTGTTGCAAAGTGTGTGGACATCAAATTTGGAAGCTTTAACCACCGTCCAAAACTAAGTCGATCGTGATGGTGTGATCATAGAAGAAAAGAAGGTGAACTGGGCTGAGTTTGTATACGACTCTGCGAGAATATTGGGAATAAATCCTTCAAGAAGGATGGTTCGTTTGGAGGATCCCTGGGTGCGGCCTGGTGATTGGCGGATGATGGAAGTTAAAGGAGTCCTCTTCGACACGGAAAGGCATTCCATGTCAACAAGAAAATGTTTGGTCTATTCGTCCGGAGCACGAGAGAGCATATGCCAAGAGAGCCGTCACGAGTGAGGAGAATCACTGGCCTCTGAAGAAACAATTGTCTTCTCATCTCCCTAGAAGAAGGCTGCCCCCGCAGACTACAAAAAGCTGCCTCTGCGAGCAAAGAAAAAGAACACCAAAGATGCACTGCCGCCCTCGCGGCCCGCAGCGGAGAAGGAACCTCAAATACCTTCTCTCGGTTGTCAAGAAAAGGAGGATCGATAAGAAGAGACGGCGGCTCCTCGAAAAAGATAACTTGCCCCCGCCGCCCGGACTCGAAGAAATCGTATCCGAGCAGAAATCCCTCGTAAGGACTAAAAGAAGAAGAATTTTCAAGCGATCGAGCTTGAGAAAACAGTGAGTCCGCCACTCACCGAACGGATCGCGGAGACAATCGGAGAAGTAGAGTCTCTTAAAATCATTGATGAAACAACCAAGTCTGCAGTAAAAACCGATCACAGAGGCAACTTGAAGACACACAAATGTAGTCGAGCAATTTGAGACACAAGAAATAGCCGAGAAAGCAAACTCTCCTGTTGACGGGTTGTATCCCCTTTTGCAATGACGCCACCGAGGTGTGAAGCACCAAAGTTTGCTACCTTCAATCCCCGAGAACGAGGGACGCAGGGAGAATATGATAAAGATGACGATGATGTGATGATCCTATCCCCACCATATCCGGACATCCAAAATCGTCATGCGAGAATGGAGGAAGTGGAAACCGAGTCGATCCAGGAACAGATTCAAAAGACTCGAATTTATTGAAGAAAGAAGATGAACGTTGAACTTTCTCGGATTGACTCGTGGTCCAAGCACTAGATGAATTGGAGTGATGAGGATGCGGACCCTCCGCCGCTACTGGAAGAATTGGAGATGCAGCAAGCCATGCGGGAATCTAGGGTCCTACATGAGCAACGATTATTGGAAGGATCGGGGAGTCTTCCACATCTCACCGGAGATTGATCCGATGGGAGTGGTGCAACATATTGCCATGTTGTCGCTGCTCACCACTTCCCCGCTCACTCGAAGAAGGTGTTAAGGAATCGGCGATGAACCGGGATTGTGGGGATCCCGTCGAGCCAACCCCAATGGCCGAACACTCAAAGGGAACAGCCGGGAGTCCGAGACGAGTGACCCCATTCCAAGTCGCTCAACCGGTGTGCCGGTGAGGGGGAACTCCTCCACTGCAGCAAAGAAGGTTGGAGGATGTTCGGTGACTCCACAACGAATCTTGGAGGCGAAGTGGAGAAGGAACAACAAATGAATACACAACAAGTTGTCACCGATTTGTGAGGCTCGAAAGTTAAATCGGTGTCTCGGTGAAGTGCCAACTACTCTGCAGGCCAATGACGCCGCCGATGCAATCGAGGCACATGAAGGAAGCGAATCGCCGGGAGTTAACACTGGGCAATGAAAGTGCAATCCATGGAGTTGATGTTAGATAAATGTTTTTATCATGATTTTGATCATTATGTTCGATTTTTTTCAAATGAGTTTTTAAACCAAAACAATGTCCCTAAATGTTGTCTAAATACTTCCGATCAACTTAAAATGTTTTTACTAATTTTCGGAGTATTTTTTGGAGTTTATTTTCGATAAAAAATTGGACAACACATTTGTTTCAGCTCGACCGGTCGCCCTATAGGGCAACCCGTACTTGAGTTGAGTTGAGAAACGAGAAAATGGGGCGTAAGAAAAATAGGGCGGGGCGGCGGCCGACTGTGGTCGGCGGTGAGGGCGACCTATACCGGGAGTTGGATTTTTTGTTCCGACTTCTCTGTTTCGTAAATTCTTCAAGTCCAACCGTCATGACTAAAGGCGACGGTCGCACCCCTCCGACCGGTCCCCTGTGTAAAAATTCGCAGAATTCAATTTCAATCTTATCTCTCGACCGGTCGAACCCCTGTTTATCGAAAACTATCCGTTGCGTTTTGACGACTTTTCCTATTTTGTGGGATTGATTTCTAATGACTATATTGATCATTTTAAATGGTTTCTTTTGCAGCAAATCACTCCCCAAGGAGGAGCCAATGTCGGAAATGAAAGTCAAGTCCTCTCCTATAAATAGAGGCTTCATTCAAGCAACAAGATACAACACTTCATACAAGCAAAGAGCAATTGAGCAAACACTTTCATATATCTTGTTGTATTAGCCTAAGCACTTTCACTTGCACAAATTTGAGGTCTAGGCTTTCAATTCTTGATTACACTTGTACTCATATTGTATCAATCATTATTGAGTTGTAATCCGATTTTTGTCATCATTCAACACAAGACATCCTTGTGAGTATTCTTGTGGTAATAATACACTTGGGTGATCTAGGTGATAGGTGTTTGAAGGTTGTGATAATCTTCAAAGGTGTTTGTAAGAGGGTTGTGGTAATCCTCAAGGTGTTTTAAGAGGGTTGTGGTAATCCTCAAGGTGGTGAAAGAGGGTTGTGGTAATCCTCAAGGTGTTGTATTAATTTTTGGTAAATTAATAAAATTCTTTTTCTTTTTGAAATCCATCCCGGATATCTTGGGGTGGTAGTAGATTAGGCCCTAGGTGGGTTGAACTACTATAAATCGGCGTGTGCTATTTACTTTCCGCATTTAGCATTTTATCTTTGCTTGAGTTTTTCGAAAAAAGAGGGCAAAAAATGAAAAACGGGATAATCTATTCACCCCCTCTAGATTATTGTAGCCACTTGGACTAACAAGTGGTATCAAAGCCAAACTCTTTGGCTAGCTCGTTCGAGTAAAGAGGAAAGATCCATGGCTACAAATGATGCTTATCTCACCACCGGCGCTCCACCAATAAGCCACCGCTATTCAACGCCAACAACTACGCATTTTGGAAAGACCGTATGGAGTGCTTCCTACAAGGGTGCGGTTTCGACATTTGGAATGTGGTCATTGAAGGAGTTGATCAACCAACAAAGAAATCGGAGGATGGCACCTTAGCTCCTAAACCTTTCAAGGAGTTTGATGAAAACGACAAAAAGGCTTTTTCTCTCTAAACGGTAAGGCCTTAAATATTTTGCATTGTTCTCTTACCGCCACCGAGTACAATCGTATAAGAGGCATAAGGTCGGCACATGAGGTTTGGGAAAAATTGGAGACAATCTATGAAGGGACTAAAAAAGTCAAGCAAGCAAGAAAAACCATGCTTGTTAAAGACTTGAAAACTTTAACATGTATGACGGCGAAAGCATCTCCAAAAAATGGTGGAAAGGCTTGAAAATATCGTCAATCCTCTTGTGGCCCTCGGCAAAGTCATTTCAAGAAGACAAGGTGACCAAAGTATTAAATGCTCTTCCCACTCATGGTCCGAAAAGGTAACGGCAATCACGGAGGCACAAATCTTGAGACACTCAAGTTTGACGAGCTTATTGAAATCTACTCATCTATGAAGTCTATCTCAAGGAGAGGAAAAATTCCAAACCATCCACAAATCAATCGGGTATGCAAATTATTCCTAAAGGTCTTGCTTCTTCTTCTAATAATGCATACTATGATAATGATAATGATGATGAGGAGACAAGAGCGCACTTGTTCGAAAATTTGCAAAATTTGTGAATAAAAATAAAGCGAGAAAACCAAGAGATAATGCTTGCTTTAAATGCGGAAAACCCGGGCACTTCATTGCCGATTGCCCGAAGCTCGATGAAGAGGAGCAAAAGAAAAAGAAGCCTTTCACAAAAAAGAAGGCTCTAAATGCGGAAGTCAAAACATGGGATGAACTACTCGAAACAACCGATGAGGAAGGAGAAACCGAACACGGTCTCATGGCCATAGACGATGAAAACAATGAGGTACACTCAAATTCTTCTACTTCCTCCATAGTTGATGACTTGCAATGTGATTTTGATGAATTGCAAATTGAGTTTCAAAATTTAATTGTTAAATACAAAAATTTGAAAAAGGAGCATAAGGAGCTTAAGGTTGAAAAGGAAAAATTATTTACCTCTTATGAATCTCTAGACAAAGCTCATGCTCTTACTCTTACTAGAATTCATTCTCTTGAAACCGAAAAGGAATCGCTCACAAAAGATATTGAATGTTTGAAAAATGATATGCATCGTTTCAACATAAGTACGGATAAAGTCACAAAAATTTTAGATGCACAAAGAGGTGAGCATTCCAAATCGGGACTTGGTTATAAGCCATTTCAAAGTGTTTTTAAGAAAAATAACCAAGGTCCGACTTTTGTACGTGCTAATAATTATAAAACTCCTACTTGTTTTTATTGTGGCAAAGTTGGACATTATGCTAATAATTACAAATTGAGAAATAGCTCAAGACATGTTTGGAGACCCAAAGGTCTCAAGACTAACCCCATGGACCCCAAAATTATAGGGTACCTAAAAGAAATTCTTTTGTAGGTAATAGGGGCTATAACAACAATGGAAGATTCAAAATGGCTCGTGGACAGCGGATGTTCATGCCATATGACCGGGAGGAGAGAACTTTTTACCAACATCAAGCTCCAAGAAGAGGGTATGGTCATGTTCGGCAATGGCAAAGGAAAAATTCTTGGAAATGGAGAAATTGGTAACTCTTCTTTCTCTCTTAGTAATGTTCTTTTAGTTGAAGGGCCTAAGTTTAATTTGATAAGTGTTAGCCAACTTTGTGATTCAAAATATGATGTTTCCTTTAATAAAGAAAATTGCCTTATACTTAAAAATGGTGAAATTATTTGTGAAGCAAATAGAAAAGGCAATATTACTACAAAATTTGTACAAGTGATTTGGTTAGTCAAAATGTTTCTTGTTTAGTCGCCAATAATGATTTAACTAGCTTATGGCATAGGCGACTTGGACATGTTGGATACAAGAATTTGAAAAATATTTACAAAAACCAACATGTGAAAGGACTACCCAAATTAAATTTTGAAAATCTTGGCTTATGTGACACTTGTCAAAAGAACAAATTAGTTAAAAGTAGTTTCAAGCCCAAAACGAAATTTCCACAACCAAACCCCTACAAATGCTTCACCTTGATTTGTATGGGGATATTGGTACGGCTAGTCTAAGTGGAAAACATTACACTTTTGTTATCGTCGATGATTTTTCTAGATATACTTGGGCTCTTTTTCTTACCAATAAAAGCGATGCCGTTAATGAGTTTGTTAAGTTGTGTAGACTTATTGAGAATGAAAAAAAAAGAAGACACTATCAAGTCTATTCAAGCGATCGAGGTGGAGAATTTGACGGTGAATTTAGAGTATTTTGTGAAACCAAAGGATATGCTCATAATTTCTCGGCTCCAAGGACACCTCAACAAAATGGAGTAGCCGAACGGAAAAATCGGACATTACAAGAAATGAGTCGGTCCATGCTCAATGAATTTTCACTTCCAAAATATTTTTGGGCGAAGCCGTAAGTACCGCTTGCTATGTCATTAATCGAGTTTATATTCGTCTAAAATGAATAAAACTCCATATGAGCTTTGGAAAGGTAGAACTCCAAATATTAGTTATTTCAAGATATTTGGTTGTAAATGCTTTATTTTGAATACCAAGGATCAATTGGACAAACTTGATCCTAAGGCCGATGAAGGGATATTTATGGGATATTCAACAAAAAGCAAAGCATATCGGGTTTACAATAAGACTAGTGGAGTTGTTGAAGAATCCATCCATGTTAAATTCAATGAAGCTTCGGGAGTTGAAAGAATTCCTAATGATGAAAGTGATGAAGAGGATATTATTGAACAAATTGTTCAAATTGATGATCAACCGTCTACATCAAATGATCAACCGTCCACTTCAAATGGTCCTCAAGAAGATAGAGGTGATATCTCGGATCTTCCCATTGCATTGAAATTTAAGGGAGATCACCCAAAAGATCTTATTATTGGTGATCCCCTTGACAAAGTGATGACTCGGAGAAAATTTTCCGAGAAAGCTCTTATTTCCCAAAAAGAGCCTAAAAATGCTAAAGAGGCTATTGAGGATGAGGATTGGTTCCTAGAGATGCAAGAGGAGTTGAATCAATTTGAAAGAAATGATGTATGGGAATTGGTACCTTGTCCTCCTTCTCAAACCATTATTGGTACAAAATGGGTATTCCGGAACAAACTTGATGATCAAGGCAATATTATTCGAAATAAGGCAAGGTTAGTAGCTCAAGGGTATTGTCAAGAAGAAGGTATTGACTATGATGAAACTTTTGCACCCGTAGCACGTTTAGAAGCTATTCGTATTTTACTTGCCTATTCTTGTTTTAAAAATTTCAAACTTTACCAAATGGATGTTAAATCCGCTTTCTTAAATGGTATTATTCAAGAAGAAGTCTATGTAAAACAACCTCCGGGGTTTAAAAATTGTTCTAGGCCTAATGATGTTTACAAACTTAAAAAGGCCTTGTATGGTTTAAAACAAGCACCCCGTGCATGGTATGATAGACTTAGTTCTTTTCTTTTACAAAATGGTTTTATAAGAGGTAATGTTGATACAACTCTATTCGTTTTTGAAAAAGAGCAAGATTGTTTACTTGTGCAAATTTATGTTGATGATATTATCTTTGGTGCTACTAATGATTCTTTGTGCAAGAAATTCTCTAAGTTGATGCAAAGAGAATTTGAAATGAGCATGATGGGGAGCTCAACTTCTTTCTTGGACTCCAAATTAAGCAATGTCAAGAAGGTATTTACATTTCACAATCTAAGTATACAAAAGAACTTTTGAAAAAGTTCGGCATTGAAGAAGGAAGAACCGTCTCTACTCCCATGGCAACAAATGTCAAAATTGACAAAGATGAGAAAGGCAAGTCCGTGGATGAATCAAAGTATCGAGGTATGATTGGTAGTTTACTTTATTTAACCGCTAGTAGACCGGACATTCTTCATGTCGTATGCCTATGTGCTCGTTTTCAAAGCAATCCCAAAGAATCTCATATGAGTGCCGTTAAAAGGATTTTTCGATATTTGAAAGGCACCATTCAATATGGTTTATTTTATCCAAAGAATGAAAATTTTTGTCTTAAAGGTTATAGTGATTCGGATTATGCGGGAAATATTGATGATCGGAAAAGTACTTAGGATCATGTCAATTTTAGGCGATTGCCTAGTTTCTTGGTTTTCAAAGAAGCAAAATGTGTTTTCGTTCAACGGCCGAAGCGAATATATTTCCGCCGCATTTTGTTGTACTCAACTTCTTTGGATGAAACAAACCTTAGCGGATTACAAATGCTCTTTTGAAAACGTACCTATCTTTTGTGATAATATATCCGCTATAAATATTGCTCAAAACCCGGTTCATCATAACCGTTACTAAACATATTGAGATTAGACATCATTTTCTAAGGGATTGTGTTTCAAAACGTAAAATTGAGATATCTTTTGTACCATCTCAAGATCAATTAGCGGACATTTTTACAAAACCACTATCTTCCGAGATTTTTCATCAATACGAGCTCGGTTAGGCATAATGCATATTGAATGAAGCTCACGTTTGCATTTTGCACGTTTTTAAAACTTAGGGCTTAAAAAAAATCGGATTTTTGGTTGAAAATTCGGATTTTGGAAAAACCGACAGACAAGTGGTGAAAGGGTTGAGGGCAACCGATCGCCCTCAACGTCGACCGTCGCTTCAACCACGACCGGTCGCCTAAGCAAAATCTTGGATTAAAATGGTTCTGTCTCCCAGCATTCGCAACTCTAACATATTTTGGCCATTTTTTGTCCCCTTTGCCAAATTCTCACATATTTCATTCAAAAATGGTTTTCATGCATTTTTCACAACATGGACATTATATAGCATGATCATCATCATTATGGCTCATCATTTCCGATCAAATGGTAATAATTTCTCTTCTTTTGCTCAATTGGGTTGAACCCTTGAGTTAATAACCTTGGTATATTTCTTGATATTTTATGCATATGATTTTGATGAGCTTATTTATTATGATTGAATTGTATAATGATTGAGGTGAATTGGTGATAAAATTTTTTGGCTTGCAACATTTACAAGGGTTATATACAACCTCTTTTATTTTTCACGCACACAAAGTGTTCGATGAAATGTCACAATGAAAATTTCAACTTTTTCATGATTCTCTTGCTTCCAAAAGTCTCCTCCATCTATTGAGATCATGTTTTGCCTAATAAAACAAGCGTATGAACTCTTCATGATACATTTCTCCCATTTGTTTTGGATTTTACGCTTTAATTGCTCAACGGTTAATAAACCATCCCTTTGGCGCACTTTGATATTATTGTATGGTATTTTCACCATCCTAACATTCTTTTTGATGATTCCAAAGGGGGAGAAACAGGATAACAGGATATTGGCTCGTTAGCTCAAGAAAAGCTAATATAAGCTCGCAATAAAAAGCTATGACTTCTTAAAGCCAAAAATACCTAGTCCATGGCTTGAATTTTGGACTCAAATGAAATAGACTATAAGTATTGTGACAGGGGGAGCTTCTTAGCTCATGATGCATCTTATATAAGCTTGTTATAGCTTGTGCTTCTAACTTTTAATAATCGTTTGTTGATATGCTCATAGATAGGGGGAGCTTTGTATGAAATACTTCTAACGGATAGTTTACTTGTAAAACCGGAAAATTTTATTTGTTTTTCAAATCGTCCTCAAGAAAATTGTTTTGGTTTGTAATCATCAAAAGGGGGAGTTTGTTAGATAAATGTTTTTATCATGATTTTGATGATTATGTTGGATTTTTTTCAAATGAGTTTTTAAACCAAAACAATGTCCCTAAATGTTGTCTAAATACTTCCGATCAACTTAAAATGTTTTTACTATTTTTCGGAGTATTTTTTGGAGTTTATTTTTGATAAAAAATTCGACAACACATTTGTTTCAGCTCGACCGGTGGCCGCCCTATAGGGCAACCCGTACCGAGTTGAGCCGAGAAACAGAAAATGGGGCGTAAGAAAAAAGGATAGGGCGACCGGTCGACTGGTGGTCGATCGGTGAGGGCGACCGGTCGGCCGTGGCGGCGACATGCACTGGGAGTTGAATTTTTGTTCCGACTTCTCTGTTTTCAGTAAATTCTTCAAGTCCAACCGGTCACTGACTAAAGGCGACGATGCGCACCCCCCTCCGACCGGTCCCCCCTGTGTAAAAATTCCGTAATTCAATTTCAATCTTATCTCTGCGTGACGGTCGAACCCCTGTTTATCAACAAACTATCCGTTGCGTTTTGCATGACTTTTCCCTATTTTGTGGGATTGATTTCTAACAGCTATATTGATCATTTTAAATGGTTTCTTTTGCGTAAAGCAAATCACTCCCCAAGGAGGAGCCAATGTCTGGAAATGAAAGTCAAGTCCTCTCCTATAAATAGAGGCTTCATTCAAGCAACAAGATACAACACTTCATACAAGCAAAAGAGCAATTGAGCAAACACTTTTATATATCTTGTTGTATTGGCCTAAGCACTTTCACTTGCACAAATTTGAGGTCTAGGCTTTCAATTCTTGATTACACTTGTACTCATATTGTATCAATCATTATTGAGTTGTAATCTTGATTTTGGTCATCATTCAACACAAGACATCCTTGTGAGTATTCTTGTGGTAAAAATACACTTGGGTGATCTAGGTGATAGGTGTTTGAAGGTTGTGGTAATCTTCAAAGGTGTTGTAAGAGGGTTGTGGTAATCCTCAAGGTGTTGTAAGAGGGTTGTGGTAATCCTCAAGGTGGTGAAAGAGGGTTGTGGTAATCCTCAAGGTGTTGTATTAATTTTTGGTAAATTAATAAAATTCTTTTTCTTTTTGAAATCCATCCCGGATATCTTGTGGTGGTAGTAGATTAGGCCCTAGGTGGGTTGAACTACTATAAATCGACGTGTGCTATTTACTTTCCGCATTTAGCATTTTATCTTTGCTCGAGTTTTTCGAAAAAAAGAGGGCAAAATCTGAAAAACCGGATAATCTATTCACCCCCTCTAGATTATTGTAGCCACTTGGACTAACAGTTGAGACTCCAGTGGATGCCACCTCGAGAAGACCCCAAGACAGTGACACGTCGAAGGGATCGTCAAGCCTCGCCGCAGCTTGAGATCGCAGGAGATAATGAAGGCCAACGGGAGGTTGAGACTTCCCTGGGGTAAAGAGACGGAAGTGCAGAACATCCTCATACTCTCATTGATCCATCCGAAAAGGAGATAAGTGCTCTTCACGATTCCCAAGACAATCCTAATGTAACCTTTTGGGATCCGAAGGTGAAAATGAAGTGAGTCATCCCCTATTGTCGATCCAAAAGACTCGGTGAGGATGTTTTCCCAAGCACGAGTAAGTCCGACCTTAAGGCTACTACTCGCCAAACCTTTAATTTTGAAGATGAGCCACCCATGCAAATCTCATCATCGTCCGATGACGCTTCGATATGGCGAGGACCGGTCAACTCATATGGAAAAACCAGCGAGGCCGACGAAGTTGTTGAGACACTGAGGCTCGGCCAGTGGGTCAACTCCACAAATGCATCACCACAAACAGTCAATCGCAGGCTCCCAAGCCGCAGCAGGATTGACCCCACGGGAACTTCACGAGCACAAGTTATCATTGAGCGATTCCTCGTTGCCGTGATGATCCGTTTGAAGAATCATTTCCTTCTCTCTGGAAGTACCGACCTTCATGAAAAAATCAGCTAGAGATCAAGAACGTTTCCATAAACCTGATCCCGTTATTCCAACAGACACCATCGTCCCAGCAGACTTTGACTTTGACGCTGCTGGCAGCCGCCGGTGAGACAAGTAAACAACCGAGGTTCGAGAAGTTTTCAAGGCCATATTTGCAGAGATAGGAGAAGATGGAGAGGCACCAGGCCTCACTGGACATGAGACTGGATAACCGAGACGCAAATCTTACTACCGATCTGCGAGGAATAATTGTCAGGATCTGGGAATGGTGGCAACAACAGCAGACAATGCGCGTAGAACAAGCACGATACTTCAGAACATTGTTCAATAAATTGCTAGTCTGGCGGGCTGAGAATGCTGATATGAAGACAAGAATGCAAGAAAACATCGATCGAATGCATGAATCTCACAACACAGAGATGCAATGCTGCGTGAATTTAATAGGAAGGAGCTTCTGCGCGTAGAGGAGAACATGGATAGGAAATTCAGCCTCCTCATGGCTGAAATGAAGCTGGTAACAGCTGAATCCAACGCCACTCGCTCCAAATTCCGTGCAAAGATACTCCGCAGATTGAAGCATAACTCCGCTTATCACCGCTTAGACTTCATAATTGCTACTTGTTTCGGGTTCCTCTCTCCTTTGATGATGCCAAAAAGGGGGAAGAGGAATACCTAAAAAAGGCGTTGAAAGGATCGAAGGTGAGAAGAAGGACGCAATCGTGAAGGAGAAGACACTAAAAACTAAGAAGAGAGAAGAAGGGAAAATCATTTGAGGGGGAAGGTTCGAAAGATATAACCTTGATGATTGCTAAAACCCCGAACAAGGTCTTGTCACGGTGATATCATCAAAGAAACTCCTAGTGACTCGCCGCTCCAACACTCCGCAGCACTACCCATGGTGAAAAACGAAAAAAAATAGTAGAAGCGGGGATGAAGAAGGTGGAAGGAAAGATGGATGCCCGAGTTATGGATATACTAAAACAACATGGAGACATTCCAATGACAGAGATACCTATGCCATTTCGGATGTCGGAACCGAGCTAAGATCTGTTGATGAATTCAAGACGCCGCATCCGAGGGTTACTTCGCAAACATGTCCATGGCTCAAGCCGGGATTTGTATTGGGAAAAAGGCCTCAAGCTATGTGACGAAGGCCGACAGCAGCTAGACTGGGCGGTCACTCTCATTGGTCACTCGCTAATCACTCAAATTGGGAAAAAGAAGGCCCCAAAGACAATACACGCCGAGGTAGAGGAAGAAGCGGTGGAGAAGGAAGAGGTTTGAGACCTAGACTCTCGCCAAAAACATTGAATATATAGATTCAGGCAAGAAAGGAGGGATCTATTGGGCTGGATTCGATGAAGTAGCCAACCCGCAAGTGGCCAAGAACAATGCCGAGTATGTGAAAAGGATCGAAGAAGAAAATAGAAGACAAACTCAGCTGTGGGAAGAAAGACAAGAAAGAAAAAGAAGAGATGAAGTCGCGAGAAAGGCTTATGAGAAAAAGAAGGCGGTCAAGAAGAGAAGAAGAGAAATAGATCGAGAAGACAGAGTGATGAGGAAAGAAGGAGGCGAAAGGAGATGAAGTGTTGTTGTCCACCCCTTCATGTATTTTACTATGTAAATGCATCTTTATGTAAGTCCTCTCAGTACATCGAATAAAATTGTATAATTTCTATACTTGCGTAGATATAGAATAGCATGGTTACCCTAAGTTCTGTTAAGCTCTGATACACTCAGTAAAACTTGTGTGTAAAGAACAAGAATGTTATGATCAATAAAAGATTGATTCTACGCATACATTCCGTGATTCTACATTATCGTGACGTATCTTTGCTATGTAATTATTGTATGAATGTTTTAAGTTTTGGCATCATCAAGAAGGGGAAATTGTTGGGAAATTAATTTTTAGATTTTGATCAATGCCATGTAAAACATAGAATAGAAAGTTGGCACCCCATTTTTGTTGTAAATTGCATTATAATAGATAGGGCTGGTCGAAAGTGAGTTAAGTCGGCTATGCCGAGAATATGCAAGAAGTGAAGCGGAGACTAGAAGGAAGACTTCACCGTGGCGGTGAGTGTGGCAAAGAAGAGAAGACGGGGAACTAGGATCAAGGTGCGGTGAGTGAAGTGTCGGTCAAGTCAACTCAAGATAGCCAAGTCTCAAGTTGAAATGACGGATGAGTCATCCAATGATTGGAAGTCGACTTGAAGTCATCCGGAAAAGTCAAGGAAATGCGATCAAGTCGAGACAATCCGAAGAGATCCGTTATTAAGTCAAGAGAATTACTTAAACAAGTAATACTCCCATACGCGCCTTTCTTAAAGTGCTCGTCGAAGCGTGCAAAAGGAATAAACCAATGGGAAGCTCGCACTGTGTCGAACTCGAAAAAGTCAAGACTCATTCATACGAGGAAATGTCAATTTCAAGGATCGCAACAAGACAAGCCAACGACCACAAGTGTCTTTTGAAAATTAACCTATCTCTTCAACGGGCAAAGTTTCAAGAGAACACTATAAAAGGCCGAGGAATTTATCTCGAGAAAAGGTTATGAACTTTGTTACGAAACTTTCAAGCTATTATCCAAACTATAACCTACTCAAGTCATTCAAGTTCAATCATCAAGCCTACATTACGAAGGAAATCAATCCAACACTCACTGCGTGAAGGAAAGACCACTTCAATCAGTTGAAGAGGAAATATTTGAAGAATCAAGGGGTCTACATTCCACGGAGGATTGTAGAAAGGTTCAAGATCGAACAGTCTCAAGTTTTTTTGGAGGGCTTCGTGATCAAATCCAAGAAGCTTGAGCAAGTGGGTCAGTAGTAGCAAGGCAATTTGCCCGTGAAGAAAGTCGAGTCATACGAGAAGCCAACTCGTGTGACCAAGGCATCTCGATCGAGTCCCAAAGGATCAAGTCAGTTGTGTGATCAAGACTTGCATCGGGATCGATAACCACTTTGTATATTGATCAATACTTAGTGGATTCCTCCAGAGTTGGAGAAGAGAGGAGTAGAAGAATTACCCCATCTTCGAACCTCTATAAAAACTTATTGTGTCATTTACATTTCAACACTTTAATTTCTCGCACATTATTTCAATATTTTTGATAAATTTGCTATCCAATTGATAATCAACAAAGTGCTAAAATCAAGCATCAAAACAAACTTAACCAAATTCAAGGGTGTTAAGTCTCATTTGAAAACATATCACGATCAAGTAAAGTTTAGTCAAAAATTGAGTTATTCTATCAACGGCTCGAGTCAGTGCGTTGAGTGGCTAACTCTTTGATAAACTAACTTATATGTCCATCAAGGACTCAATTTGTGAAGTATTAACTCTGAACATATTAAAAGGACTAAATTGAAAAGTTGGTAAGGTTTATTCAACCCTCCTTCTAAACCTTACACTCAAACCCCTTGGGACCTACAAGGATATGTCGGGATTCCTCTCTCATACTACGGTTTCTCATAAGACTCTTATGAGAATTATGAAGGAAGATCCAAAGATTCAAATATACGATGGTTTTACGATTGGATCTTTGGAAAAGGATTTGGATAAGATTGGGTTTTGTAACAGAAAACACCAAATTATCCACAGAGTAACTACCAGAGAATTTGCCATCCGGATGGAGTTCACTGGTAACCTGATGGAGATGCAATTGGTCCTTTATCGAGAAATCCAGAAGATCAAAAGCACATTCAAGAGAGAAGTTGCAAACACACTCTCATGGATCCATATCGGAGCCATAAGGGTTATTATTAAAGCAACATTCAAAGAAGGAATAGATTCGCCACTCAATCTTGCTGTCTTTGATAAGCGAATCTCAAATCTCAAGGATTCATGCCTTGGAGCTAAGCGATTCTGAATTTGTATGCGGGAAATTGGCATTTAATGTCTATCCTAGAATTGCATACAATTTGGGAGATCGAGATTTCAACAAGATCCTAACCCTTCATCAAGATTTCAAAAGAGTTGATTTGGTGAAAGAAGGGAATAGACCTTATTTGATCGAGCAAAAAAATACAAAGCGATGGGATAATAACTTGTATTCATTCAAAATACAAGGAGAAGAACGAGTACCTCCAGAGGCTATTGCAGAATTGAGGATGAGCTTAATGGAGAAGCCACAGAGTGATGTTACCATAGAAGATCAAATATCACTCGAGGATATCAAGAAAAAGATCCAAAGGAATTAAAATGAAGATCTTTTGGCATGGTAGGATAAGAACAAGCTGAAAGATTCCTTAAAAGTTAAACCAGGAAAGGAGTATGAGTTTGTGAGATTCAAACCAATCCTTATGAACCAGGAGGATCGTAAGGATATGGAGAAGATACTTAAGGAACATCTTGACCTTAAGTCGATTTCACCAGGAGTTTCTCCATACAACAGTCCAGGATTCTTAGTCAGAAACCATGGAGAGATCAAAAAAGGAAAGCCAAGACTTGTTATTAATTTTGGAGTTCGACGGATATTATATCCCAAGCAGAGAACATCTGGTTAACTGTATCAAAGGTGCCAAGATCTTCTCAAAGTTCGATTGCAAGTCTGGATTTTACCAGATTAAGATGGAGGAAGAAAGTAAGAAGTTCACAGCTTTCTCCACACCACAAAGATATTATATTTGGAATGTGATGCCGATGGGATTGGCAAACGCACCCCAGATATGTCAAAGGAAGATAGATAATCTCTTCAAAGATTATTTTAGTTTCATGTTCATGTATATCGATAACATTCTTATCGCATCAAAGAACATGAAAGATCATCTCAAACATTTGGAAATATTTTCAGATGTTTGTCACCAAGAAGGATTAGTGCTTTCAGAAAAGAAGGCAGTGATTGTAACAAGACAGATTGAATTCCTCGGAATTGAAATCGATGAATCTGGAATTATCCTACAAAGCCATATTGTAGAAAAGATACAAGGATTCCAGATACACTGAAAGACAAGAAGCAGCTTTAGAGTTTTCTTGGAGTTGTTAATTTTGCCGGAATATTCATAAACAATCTAGCACATTATAGGAAGGTGTTTAGCCCATTGCTCAGGAAAGATGCTACATTCAAATGGGAAAATGAATATCAAGAAGGAATTAAGCAGCTTAAAGAAGTTTGCAAAAAGCTTCCAAAACTTGCGATTCCACAAGATGAAGATGAACTGGTTCTTTACACAGATGCCAGTGACCATTGGTGGGAAACAGTTCTTACAAAAATCACACCGAACGGCGAAGTGACATGCAGATATTGTAGTGGTCATTTCACAGACAGTGAAGCAACTCAGTGGCATATAAACGAGAAAGAATTCTCTGCAGTCAGAAAGGCTTTCAAAAAATGGCCTTTATTTTTATTGGCTAAAAAGTTTATCTTAAAAATTGATAATTCAAGTGTTAAAGATTTTCCAAAAAATAAAATTGAATCAAAACAAGAAAAATCTAGAATACTTAGATGGCAAGCTGAATGTCAATATTATGATTATGATATTGTCATTATGAAATCTCATGGAAATGTTCTTGCAGAGACTTTTTAACAAGAGATGGAGGGAATTGAAGCCGATTCCATCCTCACACCTCAAGACATCTTGGAGACCAACTTGAAATGCTACTCACGAGAATTTGATACCCTGGTCATCAATCCGATTTGGCCGAAATTACAAAGGAATCGATCGTATACGAGCATGTGTTCGGTCTCACTCTCAATTGAGAACGGCATTTCAGGGGCCACTCCTCCGGGAGCCTCATAAGCAAATGGAGCGTTTAGAGCGTAGGGCTCCCCAACCTATAGTAGAGGATTCAAGTACCTCTAGCACAAGTCCTAAGCTAGCAGAAATGTTGGCCCAAGGAAAAACTGATACCCTGGAGTCAAATCCTGAGTTATCACATCAACCCAGCACGTCAGGGGTAAAGGACGAAGAGATCAATCTTAGGCCTATGATGGGCAATTCTAAGGTTGATACTAACGAGATTAAAATTTCTTCTTCTTGGTAGGAATACCAGGCGAATAGGGAGAAACTCATCACAAGGCAAGGGATATCTCCAGAAAGAACAAAGATAGATATCTCTGGAAAATATCCAAAGGTATGGATGCTTCCAAATTCCAACCCACAAGAAGTGAAATGGTGGTATGTGTTTGGGGCTTTGGCCTCGATCTATAAAACTTCAACTGCCTTCCCGGAGATCAAGCAATTGCCACAATGGATCCAGGAAGCTGTTTACGAGTGCTGGTCAAATAATAACAACTTCAAACGAGGGGATACCTTGGGACTGTATTTCATAAGTGCAGCTCCAGAGCCCGTCGGAAAAAGCAGTCATGAAGCCTTTCATTACATTAGGCTTCGCCGACCAGGAGAAAGAGCCTTCAAAAATATCAAGGAGGCAAATTCAGAAGTTCAATTAGCCATGACCTTCACTGAAGATCAGATTACCACAAGGAGGCATGGGGATTGTGGGTCTATCTCACCGAGATGGACAAAGTCAAGTTTCGTTCAAGTTTTATCAGAATTCAGTGAACGGATCATTCCTGTTAAATACCATGACAAGAAAAACTACAAGATTTGCAGAAGACTTGTTCGAGAAAAAAAAATCTTCTGTGGGAAAACAAGCTGCCGGGGAGTAAAGAAACTCGCTGAAAATATTGTAATATGGCTCATATTGGCCATTGAGAAAATCGGGTCTGCCTCGAGTGTCTAAACCAGAAGGAACTGGAATTTGGCAAAGGATTCCGGCCAAAAGTCGATTGGAGAAGACCCGGCGATGGAGAAGACAAGTCACAAAAGTATCCAAAGTTTCGGGGACCACCAAAAGGGTAGATTCCCTAACAAAGTTAATGGAAACATGTGACTCAAGAATAACCCACTCAGCAAAGAGACAAAAGATGGGTCAGATCCAGCAATTGGCATCCAATTAATCAAGATGCTAATAATTCAAGCAAATGACGTAATCAATGACGTCATAAGATTCCCTCTAACTAAAAGACGGGAAAAGAAAAGTCAGCAGACTTTGGAGCCTTATCAGAATGCCTTGGATACTAGACAAGACGAGTCCCAAGCCATGTGAAGATGATAAAGCATCCACTACTCTCAGCAAGTGGGAGATAGAATCCAAGAAATATAGGGCATCATTTACCTCTATATAAACATAGTTGTGTGTTTAAATTTCCAGTCTTCTTCAGTTTTCAGTTTTCGAATTTTCTAGTTAATGTGTACGGGAGTGCAAGCTTCATATATGAGAGGCTAAACAGGCATTCTCCTCCCAAAAGGAGATTATTGATGTAATAAATTTTTCTTTAAGTTCTTAATAAATAAAGACTTTTGTTCAACATGTGTTCATAATATTCTATTAATTCATCCCGTTTAAGAATTACTTATACGCCTGGAGTAGGAAACGAACCAAGACTGTGCTGAACAGTTGCTGAAGGAGTCGGATAACTTGCAGATAATCTTCCCTGAGGGTTGAAGTTGAACAACGAGGAGTTGTTTGTCAAATATCTGGGGGGCAGTAATTTTCCGACTGGTGGTGTTGCGAACCATCTCACCCGGTGCTATTTTGGTCAAAGAGGGTATAAATTTTAAGGGATTTATTAATTTTACGGAAGTATTTGGGCCTGATATGGTCGTAATGGACTATTTCCATTTTCACCTGTAAACCTTAGTTTAGAACTGATAACATAGATCGTGAAATCTTTTAAGAGTATGCCCTGTTAAGTTTATCGGCTGGAAACCTGACATGATCCATTTAAAACCTCTGAATAGAGACTGGATCTAAGTAGGTGTAACAATGCCACTAATGAAACAGGTGACAGAAATCGAAAGTGTTCATGTTTTGTGATATTTGGAACGAATTTAATCAGGTTTCCTTATTTGTTATAAAGGGTATAATGGGAACTTCAATGAATAATTGATTCCTTTTAATAAGGAAGGCCAAAGTTGTAACTGAAACACAAAAAGAGGCCATTCTTGATTTTACCCCAATTGAGATTGAAGTTTCTCTTCGATTGTTTCCGCCGAACACTTGCACACACAAGTACCCAAATTGTTAGGAAAAATGTGTCTTGTTTCTGTTTTGGAAAATGGCTAAGTGTATAAGTATTTATGCTTAGTCGAGGCCTGAATTTGTTTTAGTCTCCGCAAGACAAAAACAACTCGTATACAAGTGCTAACGATTCTGGCGCACGTCCCTAAGATACAACGACTATTTCAGTTTCGAGTTTACAGCACTTCCAAACCCGAAACATAACGAACAAAGAGTGTTTAGACTTTGAAGCTATGAAGGAGGGAATATGTCAATATGCTCGAATGCAATATGATCGGTTAATTATCTGATGATTTTGTCTATTTTCAATCTGTAGGGGTCGAATTATATAGACATCAGGTGCCTGTATGGAAAGATCACATCTTTTGGCTCGAAAAGATAGGTTTTGAACGAACAGACACATGTGTTCTACACTTCGCATCGACGCACGACCTGGCACACGGCCCGTGCACCTGCCCGTGCATGGATGCAAACCAAAATGGCAAAGGTACGGCCTGATGCACAACCCGATGCACAGGCCGTGCGTCCGCCCGTGTTCGGGTGCGAACACTTCTGAGTTAAAATCCGTTAATTAATTACAAAAATTAATTAAATATTTATTTTAAAGGTTTTTAGTCAAAAAAGAATAAGGGCCTTGAAGCCCAAGCCCAAGCCCCGGGCCGGGCCGAGCCAAGCCGGTGGGTGGGCGCGCATGTGTGTGCTTTGAACCAAACCTACAAGCATGTAGGTCATCATCCCTTTAAAAACTTGGGTGCCCTCAAGGGCCCAAACCCATAAGTCCAACTTGGGATATATTAAGTGTGCAAACTTTGCCTCATTTTCCTATGTGGGATGGAGCATTTCTCCTTCCCCGCATTTTCTATTTTTCGTACCATTTACTTGCATTAAGTGGCTAACTTCTAGCATTAATTTATCATTCACCCGGAATTGGTTTTGAGAAATTCCAATGCTATTATCATCTACTCTTTTAGTAGAATTTTTACAAATAATTTAATTCTATTTTTCACTATTGGAAACCATTTAATTATTTGGTCAAAATCGGGTTAACACCCATTTTACCAAAACAAGAATTCCAACAATCCCCCACATGAATGAAATTAATGCATGCGTGTATGCAGATTCGCTTGAAAGTCTCGGCGAATCGTTATTGCATCAGGATAGGTAGCTTGTGGCTTTGAACCTTCCTTAGTAAAATACTATCCGATTTACTAGCTGCTTAGTGATACGATGTCTTGAACTACTCAGCTGTTTGTGTAAACCGAGATAACAATACTTACACAATAACAACTCTAACATTTGTTGTTCTTACATTGTGTCCATTTTGGCCCTGGACCATATCTTAGATTCATAAGTGTTTCTTTGAAGCGGCCATTACTTCTCACTTATATAGGTGATCTCCTATTGAAGAGTATCATGCCATACTCCACCTTTCTAAGTATAGGAATCATTAAAAGTCTTAAACTTTACCTCACCACATTCAAAGCATGTTTTCATTCACTTGGATGTATCGAGAATGAGCTAACACATTTTTCAAGTGTTGATCTGAACATTCATAACTTAGTTGTCCCATTTAATCAAGGTCTTGGGATCTCCAATTCACAAGGTTGGGTTACCGCTATGAACATTCTTTAAGTTGTGGATTTTAAACCCATTCCCCTTAATAGTTATACAATTGATCTCGATTTATACCTTTCGTAAGCAGATCCGCAAGGTTTTCCTTTGACTTTACGTAGTCAACCGAAATAACCCCATTCGAAATCCACTATTTATTGGTATTATGTCTTTGACAAAAATGTCTAGACCTACCTCTTTCCTTTGCAAGAAAAAACACCTTTAATAAATACACCATTTCTTGATTTAATGATCGTACCATCACTTATATCGAAATGTTGAATTTATTTCATTGGGTGCTTCTACTTTTCCAAAGCACCCCCACATTTCAAGGAAATATCATTTATGTGGTTTGCTAAAAAGTAAATCTCCCTTCTAACTTCCTCGGTATCTTTTTCAACACAAGATTTTCCAGAACATTAATGGCTCTCGGCCATTTTGGTTTTATTTTGTTAGAACATTGTCCTGATAATCCAGTTAGAATCTCGTTCATATAGATTTTAGACCCTAGTCCCAACACGTGTGTAACCTTCAGTGTTATCACACCTTTAGTAACACTTCAGATTTTTAATTTGTTACTGTGTTTACCTCTAGTGTTACAACACTTTGGGCAACACTTCATGCAATTGTGATTTTGGTATTACAACACTTTTGGCAACACCTTTTATCACATTTAAAAATGTAACAGAAACTCCACTGGTGTTCCACAAAGTGTGGTCACACCCCAACATTTGCCGATTTCCATTCGGAATCCCAGTTGTCTTCCTCAATCCAAAGTCGAACTATTAAATCCTCAAGCCCCAATTCCTTCCGCTTATGCTTGAGGTAGTTCTTAAAAGGTTTCCACGAAGGCGGTAATTTTTCGATAATCGCAGCCACTTGGAACGACTCACTCAGACTTATCCATTCAGACACTAAGTCGTGAAGTATAATCGAATTTTTGTTGTGCACTTGACTTATCGAACAGATCATCTTATAATCCAAAAATTTACCGACCATAAATATCTTTGTACCAGCATCTTCTGTTTTATATTTCTTCTCCAAAGAGTACCACAACTTTTTGGACGTTTTGAACGAACTATAGACATTGTAGAGGGTGTCGTCTAGCCCGTTCAAAATATAATTCCGACAAAGGAAATCACTGTTATGCCAAGCATCCACAAAGATCCTCCTTTGGTTGTCGGATTCTTCATCGCCAACAGTAGGGGGTCCTCCTTCAGAAATCGGAACAGCCTCAAGGTCGTCAAGTAAAACAACATCTTCTGTTGCTATCTCTTGAAGTCGACGCCGGAGAACTTGGGCGACTTTTCGCAGTGAGCAGGAGCAGCAGCCATTGGAGTGAACGAAACTAAATCCATCGATAATAGAAATGTAATTCTTCGTCTTGCGATTGTTAGGAAAAATGTGTCTGGTTTCTGTTTCGGAAAATGGCTAAGTGTATAAGTGTTTAGTCTTAGTCGAGGCCTGAATTTGATTCAGTCTCCGTAAGATGAAAACGCCCCGTATACAAGTGCTAATGGCTCCGGCGCACGTCCCTAAGATACAACGACTATTTCAGTTTCGAGTTTACAGCACTTGCAAAATTGAAACACATCGAACAAAGAGTGTTTAGACTTTCAAGTTTTGAAGGAGCGAATATGTCAATATGCTCGAATGCAATATAACCGGTTAATTATCTGATGATTTCATCTTTTTTCAATCTGCAGGGGTCGGATTATATAGGCATCAGGTGTTTCGTATAAAAAGATCACGTCTTTTGGCTCGAAAAGACAGGTTTTGAACGAACAGACGCATGTGTTCTACACTTCGCATCGACACACAACCTAGCGCACGGCCCGTGTACCTGCCCGTGCGTGGATGCAAACCAAAATGGCAAAGGTACGACCCGACGCACGGGTCGTGCGTCAGCCCGTGCTCAGTTCGAACACTTCCCAGTTGAAATTCGTTAATTAATTACAAAAATTAATTAAATATTTATTTTAAAGGTTTTTGGTCCAAAAAGAATAATGGTCTTGAAGACCAAGCCCACGGCCCGCGATCCTCGACCCAGACCCGGACCTGGGTCTGGCCGAGCCGAGCCGGCGGGCGAGCGGCGACGCGCGTGTGTGCTTTGAACCAAACTCACAAGCATGTAGGACCTCACCTCTTTAAAAACTTGGGTGCCCCTAAGGGTCCAAACCCAGAAGTCCAACTTGAGATATATTAAGTGTGCAAAATTTGTCTCATTTTCCTATGTGGGATGGAGTATTTCTCCTTCCCCATATTTTTCATTTTTCATACCATATACTTGTATTAAGTGGCTAACTTGTAGCATTATTTTCTCATTCACCCGAGATTATTCTCATCTACTCTCTTACAAATAATTTAATTCTATTTTCCACTAATGGAAACCACTTAATTATTTGGTCAAAATTGGGTGAATACCCATTTTACCAAATCAAGAATTCCAACAAATTTTTGGGTAATTGACATTATGCACCCTTAAAATAAACTCATTTGGCACTTTACACTCTAAAATTACAAAAGTGGCATATTGCACTGTCAGATTGATATTTCATTGGCAAAGTACACTCCATTGCAAAAAATATACATTTAAAAAATACTTTTAATGAGATTGGGGATAAAATTTATTCTCTCTATTCCCACGCTTTTCTTCTTTTTAAATTTGATACTTTCCTACAAACAAAAACAATTTTATAATAGTTAAATTGGTTTAATAAATTTGAATTTTAGGTTATTGCTTATTGTTCTTAATTTGGTTGCAAAAATGATATTTCTATTTATGAAATATTTGCTCGATTTAATAATGTAAGCTTTTTTGTTTCTATTAAAAATGCATTAAAAATAACGAAAGACCAAAAAAGAGGACAAAATTATAAATAATAAAGTAAGGAAGGGAAAAAGATAGAACGGGAAGACCAAAAAAATTCGAATAATTTTGTTTCTAAATCTTCCATTCATTTTTAGCATCCATAAATTTGCTCAGTCTTCCATATTTTAGAATCACATAAAGGATATTTGACTAAATTTATAAACTCTTCAAAAATATCTATAAGATGTTTACGAACTTATAATCTCTCAAAATGAGTTTGGTAATTTTATATTAAAAAGATCTTATAAACTCCCAATATAAGGTATTGGGATTTAGGAGCTCATGTGTTCTTTTCTAAAAAGGTGGGGGTCCCATCTTATTTTAAAAATAAAATTTCTTTTTAATAAAATATTTAATTTTGAGCATTTTAATTACAAAATTGTCATTAATAACATCTTGTAAACTTTTTCATCTTATTTTATCCGAACATTTTAACAACTTAGTTTCAAAACTAGACCTAACATCTTATAAGCTCTAAAATTATCTTACACGATCTTGGAGCTTAATCATAAGATAATAAGCTTATAAGTCTTCCATTTGAAACTTAAACTTTTCTTTTTTTCTCTCGTTTACCATGTCGACTTGAGCGTCGGATGGGCCTACCTGAGACAACTTCATTGATGGTCTAACGTTTGTTGGTATTGCAGACAAGTTCACAAAAGAAGACTTACAATTTTGGGAGAAGAAGACTTAGACTAATTCAGAAATCTTAACTTGGAGTGATCTGCCCTAAAAAACAGATCAATTTCCTAATTTTTATTTCCAATTTTCCATTCTTCTTTGAATTATCTAAATACTTGCCTAATTTTCTAATTTAAACTCTAATATTCAATATTTCAGGTTTCTTTCTTTCTCAATCTTCTGTTTTTTTTTTTTTGAGGGCACTCAATATTCTGTTATACTTGCCTAGATCCCATGGACCCGACCCATAAAAGTTTATAAAGACCTAAACCCAAACTCGATGGATATACCCATTTAATATTTTTAAAATAAAATAACTTTACAGATATATCTTTTAAACAAAAATATTAGAAAGTATATATAACACGATTTTAAATAATTGAAATTTTAAATGGGTCGGCCCATGGTCTGAAAAATAAAATACCCAGAAACAAGCCCAAACCCTTTTATACTCTTAAAAACCCACCCCAAATATGTTGGGTCTCAGTTGACATCTATAATCTAATAATATACCCAAATATACACACTGATTTCTAATTTCAATATATATCGTTGAGTTGGAAACAAAAAAGAAAAGAAAAGAATTTTAGAAGTGATCATTGTTGAACTTTTCATTAAGTTGTTTTCTATTTTTTGAAAACATAATATGAAATAAAATTATTTGAAATAAAAATGATAATGAATTTTGAAAGGGTGATTGAATATAAAATAAAGTATATAACTTTTATGTTACTAATATGGAGGTGATAAAAAGTATATTGTTATTTATTTTTCCTCTTTTAGATTATTTAATTTTTTTCCTTTCCTTATTGATAATAAATTAGTTCAAAAGTTAATATTTACGTATGAAATGAATTACACAAATCATGAAAGACATATATCAAATTATATATATATATATATATATATATATATATATTGATAGAAAAATAATATATTACTCCCTCCATACCGAATAAATAGTCCACTATTATTTTTGGGATTTCCCAAATATATAGTTCACTTTCTATATTTAATAGTACTTATATCCATTCTTTTACTATTATAATCATATTTAATATGTATTTTATAATTTATATTGTTCATTAAATAAGGGTAAAAACAAGTAAATATTTAGCATATTTATAGTTTCTAATATTTTTCTTAATGTGTGTGAAACTGAAAAGTCAAACTTGACTATATATATGGGACAGAGTGAGTATATAAATATATCTAATAGTAATCTTATATTCTTAATTTTAACTTTAAACTTTATTAAATAAAATATATTCTAAAATTATTGATATAATTTTGTTCTATTTAATCATTCCTAGAAGATAATAGTAATATTCTCAAATTGATGTTTGTTATATGATGTATAGATTTATATAACAAAGATCATGTTTACATTGTATAGTTCATATATATTGATTTATTCATTATACTAATTAGCTATCCCATTTTGAGTAAATATATGCAGCCAATACACTCATTCCAAAAAAAAGTTACACAAGATACGAGATAAGTTTGCATATATGAATATAATATTATGACCATGTGTATATGAAAACTCGCATAAATTTTTAAATAAAATGGGAAAGACAGAAAAAAATACCTTTATAGTTGACACCATCAATATTGCATTTACCACCCAAAGACTACAGAACCGTTTAGCTTTTTCATGTCCCTTACTTTTAACACCTTTTTGTGAACAATATGTGTTGTCGATTCTCTGTTTAGCAAACTCCTATTCTTTGTAAGAGCTAGGCTATTACAACAAGAATTTTGACAATGAAGGACAAAGTGTTTGCTTGTATGTATTTGCTTGTGTTCTTTGTGTTGCATCTTGTTGCTTCAAATCCTCCTCTACTTATATGAGAGGTCTTGTACATGGATAGGCTCCTCTTGGAGAATGAAATATATATAAAAATGCAATTAAAATCAAGATTATAGCTGTTAGAAATCAACTCCATAAAATGAGGAAAAGTTGTCTCTTTGTCAACGGATAGTTTTTCTTTGTCAAAACGGTAGGTTCGACGGCCGACCTCAAATGCGAGAAAAAGAAGAAAAACAGAAACATCATGTTGGGTGGTCCAAGGGTGTTGGACCGTCGATTTTATATAATCCAACTTTGAGGGTTTTGGACCGGTCCAAGGGGGTTGGATTGGTCGACCCCTATTCGACCGGTCCACCCCCATGGTGACCGGTCCAACACCCTCAAAGTTGGATTACAGAGAGTTCTTTATTTGTTCAGGCACCGGTCGACCTCTTGTTCAACCTATCGACTTCCCGGGATTTTTCAAATGCCTCGTTTCTATTTTGGAAATCGACTTTAGGTACAAAGGTTGCCCAATAGGGCGACAGGTTGAACACGAGATAGAAGTGTTGTCCAATTTTTGTCAAAAATAAACTTCAAGAAATACTCCGAAAAATTAGTAAAAATATTTTAAATCGTTTGAGAGTATTTGGACAACATTTAGGAATATTGTTTTGGTGTAAAAAATATATTAAACAAAATCATCAAAATGATGATAAAAATATTTATCAAGCAAACTCCCCCTTTTTGATGATTACAAACCAAAACAATTTTAAGAGGTCGATTTTGAAAACAAAATAATTTTTTCCGGTAAAAAATAACTATTCATTTTAAGCCAAAACTTTCCATGCATAATAGCCCCAATGATGGGAGTAAAGATTTTCAAAACATTTTATAAAAGCTCCCCCTTTCAACATGCACAATAAAATAGGTATAGAAGCAATCGAACAAAAGCTAAAAGCTCAGCTTTTACAATGGAAACTTGAATATCATGAGCTTAGAAGCTCCCCCTGTCAAAAAACATCATTAGACACTTATAAAAGTCCATAATACATCAAATGGACTAAGTATCATTCACATCTTATAGCTTTTTTTGCAAGCTTTTTCTAGCTTATTTGAGCTAATGAGCTTATATCATGTTTCTCCCCCATTGGAATCATTAAAAAGAATGTTAGCAAACATCATATATTCATATCAAAGTGCGCAATAATGTCGATTTATCGAGCTTTTCGAATATTTAAGCTTAAAAACCAAATAAAAAGGGAAACGTCGATCATTTAACTTGTAAAAGCTCATTTGAGTAACAAAACATGATCTTTATAAACTTATAAGACTTTTGAAAACGAGAGAATCATGTGAGTGACAAAACTTTCAATGAAACATTTCGATAGAATACTTGGCGTGCGTCGAATAACAAAGAAGATGTGTATAGCCTTTGTAAATATAATTAAACCAAAATTTTCATCACCAAATGCAATCATACAATAATCAATTATCAATCATCATCATGCCCATCACAAATATATAAGAATTCCAATAATTAAGCATTTTCTCAAGGGTTCAACCCAATTGAGAGAAGGAATTATACTTACCAATTAATCGGAGAAGTTGGGTAATAATGATGAAATACAAATACTATAAACTCAAAAATATAGAATTTACAAGAAATAAATTATTTTGAGTGAAATGTGGAAGAATTTTGCAAAGGGGTCGAAAAATGAAACAAAAGAGCCATAATGGCTAAGTCTGGGGACATAGACAATTTTATCAAGAATTTTGACATGTTCAACCGGTCCAACATATGTTTGATCGGTCCAGGCTCTTGTTCGACCACTCCAACATGTGTTCGTCCGGTCCCTGAAGCATGTTTTCAGTTTCTGTCCGAATTTTGAGTTAAAAAATCCGATTTTTCACCCCTAAATTTTAAAAACGCGCAAAATGCAAACATAGATCTCATTCAATTATGCCTAAACAAACTCGTATTGAAGCAAAAGTCTCGGTGGAAAGCGGTATTGTAAAAATATCCGTGATTTGATCTTGAGACGGAACAAAAGATATCTCAATTTTTCATTTTAAAACGCAATCCCATAGAAAACGATGATGAACCTCAATATATTTAGTACGGTTATGATGAACCGGGTTTTGAGCAATATTTATAGCGGACGTGTTATCACAAAAAATTGGAACATTTTCAAAGGAACATTTGTAATCCGCTAAGGTTTGTTTCATCCAAAGCAATTGAGTATAACAAAAGGCTGCAGAAATGTGTTCGACTTCGGCAGTAGATAATGAAACACAATTTTATTTCTTTGAAAACCAAGATACTGGGCAATCACCGAAGAATTGACATGATCCGGATGTAATTTTGCGATCATCAATATTTCCTACATAGTCCGAATCACTATATCATTTAAGATAAAAATTTTCATTATTTGGATAAAATAGACCATATTGAATAGTGCCTTTCAAATATCGAAAAATCCTTTTAACGGCACTCATCTTTGGGATTGCTTTGAAAACAAGCACATAGGCTTACGACATGAAGAATGCCGGGTCTACATGCGGCTAAATAAAGTAAACCACCAATCATACCTCGATACTTGGATTCATCAACCGACTTGCTTTTTTTATCTTTGTCTAACTTGATATTGGTTGACATTGGAGTAGACGCTTCTTCCCTTCCTCGCAATGCCAAACTTCTTCAAAAGTTCTTTTGTATACTTTGATTGTGAAATATAAATACCTTCTTGGCATTGCTTAATTTGAAGTCCAAGGAAGAAATTTAGCTCCCCCATCATACTCATCTCGAATTCACCTTGCATTAACTTAGAAAATTTCTTGCACAATGATTCATTAGTAGCACCAAATATAATATCATCAACATAAATTTGAACTAATAAGCAATCTTGCCCTTTTTCAAAAACAAAGAGAGTAGTATCAACTTTACCTCTTGTAAATCCATTTTGTAAAAGAAAAAAGCTAAGTCTATCATACCATGCACGGGGTGCTTGTTTTAGACCATATGAGGCTTTTTTAGGTTTATAAACATCATTAGGCCTAGAAAAAATTTTAAATCCCGGAGGTTGTTTTACATAGACTTCTTCTTGAATAAAACCCTTTAGAAAAGTGGATTTAACATCCATTTGGTAAAGCTTGAATTTTTTAAAACAAGAATAGGCAAGTAAAATACGAATAACTTCTAAACGTGCTACGGGTGCAAAAGTTTAATCATAGTCAATGCCTTCTTCTTGACAACAACCTTAAGCTACTAACCTTGCTTTATTTCGAACAATATTTCCTTGGTCATCGACTTTGTTCCAAAATACCCATTTTGTACCAATACTTGTTTGTGATGGAGGACAAGGTACCAATTCCCAAACATCATTTCTTTCGAATTGATTCAACCCATCTTGCATTTCTAAAAACCAATCCTCATCTTCAATAGTTTCCTTAGCTTTATTAGGCTTTTTTTGACATATAAGAGCTTTCTCGGCAAATTTTCTTCTAGTTATCATTTTATCAAGGGGATCACCAATAATGAGGTCTTTTTGGTGATCTCCCTTAAATTTCAATGCCACGGGAAGGTCCAAATTATCACCTTTGTCTTCTTGAGGAACATTTGAGGTTGAAGGTTGATCTTTTGAAGTAGAGGGTTGATTATTTTGAGCATCATCTTAAACAATTTGTTCAACAACATCCTCTCCATCACTATCATCATTGGGTACTCTTTCAACACCCCAGGCTTCATTGGATTTTACATGATAGATTCTTCAACAACCATACTAGTATTATTGTAAACCTGATATGCTTTACTCTTGGTTGAGTACCCCATAAATATTCCTTCATCGGCCTTAGGATAAAGTTTGTCCAATTGATCCTTAGTATTCAAAATAAAAAACTTACATCCAAATATTTTGAAGTAACTAATAGTTGGAGTTCTTCATTTCCAAAGCTCATATGATATTTTATTCAATTTAGACGAAGATAAACATGATTAATAACATAGCATGCGGTACTTACAACTCGGCCCAAAAATATTTTGGAAGTGAAAATTCATTGATCATAGACCGACTCATTTCTTGAAGTGTTCGATTCTTCCTTTCACAAAAGACTCTAAATTCTCCATCAAATTCACCACCTCGATCAATTCGAATAGATTTGATAGTATATTCCTTTTCATTTTCAATAAGTCTACACAACTTAATAAACTCATTAACGACATCGCTTTTATTTGCAAGAAAAATAGCCCAAGTATATCTAGAAAAATCATCGACTATAACAAAGGTGTAATATTTTCCACTTAAATTAGCCGTACCAATATCCCCATACAAATCAAGGTGAAGTAATGGTAGGGGTTTGGTTGTAGAAATTTCATTTTTGGGCTTAAAACTACTTTTAACTAATTTGTTCTTTTGACAAGTGTCACATAAGCTAATATTTTCAACATTCAATTTGGGTAGTCCTTTTACATGTTGGTTTTTGTAAATAGTTTGCAAATTTTTGTATCCAACATGTCCAAGTCGCCTATGCCATAGACTAGTTAAATCATTATTGGCGACAAGACAAGAAACATTTTGACTAACCAAATCACTTGTGCAAATTTTGTAAAGATTGCCTTTACTATTTATTTCAGAAATAATTTCATCATTTTTAACAATAAGACATTTTTCTTTATTGAAAATAACATTATAATTTGAATCACAAAGTTGGCTAACACTTATCAAATTAAACATAAGCCCTTCAATGTAAAGAATATTACTAAGAGATAAAGAAGAGTTACTAATTTCTCTATTTCCAAGAATTCTTCCTTTGACATTCCCGAACATGACCATACCCTCTTCTTGGAGCTTGATGTTGGTACAACGTTATCTCCTTTAGGTCATATGGCGCGAACACCCATTGTCCACGAGCCATTTTGAATCCTCCATTGTTGTTATAGCCCCTATTACCTACAAATGAATTATTTTTAGGTACCCTATAATATTGGGGTCCATGGGGGTTAGCTTTGAGACCTTTGGGTCTCCAAAAATAGCTAAAGTTATTTTTCAATTTATAATGAGTAGCATAATGTCCAACTTTACCACAATAAAAGCAAATAAGATTGTAGGAACTACTAGCACGTACGAAAGTCGGACCTTGGTCATTTTTCTTGTAAGCAATTTGAAAAATTTTGTAACCAAGTCCTAATTTTGAATGCTCACCTCTTTGTGCATCTAGAATTTTTGTAACTTTATTTGTGCTTAAATTAAATCGATGCACATCCTTTTTCAAATTTTCAATATCATTTGTGAGCATTTGTTTTTCGGTTTCAAGAGTGCGGACTTTTGTAAGAGTGATAGCATGAGCATGATCAAGAGATTCACAAGAAGTAAACAATTTATCTTTTCTAATTTAAGCTCTTTATACTCTTTTTTCAAAGTCTTGTATTTAACAATCAAATTTTGAAACTCATTTTTCAATTCATCATAATCACATTGCAATTTATCAACTAAGGAAGAAGTTGTAGAGTTAGATCCTACCTCGTTATTTTCATCGTCTATGGCCATAAGACCATGTTCGATTTCTCCTTCTTCGTCAGATATAGCAAGAAGTTCATCCCAAGTTTTGACATCCGCATTTAGAGCCTTCTTTTTCGGAAAAGGCTTTTTCTTCTTTTGCTCCTACTCCGCTAGTTTTGGGCAATCGGCTATGTATTGCCCGGATTTTCCTCATTTGAAACACGAGTTGTCTCTCGGTTTTCTTGCCTTATTTTTATTCACAAATTTTACAAATTTTTGGACAAGTACGGCCGTCTCCTCATCATCTTCGTCACTAGCATAATATACATTTTTAGAAGAAGATGCTAAGCCTTTAAGAATATTTTGCGTACCCGATTGAGAGGTGGATGGTTTGGAATTCTTCCTCTCTTTAAGATAGACTTCATATATGATGAGGTTCCCAATGAGCTCATCGAACTTGAGTGTTACGAGATTTTGTGCTTCCGTGATTACTTGTCAACTTTTCAGACCATGAGCCGGGAAGAGCGTTTAATAGCTTAGTCACATTGTCTTTTTCGGAGATGACTTTCCCGAGAGCCACAAGAGGATTGACAATGTTGTCAAGCCTTTCCACCATTTTTGATATGCTTTCACCATCATGCATATTGAAATTTTCAAAGTCTTTCACAAACATTGTTTTTCTTGCTTGTTTTACTTTCTTTGTGGCTTTATATATTCTTTCCAATTTTTCCAATACTTCATGTGCGAACCTTATTCCTCTAATGCGATTGTACTCGGTGGCGGTGAGTGAACAATGTAAAATATTTAAGGCCTTACTGTTTAGAGAGAATGACTTCTTGTCATTTTCATCAAATTCCTTGAATGTCTTTGGGGCCGTGGTACCATCTTCCAATTTATTGGTTGGTTGATCTACCCCTTCAATAACCGCATTCCAAATATCGAACCCACACTCTTGTAGAACGCACTCCATTTGGTCATTCCAAAATACGTAGTTGTTAGCGTCGAATAGTGGTGGCTTGTTGGTGAATGTGTCGGTAGTAAGATAGCCTTCATTTGTAGCCATGGATCTTTCCTCTTTACTCGCGATGTGGAACGAGCTTGCCAAAGAGTTTGGCTTTGATACCACTTCTTAGTCCAAGTGGCTACAATAATCTAGAGGGAGTGAATAGATTATGCCAATTTTCCGAGTTACGCCCTCTTTTTCGAATATGAAGATGATAGTAAGAATGTAAATGCAGAAAATAAACAACACTCAATGATTTATATAGCTTCATCCCACCTAGGGACTACATGCTCTACCACCCCAGTATCTTCGGGATGAATTTCGAAAAAGAAAAAGAATCTTATTAATAGTTACCACAACTATTACACCACCACTTTTGAATATTACCACAATCTTCTTACAACACCTCTTAGAAGATTACCACAATCTTCTTTCGCCTATGAAGAGTACCACACTCTTCAACACCTAAGATCACCCAAGTGTGCTCTTACCACAAGAACACTAACAAGAATATCTTGATTTGAATGATTGACAAAATTCAAGATTACAACTCGATAATGAAGTACACTACTTTTGAGTACAAGTGTAATCAAGAATAAAAGCCTAGACCTCAAAATGTGCAAGGGCAAGAGCTTAGGCTATTACAACAAGAATTTTGACAATGAAGGACAAAGTGTTTGCTTGTATATATTTGCTTGTGTTGTTGTGTTGCATCTTGTTGCTTCAAATCCTCCTCTATTTATAGCAGATGTCTTATACATGGATAGGCTCCTCTTGGAGAATGAAATCTACAGAAAAATGCAATTAAAATCAAGATTATAGCTGTTAGAAATCAATTTCATAAAATGAGGAAAAGTTGTGTGATGTCAACGGATAGTTTCTGCTTTCAAAATGGTAGATTCGACCGGTCGACCTCAAATGCAGAAAAGAAGAAAACAGGAAAAAAATCACGTTGGACCGGTCAAAGGGGGGTTGGACCGGTCGACCCCCTGTTCGATCGGCCCACCCCCATGGTGACCGGTCCAACACCCTTAAAGTTGGATTACAGAGAGTTCTATATTTATTTAGGCACCGGTCGACCTCTTGTTCAATCTGTCGACCTCCTAGGGTTTTTCAAACGTCTCGTTTCTGTTTTTGAAATCAACTTCCAGGAACAAGTTGCCCTATAGGGTGATCGGTTGAACACGAGACATAAGTTTTGTCCATTTTTTGTCAAAAATAAACTTCAAGAAATACTCCAAAAAAATAGTAAAAATATTTTAAATCGTTTAGGAGTATTTGGACAACATTTAGGAACATTGTTTTCGTGTAAAAATATATTAAAACAAAATCATCAAAATCATGATAAAAATATTTATCAAACATTCTGTTAGAAGACGGTGGAATTCTCTAAAATTTATGGAATCCTTTTAATCTTAAAATCCTTCAAAATCCATAGTGGACATAACCTCCTTAGTGACAAACTTTGTATCTTTTGCCACAAAAACATTTCCTGGTCCTAGGGATGGCAATTCGACCCGCCCCACCCCGTGACTTGTGGTGGGACGGGATGGGGCAGGGCAGGTCTGAGAGCATCACCTTTAACTTAATGGCATTTCATCCTTAAATCTGAACTCAACATTATTCCGACTCCCTCGAAAAGGCTTAATTGCAAAATAAAGACACTAACTATACTCCAATGATAAAGAAGCACACTAAGTTAGCTGGCTTTCACTTTAGCACATTAACTTTAAATTTTTGGCGAATTGAGGACAAATTGAGCCTGAATCCCCAAACTCGAGATAATTTCCATGTGAACCTTAATTTTGAGCCCGAATTGCCCAAATTTAGTCTAATTGCTTATGTCAAGTAAAATAAGAAAAAAATATTTTAAAAATTTACAAAAAAAAATCTAAGTTCTTGAAAATCTTGAAAAGTAATACTTTTACTTAAAAATTATTACTTAATAATAAAAGTATTAATGTTTAATTAAAAAATATCATTTGTCAGATACTTCTAGATAAATCTAAGTTCTCCCAAGATCTTCGAGAAGTCAAGAAGACGGTGCGAGTGCATTACCAACCGCCATAATAATCTACAAACACAAATTCATCGGATCTAAAACCACATGGAGAAGATGACAAAATATCAAAAAAGAAAGTCTTGAAATTCTTCGTGATACTTAGAAACGAGTCAACAATCCGGGAGGACGACCAAGTTCATCCGCATGAAAAAACGTATAAATTTTGGAGTTGTACGCTATTTACATCAACCGGGAAACCAACCAAAGTTATGCGACACATGATAGACGATGAGAAGCTTATTGTTATAATTAATGGAAAATGGCCATGCAAAACCAAAGATGATGGATATGGAGAAGATTAATCTTAAAGATTTACATGATCTTGCGAGAATCCTTCAAAGGATTGGAAATTGTAGATTTAAAGATGAACACATGTGATAGATCTTTAGCTTTAGTTACTCGTGACCAAAATCCAAGACCACCAAAGAAAGATGCCGCTTAGCTCAAGGACAATTGTTCTTAGTACGGCAAAAAGAGCTAAAGACCCAAAGTGGACGGTGCTAGTTGGTCCGGTGATGAGAGCTCGAGCAAGAAAGTTCAAGGATGCGATCAACGGGTTGATTTAAGTTATTCAAAATGAGACCGAGAGTGCATTACTGATGAAAGAAGATGTTCGGGTGGTCCAGTTGATTCGCATCATCAATATTCAAGAGTCCACCTCAGACTGAGCAAGCAAAAGATGCCAAGGATACAAGTCACTTTACGTCTTGAAGACATTGTAATCAAGTCTCATTTGTGTCTTGTATTCGTCCATCTTAGTCAGTCCTAATTTGAGTTATTTTGAGTCGTTTTGTATTTTGGAGGCCAAGCAAACTTTTAATGCCATGTCTAAGTTATTATTTTAAGTTTGGAAGTTGCAGGGGAGCATTCAGGTTGGTGCACGGACAAGCGCACGACCCATGCGTGCGCCCGTGCGTTATGGCGTACAAGTTTGGGGCCTTCAAATTGACGCACAGCCTGATGCACAACCCATCCATGTGCCCGTGCATCGATGCGAATGAAGTGAAGTGTTTAAACTTGATGCATGACCTGGCGCACGACCGTTCGTGTGTCTGTGCATTCGTTCAGGATTTTGAGTTATTGTTCAGTTTTTGTTTCCTTTTTCAATTTCTAGTTGTTTCCTAGTAGGGTTAGGGTTTGGATCTCTTATAAGGTTGAAAACTTATTATTTTCATCAGTTATCAATAGAATTAAAATTTTATTCTCAAATTGAGTGTTCTTCCAAGTGCTTCAAGATTTATATTTCTCGTTGCAATTATCGACTTATCAGGCAATAATACATAATTGTTTGTAGCATCTTCACATACCGAGGTTCTTGCTTTTCTAAGCAACATGTCGATGTTTCCACCAATTTTAACCGAACTAGTGAAGATCTTGGGTTAACAACATATCGTTGTTGGGTCATATGCGCAGTTGTTGTTGCGGTTCACATAATCATAGCCATCTTGCAAGGTTAAACATATCTTTGTTCTTTAATTCTTGTTATTTTCCATATTTCCATATAAACCCTAGTTCTTCAAGGGCACAAAAAAAAAAGAAATTCAAAATTTACACAGAAAAATCAGCGGGTAAAGAATCTGCGGCACCAAAAAAAAAAAAAAGAAATCAAAAATTCTGAAAATTTGGGAATTACAAACCCTAGTCTTCAAATTTCATCTTATTGAGATCTGTTGTTTGCTTGACAATTGTATTGGATGTTGAGACATACTTGCAGTTCACTGGTTGGTTAATAATCGTGACAAGTGTGGGTACTCGAAAATAGTGAGTTGAGCGATACACAAGCGTATACACGTGAGAGAGTTAATCAAACATGTCCGAGGAAAATTGACAATTGTTGGATAAGTTGGATATAGAGGCACTTTCAAGCCTCATAAATAAAGTGGTGATCGAGACGTTAGGGGATTCAAAGGAGGCGCCGAAAATAGATCAACTTGTTACTAGGGCAAGGAGGCCTCGGAGGTTCGAGCTGGTGGAATGGGCAGATGAGATGGATGATGTTGATTCCAAAAGGGAGCAAAATTACAATCCAAGCAGAGGTCGGCATGGAAATAGGGTTGATAGGGAACGGGAGGATGGCAATTTGAATAACATCAAAATGTAAATTCCATCGTTCCACGAAAAGAGTGATCCGAACGCCTATCTAGATTGGGAGAGAAAAATCGAGAATATATTTGATTGCCAAAATTATTCCGAATTGGAAAAGGTGAAATTGGCATCAATTGAGTTCTCGAATTACGCAAGTATTTCGTGGGATCAATTAATGGTCTCGATGAGGAGGAGCGGCGAGCGGCCAATTTCCACATGGGAGGAGATGAGAAGTTTGATGCAGCGTTGTTTTGTACCAAATCATTATTACAAAGGCGTCTAACAAAGGTTGTAGAGGTTGACGCAAGGGTCTAAAAGCATAGAGGATTACCATAAGGAGATGGAGTTATTGATTGCGAGGGCTAATATAGAAGAGGACTAGGAGGTTACGATGGCAAGGTTCATTGCCGGATTAAATACTCCTATAGTGAATGCCGTCGACTTACATCATTATGTCGATCTTGAGGAGATGGTGCACATGGCGATGAAAGTTGAGCATTAACTCAAGAGGAGGGTTTTCAATCGACAGGCACCGAGTTTGAACTCCACTGTATGGAAGCCAAACACTAACAAAAATAAGGAACAAAGTTCGAAAATAGCATAGCAAAGGGGGAATGCCACCGAGCCTAAACCCGCAGGTAAATTCGAACCCTCTACTGCTCGAACAAGGGACATTAAATTTTTTAAGCGTCATGGGCTTGGGCATATTGCTAGTCAATGTCCAAATAAAAGGGCGTTGGTGTTGCGTGATAATGGGGAGTTGGAGTCGGAAAGTGAGAGAGAGCCGGATATAGTGATATACCAGAGTTGGAGGATATTCTGGCGGTATTAGAGGCGGCAAAGGGGGAGGCATTATCCTTAGTGTCCCAGAAGGTGCTGAGTATTCAGCCTATGTCAGATGAGGGAGTCCAGCGAGAAAACATCTTTCATATGAGGTGTTTTGTCAATGGAAAAGTGTGTAGTGCTTATAGACGATGGGAGTTACACTAATGTAGCTAGCACGAAGTTGGTAGAGAGGTTGGGGATTCCAACGATGAAACACCCACAACCATATAAATTGCAGTAGTTGAGTGACTGTGGGGAGATGCGAACCAGTAGGCAGGCAAACGTGGCGTTCCAAATAGGGGGATATAAGGATGAGGTGTTGTGTGATGTTGTGCCGATGCAGGCATGGCACATCCTGTTAGGTAGACAGTGGCAGTGTGATAGGAGGGTACAACATGACAGTTACACCAATCAGTATACACTTGTTCCTAATCAAAAACGTTTTGTGCTTGTTATTTTGACTCAAAGAAATCTACGAGGATCAAATAAAATCTAGAGTTGGAGAGGCAAAAGAAAAAGAGACTTCGGCTAGTGAGAATGAAAATCAAAATAAAGCCGAGAATAAGGAGAGTTTGAGGGAAAACAAGAGTGAGGGTCCACCTTAGAGTAGAAGTGAGTTTCGAGAGATAGCTGGGAAAACAAAGAGTAACATTAATGAGAGGGCCGAAAAACAAAAGGGGAGAATGAATATCCTTGAGGTAAGAAACGACAGAAAAATAAATTTATGGAAAAAAATGTGTGACCTTAGGAAATCTACCACGAGTGGTTGTTTGATGACACTCTTAGTTTACAAGGTCGCTTATTTGTCTACTAACATTTTAACCCCGATTTGCCTAGTTTTGTCTCGTCTTTTTTGCAGGAATTTGAGAATGTGTTTCCAGATGAGATGTCGGATGGGTTACCACCTATTTGGGGGATTGAGTACTAGATTGATTTCTTCCTAGGGGCATCACTGCCGAATTGACCGTTGTACAGGACCAATCCAGAAAAAACCAAGGAATTACAGCGGCAGGCTGACGAATTTAAGTAAAAAACTCATTCGGGAGAGCATGAGTCCTTGTGCGGTTCCAATGCTACTAGTTCCGAAGAAAGATGGGTCGTGGAGAATGTGTGTGGATTGTCGGGCTATCAACAAAATCACTATTAAGTACCGACACTACATACATCACTTGGATGATATGTTGGATGAGCTCCATGGGTCTAGCATCTTCTCCAAGATAGATTTAAGGAGCGGGTACCATCATATTCAGATGAAGGAAAGGGATGAGTGGAAAACGACTTTTAAGACCAAACATGGTTTGTATGAGTGGTTAGTTATGCCATTTGGGCTAGCTAATGTGCCTAGCATGTTTATGAGATTGATGAACTATGTTTTGAGGGCTTTTATTGGGAAGTTTGTCGTAGTTTACTTCGATGATATCCTCATTTATAGTAAATAATTGTACAAACACTTGGATCACTTGTGAGCCGTCTTAGAAGTGTTGCGAAAAGAGCAACTATATGCAAACTTCAAGAATAGCACATTTTGTTCCAAGCAATTGATACTCTTGGGGTTTGTAGTGAGCTCGAGGGGAATCACAATTGACGAAGAGAAAATTAGAGCTATTCAGGACTGGCCTAAGCCCACGTCAGTCAGTCAAGTTCGTAGCTTCCATGGGTTTACGAGTTTTTATCGAAGATTTGTAAGAGATTTTAGCACTATCACAACACCATTGACGGAGACAATTAAATAGAGTGTTTCATTTCAATGGGGTGAAGCCCAAGATAAGGCATTTGAGTTGCTGAAAGAAAGGTTAATACATGCGCCTTTGCTAGCATTGCCGAATTTTACCAAGGTTTTTGAGATTGAGTGTGATGCGTTGGGAGTTGGGATTAAAGTCGTTTTGATGCAAGAGGTGAGACCGATCGCTTTCTCCAGCGAGAAATTGAGCGGGACGGCTTTGAACTATCCGACGTACGACAGAGAGTTCTATGCTTTAGTCCTGGCCTTGAAAACATGGCAGCACTATTTGTGGCCGAAGAAATTCATAATTCACACTGATCACGAGTCAGTAAAGTATCTTAAGGGGCAGTAAAAGTTGAATAAGCAACACACGCGCTGGCTTGAGTTCATCGAGACATTTCCTTACAGCATCTGGTACAAGCAAGGTAAGACTAATGTTGTTGCAGACGCACTATCTCAGAGATGGACAAAAGAAAGCTGATTTTGTGAAATAGTTACATGAGAAAGCAAGACTCAATATTGAACGGCGAACATAGCAGTACACAACGCAGGCTAACAAGCATCGTACGGAGATGGTGTTTGAGCTGGGTGATTGGGTTTGGATACATATGTGCCCCGAATGATTCCCAGCCCATCAAAAGTCCAAACGACAACCATGGGGAGATGGTCCATTTAAAGTGCTTGAGCGAATCAATGATAATGCTTACAAGGTTGACTTGTTGGGTGTTATGGGATTAGTGCTTCTTTTAATATTGCTGATCTTAGTCCATTTGATGTCAATTTGGATTTGAGGACAAATCCTTCTCAAGAGGAGGAGAATGATGATAATCCATGGACGAAAGTACCAGTGACAGTGCTAGTTGGTCCGGTGATGATAGCTCGAGCAAGAAAGTTCAAGGATGCGCTCAATGGGTTGATTCAAGTCATTCAAAAGGAGACCGAGTGTGTATTCCCGATGGAGGGAGATATTTGGGTGGTCCAGTTGATTCGCGTCATCAACATTCAAGAGTCCATCTCAAACTGAGCAAGAAGGATGCCAAGAATACAAGTCACTTTGCATCTTGAATACATTGTAATCAAGTCTCATTCGTGTCTTGTATTCATCTATCTTAGTTAGTCGTAATTTGGATTATTTTGAGTCATGTTGTGTTATGGAGGCAAAGTAAACCTTTAAGGCCGCGTCTAAGTTTTATTTCAAGTTTGGAAGTCGCAGAAGAGCATTCGAGTAGGTGCATAGAAAGGTGCACGACCCGTGCGTGCGCCTGTGCATAATGGCGTACGTATTTGGGGCCTTTGACCTGACGGTGAGTGATGAGAACGAAGTGTAGAGTTTCGACTTGACGCACGACCTGGTGCATGACCGTGCGTGTGTCCGTGTATTTGTCCAGGATTTTGAGTTATTGTTTAGTTTTTGTTTCCTTTTTCAGTTTTTAGTTGTTTCCTAGTAGGGTTAGGGTTTGGATCCCTTATAAAGGTTAACACTTATTATTTTTCATCAGTTATCAATTGAATTAAAATTTTACTCTCGAATTGAGTGTTTTTCCAAGTGCTTCAAGATTTACATTTCTTGTTGCAATTATCGATTTATCAGGCAATAATCTATAATTGCTTGTGGCGTTTTCGCATACTGAGGTTCTTGCTTTGCTAAGCAATGGGTTGAGGTTTCCACCAATTTTAACCGAACTTGTTAAGATCTTGGGATAACAACGTATTATTTTTGGGTCGCACAGTTGTTGTTGCGGTTCACATCAGGCTCTAGCCCGGAGGTTATGGATTCACATATCATAATCACAGGTGTTGCAGATGATGCATTCCTTGAGTATGTACAAGCTGTAATGAATGTTGAAGTTCCGGTATCACTTCCCTAACCTAACACCTATGGGTTAAAGAGGGAGAGTTGAAACTTAGGCCACAACCGATTCACGTTGCCCCTATCCTTAGCGGGCGAATGCGGAAATGATAACCCCTCCAACCCACCTTGTTGCCTCTCCTATCAGATGGAAACCTGATATGATCCCTTAAGATCTTCGAATGGAGATTCGATCTAAGTAGGTATAACAATGCCATGAACAGGGTTCTCATACTCTATGACATCCGGGCTTATCTTTGATAAATTAGCTATGTTGTGTTAGGATTAAAACTTCTTATTCTCGAAAGTTGTAGGACTATGTATAATTGCTAAATTTGGAAAGATATAGGACAAAAATGTTATTGATCATAAAGGAAAATTGTCGAACCCAAATTGCAACTTTAATAGTTAGAGGACTAAAATTGCAATAGTCCAAAAGATACAAGAACAAAATTGTAATTTACCCAAGTATTGATACGGTGACCCCATCAATCAACTCGTACAATATAATAAGGTAACTTGGTGATTTTTTGTTTCCATATCTAACTTTGTTTTTATTATATTTGTCGACAAACACTTATGAATGCTAAGTACCAATTTTTTTTTTTTGTTTTCAGTTTGACTTTTGTATTAAATAAAATATATTAAATAATATATTTGTCATGAACACCTATATACAATTTAAAATTAAAAAAAAATTTATTAATTCTTTTAAATTTGTTATTTTGCACTTTAAAATTATTACTTACTCTTCCTTTTGAAATACGACATTTTACTCGAAAAACTAATTTACTTTGTATTCAAAAAGTATTCATGAGCTCATTTTAATTCCATTTTTTCATTAATGGAAACCACTTAAATATTTGGTCAAAATCGGGTCAGCACCCGTTTTGTACAACCAAATTCTGACAATCCCCCACATGAATGAAATTAATGCATGTCTGTATGCAGATTCAATTGAAAGTCTCAGCGAACTGTTATTGCATCTGGATAGGTAGCTTGTGGGTGTGAACCTTCCTTAGTAAAATATTATCAGTTCTTGGTTGCTTAATGGCGCGATGTCTTGAACTACTCGGCCATTGGTGTTACCGAGACAACAAGATTTACACAATAACAATTCTAACACTTGTTGTTCTCACGTTGTCTCCATTTCGGCCATAAACCATATCTTAGATTCATAAGTGTTTCTTTGAAGCGGGCATTACTTCTCACTTATATAGGTGATCTTCTATTGAAGAGTATCTGTCATACTCCACCTTTCGGTATAGGAATCATTAAAAGTCTTAAACTTAACCTCACCACATTAACAGATTTCATTCACTTGGAAGTTTTGGGAATGAGCTAACACATTTTCTAAGTATTCAAATTTGAACATTCATAACTTAGTTGTCCCATTGAACCAAGGTCTTGTGATCTCCAATTCACACGGTTGGGTTACTGACTATGAACATTCTTTAGTTTGTGTATTTTAAACTCATTCCCCTTAACAATTTATACAATTGATCTCGATTTATGCCTTTTGTTAGCGGATCCGCAAGGTTTTCTTTTGAATTCATGTAATCAACGAAATAACTCCATTCGAAATCAATTGTTTATTGATATTATGCCTTTGACAAAAAAATGTTTATACTTACCTCTTTCCTTTGCAAGAAAAGACACCTTTTATAAATACAACATTTCTAGATTTAATGATCGTACCATCATTTACATCATGAATGCCAAATTTATTTCCTTGGGTGCTTCTACTTTAGCCAAAGCACCCCCACACTTCAATGCATTTTCCTTTATGTGATTTGCTTAAAGTAAAGCTTTCCCTTCCAATTTTTGATATCCTTGTTTATAAAAGATTATCTAGAACTTTTATGGCTCTCGGCCACTTTTATTTTATTTTATTACAACATTGTCCTAACAATCCAGTTAGAATCTCGTTCTAACAGATTTCAGACCTTAGTTCCAACAACTACATTAACACATTTTACGAGGTGTGTAACCTTTGGTGTTATAACATCTTTAGTAACACTTCACATTTAACTTGATAGCGTGTCTACCTCTAGTGTTGCAATACTATGGGCAATACTTTATGCAATTTTGGTTTTGGTCCCACAACACTTTTGGCAACACCTTTGTTTGGAAATTTATTTGTTAGATTTTGATGATACCATGTAAAACTTAAATTAGGAAGTCGGCACTCCATTTTTTCTTGTAATTATTTGTTGTAAAAGTTGAAACTAGGAAAGAGCTGAATCAAGTCAGCTAAGTCAACATTACAGGAAGTCAGCTATGGACTAGGTCGAAGACTCTGCTGCGAGTCAGCTGAGCATGACATAAAAGAAGACAAAGACTCGACTGAAGGAAAATCTGCTAAGGAACAACTGTGAGAAAGGTCAGCCAAGTCAACTGAGAAACCAAGTCCATAAAGATAGAATGACAGTTGAGTCAAACATATGATTGGAACAGACTCAAGACAACTGGAGCCATAAGTGGCAGTCAACTGATAGCAAACCGTTGCACAGAAATCAAGGGGATTACTTAATTTAGTAATGCCTTCATACTGCCAGGTCCTGAAAGTGATCAAGTCTAAAGCGTGCGAATTAAATAAGCCAATGGGAATTCCAAGTGGGTGTCAGACCCTGAAAAGCTAGAACATTCAAGGATACGAGGAAGTGGCACTATCACACGTTGAGAAAGCATGCCAGGACAAGCCAACATCCATTGAAATATTGTTTGAACAATTATCTATCTCTTCAACGGATAATTATTCAAATGATAGTATAAAAGACTGAGGATTCAAAAGAAATATATATGTATGCAACGTACACAACAAAATATAGACACAAGAAAGATATAACAACAATTGATAAGCATACACATTCAAGCTGAAAAGAAAAATATTCATTAATCCTCAAGCCAGCAAGTTACAAGATTTTCAAATCCAACACTCATTGTGAAGGACAGAAGAAATCACCAAGTTGAAGAGGAACTTTTGAAAAACAACCAGGGGTCTACTTTCCAAGTAAAGGATTGTATAAAGGTTCAAGGTTGAACCAAGAATCAAGTTTGTTGGAGGGCTCTGTGATCGAATCCAAGAACTTGAAGAAGTGAGCTATAGTAGCAAGGCATCCGCCTCGTGAAGAAGCTGAGTCACAAAGAGAAGTCAGTTGTGTGATCAAGGCATCTCAAGACTGAGTCGCAGGAGAAGTCAGCTGTGTGATCAAGACTTTTTCCAGACTGTTCACCACTTTGTAAACTGATCATTACTCAGTGGATTTCTCTAGGAATTGGAGAAGAGAGGATTAGAAAAATTACCACATCTTAGAACCTCTATAAAATTATCTGTGTATATTTACTTTCAACATTATTGTTGGGAAATTTATTGTTTAGATTTTGATGAATGCCATGTAAAACTTAGAATAGGAAGTTGGCACCCCATTTTTGTTGTAAAATGCATTGTAACAAATAAATTGGGTCAAGTGAGTTAAGTCACTATGCCTAAACATGCAAGAAGACAACCTCGGAGACTAGAAGGAAGACTCATTGCGCAGATGTGAGTATGGCAAAGAAGAGAAGACGGAACTCGATGAAGGTGCGGTGAGATGCGGTGAGTAAAGTATCGATCAAGTCAACTCAAGATAGCCAAGTCTCAAGTTGATGTGATGAAGAGTCATTCAATGATTGAAAGCCGACTCTAAGTCATCCTGGGAAAGCAAGGAAACGCATGATCAAGTCGAGATAATGAAAGAGATCCGTTGCACAAAAATCAAGAGAATTACTTAAACAAGTAATACCTCCATGCTACCTTTCTCGAAGTGCTTTCCCGAAGCGTGCAAAGGAATGAACAATGGGAAGCACTACACCGTGTCGAACTCGAAAAGTCAAGAACAATTCATACGAGGAAGTGGCAATTCCAAGGACTCGCAACAAGACAAGCCAACAACCACAAGTGACTTTCAAAAATAAGCCTATCTCTTCAACGTGATTTTTGAAAGATCACTATAAAAGGCCGAGGAATGACTCGAGAGAAAGTTACCAAGGTTACGAACCACGAATATTCAAGCAAATATTTGAATCAGTAACCTAAGATATTCTGAAATCATTCAAGATTAAATCCTCAAGCCTACATTACGAAGAACATTGTTAGGAATTTTATTGTTTAGATTTTGATGAATGCCATGTAAAACTTAGAATAGAAAGTTGGCACCCCAATTCTTGTTGTAGACTAGAAGGAAGACTCTGCTGTGAGAGACAATTTGAGTATGGCAAAGAAGAGTAGACGGAACTCTACTAAAGAAGCGGTGAGATGACCAAGTGGAGTATCGGTCAAGTTAACTCGAGAAAAGCCAAGTCTCAAGTTGAAGTGGAAGAGTCATCCAATGATTGGAAGTCGACTTTAAGTCACCTGGGGAAAGCAAGGAAATGCAGTCAAGTCGAGATAACTATAAAAGATCCGTTGCGAGTAAATCAAGAGATTTACTTAAACAAGTAATATCTCCATACCACCTTTCGGAGTGCTCATTCCCGAAGCGTGCAAAAGGAATGAACCAATGGGAAGCACTACATCGTGTCAGAACTCTGAAAAGGTGAAAGAACAATTCATACGAGGAAATGGCAATTCCAAGGACTGCAACAAGACAAGCCAACGACTGCAAGTGACTTTCAAAAATAAGCCTATCTCTTCAACGGGCAAATTTTTGAAAGATCACTATAAAAGGCTGAGGAATGACTCTGAGAGAAGGTTACCTGAACCACGAACATTCAAGAAATCAATTAAACTATAACCAGAAATACTCTCAAATCATTCAAGATTAATCCTCAAGCCTACATTACGAAGTACATCAATCCAACACTCACCTGTGAAGGAAAGAGAACTTCAATCAGTTGAAGAGGAAACTTTTGAAGAAAAGGGGTCTACATTCCACGAAGGATTGTAGGAAGGTTCAAGGTCGAACCAAGTCTTAAGCTTTTGGAGGGCTTCATGATCAAATCCAAAGAGCTTGAGCAAGTGAGCTGTAGTAGCAAGGCAGCTGCCCTGTGAAGAAGGCTGAGTCGTAAGAGAAGCCAGCTGAGTAATCAAGGCGTCTCAGACCGAGTCCCAAAGGATCAAGTCACTGTGTGATCAAGACTTGTATCTGGACTGTTACCACTTTGTAAACTGATCATTACTTAGTGGATTCCTCCAGGAGTTGGAGAAGAGAGGAGTAGAAGAATTACCCCATCTTCGAACCTCTATAAAAATTTCATTGTGTCATTTACATTTCAAAGACTTTAATTTCTCGCATTTTTAATCGCTTATATCACGATAAATTTGCTATCCACTTGATAATACTAGTATTAAACCTAGCACTAAACTCTTGCTAAATCAAACTTAAGGGTGTTAAGTCTTCCTGAAAACAAAATCACGGTTGAGTTAATTTAGAATCAACGGTGAGTTATTCCATCAACGGCTCGATTGAGTCGTTGAGAGACTAACTCTACCGATTGACTAAATCGACAAATCCATCAAGGACACAAGTGTAGAATCAACTCTGTATATTTAAAAGGACTAAATCGAAAATTTGGTAAGGTTTGTTCAACCCCCTCTTCTAAACCTTACACTTACACCCCTTGGGACCTACAAGTGGTATCGGAGCGGTTGGTTCATTGAACCCTCCGCACCGGTTATCGAACTAGATCTCCAAACTTTTCAAAGTCCGCTTTAGTACTTAAACTCTCGAAACTCTTTTTATCATTAAAAGTTATTATCATGGAAGCAAATTTGACACGCATCCCTATGTTCACTATTGAAGAATTTGATGATTGGAAAATTCGTATGCGATGCTCATCTATCGCATTACATGATGAGATGTGGATAGTGATAGAAGAAGACGGGCCTCTGCAAATCTTAAAGGTGAACACGCGGTTGTACGAAGAGTTGCGGTGAAGGAGAAGAAGATGTTGCTCCCGGACTGTCATGGTTGAAAACCAAGAACCGAGTGGACAAATGATGACAGAAAAAGATATAACACGGACAATGTAGCCAAGGACATCCTTTACAAAACCTTGGACAAAGCCATGTTCAATAAAGTCAAATCATGCAAAACGGCTAAAGAAATGGGACAAGGCGACATTGATTTGTGAAGGCTCGTGAGCAAATCAAAGAAAACAAATTATCGGTGGTCTGACAGAAATTTGAGAACTTCAAAATGATCTCGGAGAGAACCCGGATCAACTAGATGCTCGGTTCACGTAAATCACAAATGAGTTGTCCTGACTTGGAAAGGAATATACACAGAAGGAAATGTGTATGAAGATCCTAAAAAGTCTTCAAATTGAATGGGAAATGAAGGTCATGGCATCGAGACATTCCATGGACCTATCAAAGACATCCAACCTCGAGTTATTCTCGAGACCTCAAAGCCTACGAGTTTGAGCCGAGAAGAAAAGACCAGGAAGAGACAGGTTGTACCCAAGCATTTGCTCTAATTGTCAAAGATGGGAAGAGAGCCGAGGTCAAAGAAGTCATTGATTGAGGAAGAAATAGCCCCGATGGTTAAAAGATTCAACAAGTTCTTTAATAAGAACTACAAGAGAGGAAAGGGTGAATCTTCCGAAGACACTCGGCTCCTCCAAATCAAGGGAAGATAGGCCAACCAAGAGAACGTATCATCAAAAAAGTTGAGTATCAAAGGGCTGACAATCCAAGAATGGAAAGAGCTGATCAAAAGGTTGAATATCTATGCTGGAACTGTAGACAACCAGGTCACTATGCCATTGACTGTCCATATCCTGTAGTCAACAAATACAGGGATGAAGAAGAAAGAAAGGTCTTCAGAGAAAGAAGACAAGAAAAGAAAAAGGCAATGATGGCTGCAGAGACTGCTGAAACAGCCAAGTCAAGAGAGACAGCTGATTCAGAGAGCAGTGAAGCTGACTACTCAAGTGACTCTGAAGAAGAAGCCCTGATCTGCTTGATGGCCAAGGAACAAGATCAACCTGACCAAGAAGATGAGGTACACTCTAACTCATCAAACTCAGACACTAGTGATAGTGACTGTGACACACACACTTCATCACCCACTGATCTTTATGATTCATTAGGCAAAATGATGAAAGATTTTGAACACATTAAATCCTCACACACACTATTGAATGAGGAGAACAGCCTACTCAAAGGTCAAAACTCCAAGCTGACTAAGGAGCTGAGTACTCTAAGTCAAATAGTGATGAGAATGAAAGTTTAAAAGGCCGAAAATGCAAAACTAATAGAGAAATTGCTTTGCTATAGAAAAGAGGAGAATGACCTCAAGAATGTTATTGCCTCATTCACTAAGGCATCTAAATCATTGGATGATCTTATTATGAGTCAAAGAGAATGTGGAGATAAGACAGCTTAGGATTTAATTCCTGCGTGCTATGTCAAACCTCAAGAGTAATTTTGGAAAAAGGATCTTCAAGCCATGAAGAGTCCGAAAAATCCAAAACTCTAAATGTTGTACACACATTCACTCCAAAGCACAATAACAAGCAAACTGGCCTTGGTTATAAAGGAAAAGGAAAATGCCGAGTTGAGTGCGGCTGAAAGGACAAAGTGAGAAGAGATTCAAGCAGAGTTCCTCAAAGAAACTCCAAACGAAAAATACTCGCAAAAAGGAAGCAGAGCTACCAAAAACCCTTAAAATCTATAAGAGAAATACATATGATGGGAATGGTAGAAAATATCCAAGCCAAGCTGATTGGAATAATGTGAACTATCAAAGATAGACTTATGGAATATAAGCCCAAATGGCAAAGGCCTAGAACTCAAGAAAGGCCATTCCAAAAGCATAAGAGCTTTCATCAAAGACATATATGCACCTAGGCACTACACTCAGAGACACCACAATTACCCAAGGAAGGCAATTGCTAAAACACATATGCAGCATACTGAGACAAAAGAGACAATTTGTATGAACCTAGAATCCCCAAGCAATTTGCCAGGATTAATTATGATTATGGCATCGATAGATGGCAACCCCTTAGAGTCAAATCATTTGGCTATAGGTTGGTTGGATCATCTTACAATTCTAACCCCTCAGGACCCGGACAAGTATGGGTACCTAAAACTTAATTTCTTGATTGCGGGTTCAAGGAACAGTTGAGTGCCAAGGAACCTGGTACATGGATAGTGGTTGTTCCGGACATATATGACAGAAATAAGAAAAATCTGTCAAAATTCAAGGAAGTTAAAGGAGCAAAAGTCATATTTGGAGGAAATGAAGCTCCTGGCGAAATAAGAGGCATTGGATCCATCAAGAGAAATGGATTAGAGATCACAGATGTTGCATATGTTGAAGGACTCAACTTCAATTTATCGAGCATCGACCAACTCGCGTGACAAAGGGCTACAATGTTGGATTCAACATGGGTATATGCCAAATCAAAGATATTGAATCAAATGAAGTTGTCTTTGCAAGGATGTAGACGAGAAAAATATGTATGTAGTGGATTGGTCAACGCAACACCCAAAGACTGTCTACTAGCAAAGAGCACACAAATGAATCAAGTTGGTTGTGGCACAAAAAGCCGAGTCACCTGAATTTCAAAACGATTAACAAGCTTGCGTAAGTAATCTTGTGGAAGGACTTCAGACTCGGTATACAAGAAGGAGAGTATATGTGACGATGTCGAAGGGAAAACAAATCAAGTCGTCATTCAAAGAAAAGACATGCCCATCCTCAACAAGAATATTCATCCGCTTCATATGGATCTATTTGGCCCAAGTGGAACCAGCCATCATAAGTGGAAAGAAATACACCTTGGTGGTAGTAGATGACTACTCAAGATATACATGGACAATATTCATGTGTAAGAAGAAAGAAACTCTACAAAAACTACCCACGGTGATGAAGAGGATTCAAAACGAGAAGAGTCAAACCATTATCAAAATAAGATCAGACGGAGAGGAACCGAATTTGTCAATGGAATAATAACTTCGATTGTATTGAAAATAGTATTGGTCATGAACTATCAGTGCAAGAACTCACAAAGACAAAATGGAGTTGCGAGAAAGAAGGAACAAAACCCTCAAAGAAGCGACAAGGACCATGTTAGTCAAGCGGGGGTTACCAAAAAGATTTTGGTGGAAGCAATCAACACGACTTGCTACACCCAAAATAGATGTATGATAAATAGACGGTGACAAAGACTCCTATGAGATCCGGGTGGAAGAAAACCAAATGTTGCATATTTCAGAATATTTGGATGTAAATGCTTCATCCACAACAATGGCAAAGACAACCTAAAGGCTTTTGATGCTAAAAAGTCGATGAAGGCATCTTCTTAGGATACTGGTGAAAGCAAAGCCTCTGAGAATACTCAACAAAAGAACTATGGTTACGAAGAATCCATTCATGTAGTATTCGATGAGCCAAATGTAAATGGAGAAGACATTGAAGAGTCGGTGATGTTTGAATCATCCAACCATACTGTAAGAGTCCCTATCTTGTCAAGTCAATTTGGAATAATCAATTGAGAAGAAGATGAGATAGCTGAATCTCAAAAACAAGTGGAAAATTTGCAACTAAGTGATTACGAGAGAGTGACCACAAAGAACACGGTGCAAGTCGATGAATCGGCTAATTTACTCCAACGATGTAAGATGGCTAAGAGACCATCCACGTAACTTGTCATTGGAGATATGAGAGAAGGTGTCAAAACAAGATCCGAACTCAACAAGAAGCCATGTCACATGCTTCATCTCACAAATAGAGCCCAAAGACGTGTCACAAGCATTGGACGACACACATTGGATTCAAGCTATGCAAGAAGAGTGAATCACTTTGAAAGAAATAAAGTATGGGAATTAGTGCAAAGACCCATACATCAAAATGTTATTGGCACCAAATGGGTGTTCGAGAAATAAGATGAACGAGGAAGGTTCTGTGGGTAAGAAACAAAACAAGACTAGTAGCCAAAGGATATTGCCAAGAAGAAGGGATAGATTTTGATGAAACATTTGCCCTCGTAGCAAGATTGGAAGCTATAAGGATGTTTCTTGCCTATGCAGACTCACAAGGATTTCATTGTATATCGATGGATGTAAAAAGTGCATTTCTAAATGGTTTATTGGAAGAAGAAGTGTATGTTGAACAACCTCCAGGATTTGAGAGAAGACTCTTGGAGATAAGGTATACAAACTCAAGAAAGCTCTATATGGTCTCTTAGCCGAAAATGGATTCACAAAAGGAAAAGTAGATAGAACACTTTTAATTTAAGACAAAAAGAGTATCTTTGTTTGTTCAAATATATGTGGATGACATCATTTTTGGTTCCACAAACAAAGAGCTGTGTGAAAAGTTTTCAAACCTCATGCAAAGTAAATTTGAAATGAGCATGATGGGAGAGTTGACATTCTTCCTTGGACTCCAAGTGAAACAGCTGAAGGATGGAACCTTCATAAGTCAAACAAAATACACCAGAGATTTAATGAAGAAGTTTGGTATGGAGGAGAAGTCTTCTGTAAAAATACCAATGAACACATCACCAAAATGGACATGGATGCAGATGGTAAGCACAGTAGATCAAACAAGATACTGAGCACTTATTGGATCATTGCTCTATCTCACAAAGAAGAGGCGACATCACCTTTCTTTGTAGGTGTATGTGCAAGATTTCAATCTGCTCCAAAAGAGAGCCATATGACAAAGCAGACTAAGAGAATACCGAGATACTTGAAAGGAAGCAAGAAGTAGGCCTATGGTATCCAAAGGAAGGAGGATTCAAGCTAATTGGCTATTGATTCTCGACTATCTTTGGATGCAGAGTGGACGGGGAAGAGCACTTGAGGCACATGTCAAATGCTAGAAACAAAGGCTAATTTCCTGGTTTAGCAAGAAGCAAAATTCAATAGCCACCTCTACAAATTTGAGCAGAATACATAGCATGGCATTTGTTGTGCCCAAGTCCTATGGATGAGACAAAGAATCGAGAGACTATGAAGTTGAGGAAAAAGAAATTCCAATCATGTGTGATAACACAAGTGCAATTGCAATCACTCAAAATCCTCGTGTTGCATTCAAGAACAAAGCACATTGATGTCGATATCACTTCATAAGAGATCATGTTGAAAAGAAGGACATCATCCTGGAATATATCTCAACCGATAAACAACTAGCCGACATCTTCACAAAACCATTATGTGAGTCAAGATTTGAAGAACTAAAACATGAGTTGGGGTTAATTGAACTAAGTCGACACACACGAGAAGAATCAAAGAAAAGAAATGGAAGAAAAAGAGGTGAAAAAGAGTGAAACGTAAATCACCAAGAATCACCAGATCGGAAAGACAACTACACCGAGTCACGGTGAGATTGAGTCACTAAGAGAATCGTGAGAAGTAGAGTTAAATCGCCTAAAGAATAAGCCGAGTCACTTATAAGCAAAGTGACAAAAACGCAATCGTTTTGACTAAGCGGGAATGTTTTAAGAAATACGTCAAAGATAATGATGATGTGTACTGGACATAAAGCCGCACACCAAGCTTATGATTGAATATAAATCTTGCCGCATTAAATACGAGACATTAAATGCTAAATAGGCGTGCAAAATCTAAGCCGTTGATTTCGATCACATTTCAAAACCACCCGCACGCCCTTTCATAAACCATATTTAAACCATTTTCGCCCCGCTTTCTCTCTCACTCTTCTAAAACTGTTCATTTCTTTCTCTCAAAAGCAAAGGCAAAAATTCTCTCGAAACCCTATCTATCTTCAAATCAATTTCTCGAGTTTTTCTCGATATAATCCTGAAAAATGGCACCAACTTATGACTTTACCAAGTTAGGAAAGCAAATCCACACCGGCTCTACGGTGGATTTCGACGGAATGGTGAAACAGGGGTCCGACGACACCCTAGTGAAGAAAATAGCTGAAAAGTTAGAAACGTCGTTCAAAACCGTTTCTAACGTTAGAATACCCGATGACATATGTGGAGGAGGTCGCACAATTCTACGTGAATGCCGAGATTCACGATGAAGGAATAAAGTCATGTTCACGGAAAGCGGTGACTATCTCTCGCAAGGATTTGGCCGAACATTGCTCACTACCAGGAAGGAGCATCGAGATTAACGAAGCTGATGTAAACCGGGCCGATGCTTGGAAAGAAATAGCCAAGCCCGACTTTGCTGATAAAATAGTGTATACAAAGAAACAAGAGATATTTGAAGGAGGATTATCACAAGTGTTGGACATAGTTGCCAAATGTATCGACATCAAATTTGGCGACTTTGACCAATCATCAAAGGCAAGTGATCGATCGTGGCCGCAATCATCGCAGTAAAAGAAGATAAACTCGGGCTGAGTTTGTCTACGCAGACTCTGCGTAACGTGGGGAACAAATCCTTCAAGGAAGATGGCACATTTGGAGGATCCCTAGGATATGGCCTAGTGATTGGCCGTCGATGGAGGTGAAAGGAGTCCCTCTTAGACATGGAAAAGCATTCCATGTTAACAAGAGGATGTTGAGCAAATCTCTCTCGGCGCACGAGAAGAGAGCTTACGCCAAGAGAGCCGACACAAGTGAGGGGAATCGGTGACCCGAAGATACAAATTGTTTCCTCTCTCCAAGCCCAAGAAGAAAGTCGCCCCTCTGCGGTGCTAAGAAAGATCGCTGCCCCGTAGCAAAGAAAACCAAACATGCTCCCGCCCGCAGCAGAGTCATATCTCCTGCCCAGCCAGTGTCTGTCTCCTGCCTCTCCGTCGCAGAGCGGATCGAGAAGGACTCACAAATACCTTCTCCCGCCCCCCAAGACTCGAGAAGACACCGTCTCGAACTTAAATCCCTCCTCGGTACAAACTAGGAGACGAAGACGATTATCAAGCGCCCGAGTGGAGAAACCAAATGAGTCGGCCACTCAAGCTAGAGCAGATACCGGAGATGGCCGGAGAAGTAGAGTCTCGGATGTAGTTGATGAAACTTGACCATGTCTTTGAAGGCGTCAGCCAGAGGCAACTCAAGACACAAAGTTGTAGTTCACACAACAAACACAAGAAGAACCCGCTAGAGCGGATAGTGATGTAATGATCCTATCTCCACCTTACCCGGACATCCAAAATCGTCTGCGTGAGTGGAGGAAATGGAAGTTGAGTAAGTCAAGGGAACAGTTCCAACGACACGAGTTTATAGAAGAAGAAGAGGAATCGCTAAATTTCCTTGGACTAAAAATCGTGCTCCCAAAGACTTGATGAAGACAACCGCATAGACATCCCGCAAATTTTCAAGGAAAAGGAGAGAGAAAAGCAAGCCGAGGAAAGCCGAGGCACGCGAGAAGGCAAGCATCCGCCCTATCTCCGGCACCACGTAACACACACATCCTCTCCTTGATGTCTTCTCCGGTGGTGATGAGGATCCGGGAGAATCTTGCTTTGCCGCCACGAAGAGTTGCAAATGCAGCAAGAATTGCATGAATCCGTAATCCTTCACGAGCAAAGATTGATGGAGGGACCAGGAGAGTCCTCCGAACACACCGAAATTGATCCAATGGGAGTGGTTCAGCAAATCGCCACTATTGTTGCTGCCACCACTTCCCACTCACTCGGAAGAAGGCAATAAGGGACTTGGCGATGAAACCGGGACAATGGGGACCCCATCGAGCCAACTCCTATTGAAGGTGTTTTACCACCGCCCCAATGGCTGAACATTCAATCAAAACAAGTGGGAGTTTGGAGACGAGTGACCCCATTCCAAGTCACTCACCGGTGGTGCGCCTGAGGGGAAACTCCTCCACTGCAGCAAGGTCGGAGGATGCTGCAGATGACTCCACAATGAATCAAGGAGGCGAAGGAGAGAAAATACAAACACAAGAAGAACAGCAAGTTGCCATCAATGAAGCTCGGACAGTTGAGACTGTCTCTGAGGTGCCAATCGCTCTCACGAAGGCTAATGACACTGCTGATGCAGTCGAGGCACAGGAAGGACCAGCCCCGGGAGTTAACACTGGCGATGAAAGTGCAATCCATGGGGTTGAGACTCCAATGGATGCCACCACAAAGACCCTAAGACCTGACACTGTCGAAAGGGAGGACAAGGCCTCGCGCAAGAGAGACTGCTTTGGAGGTATGAAGGCCCACGGGAGGTTGAGACTTCCCGGGGTAAAGAGGTCAAGTAGAGAACATCCCTCCCGCTATCATCGACCCATCCGAGAAGGAGATAAGCGCACTTCATGATTCCCAGGATAATCTTCTGATGTAACCTTTTCGGGATCGAAGGCGATGAAGAAGAAGCCGAGTCATCCCCGTGCCAAATCCAAAAGACTCACTGCGGATGTTCCAAGCACGAGCAAGTCCGATCCCAAGACTACTCGTCAAACCTTTAACTTTGATGATGAGCCACCAATGGAAATCTCATCATCGTCCGATGACGCTCGATAAGGCCGAGGACCGTCTACTCAAATGGACAAATCGGTGAGTCCAACGGTCGTTGAGACAAATTGAGGCTCAACAAGCCGGGTCCACTTCACAACAAGACCCGGTGAACAAGAGACCATCGCGCAGGCTCCTCAAGCCGCAGCAGGATCGATTCCTAAAAGAACTTCACGCGCACCGCTCATCATCGAACAAATCCCGGTGGGCGGTGATGAATCTTTTATAGAATCTTTTCCTTTTCCCTGAAGGTACCCGACCTCCGTGAAGAGTCGAGAATGAACGCGCACGCTATCACGCATCAGCTCCGTTTTCTCTTGGTACCATTGTTCAACCGCTTATGACTTTGATGTTGTATGGCCATCACCGCAATGTAAGAATCAATCAAGTTCGAGAAGTGTTCAAGGCACTATTTGCCGAGGTTGAACGGATTGAGAGGCATCAGGCCTCTTTGGACATGCGACCGGACAACAAAGATGCCAACCTTACAAACCGACTTGAGAGGCATAACAATTAATAAGGGAATGGTGGCAACAAAGAGCAAACAATGCGTGTGGAACAAGTTAGATTCTTCAGGACATTGTTCAACAAGTTCTTTGGTATGGAGAGTGAAAATGCCGATGCAAAAACGAAGTTGAGAGAACATATTGAGCACATGCATGAAGCTCACACGCCGAGATAAAGTCATTGCGTGAGCAAAATACTAATGATCTACAAGCGTTTGGAAGAACACATGACTAGAAAATTCAGCCTTCTCATGGCCGAGATGAAGCCGATTTCAGCAGAGTCCAACGCTACTCGATCCGAATTCCGTCGCTTACAACGCAGCAGACTTGAAGCAGAACTCGACTATCCAGGCTCGACTTTTTCGCTTGCCAAAGATGTTCCCGGGGTTCCTCTATCCTTTGATGATGCCAAAAAGGGGGAAGAGGAGTACCTTAAAGCGCTAAAATCTGAAGTGAAAAAGAAAGGAGCGGTGAGAAGGAAAATCGGTGAGGAAGTTTTGAAACAAAAGAAAGGAAAGCTTGTTGAGGGGGAATCGACAGATGTGACCTTGATGATTGCACAAACCCCCAACAAGGTCCTCACATCACGGTGACATTATAAGCAAAGCAAACTCCGCGTGACTCTGCCACTCCAACACTCGCTATATCTATGGCCGATAAGAGAAAAACAATTGAAGCAGGGATGAAGGAAGTGGAAGGAAGAATGGATGCCCGAATTATGAACATCTTGAAAGAACACGGAGGCATTCCATTAGACAGAGACACTTATGCCATCTCGATGTCGGGATAGAGCCACGATCGTTGATGAATTTAAAACGCTCGAACGGGGGATACTTTGCAAATATGTCTATGGCTCAAGCTTGGGAGTTACTCGAGAAAAGGGTCTCACGTTATGTGAAGAAGTCGACAGCAAAGAGACTACGGACTCTGCAGTCACTCTACTGGTCACTCCATTGGAAAGAAGACCCCAAAGACAAGATACGCCCGAGAGGAAGAGGAAGAAGCATTAGTGGAGGAAGAAGCTTGGACTCCAGGCCTCCGCCCAAAAACATTGAATATGTGGATCCGGGAAAGAAAGGAGGGATCTTGGGGCCGGGCTTGACCAAGTAGCAAATTTGCAAGTGGCTAAAACTAACGCCGAGTATGTAAAAAGACTAGAAGAAGAAAACAAGAGACAAACTCGGCTATGGGAGGAGAGACAAGAAAGACTAAGAAGAGATGAAGCTGCCAGGAAGGCATATGAAAAGAAAAAAAAAGAAGGCGGTGACGACGAGAAAAAGAGAAGAAGAGAAGAAGATCTTGAACAAGATGAAAGAAGGAGAGCAAGAAAGAGATGAAGTGTTCTTTGTCCAACCCTTCGTGTATTTTATTATGTAAATACATACAATGTAAGTCTTCGTAATAAAGCTATAAATTCTTTATTTTTCGTGTAGGCAAATATGTACTGATACACCTTGTAAAACATTGTGTAAAAGAACAAGAATGATATGATCAATAAAAGAATTGATTCTGCGCATACATTCTATGTCAATACACTATCTGTATGTATCTTTCTGTTTGCATTTTTGAATGGTTTAAGTTTTGGCATCATCAAAAAGGGGGAAATTGTTAGGAATTTTATTGTTTAGATTTTGATGAATGCCATGTAAAACTTAGAATAGAATGTTAGCACCCCAATTCTTGTTGTAAAATGCATTGTAACAATTAGAGTGGCAAGCCGAGTCAAGTCAACTACGCCTAACATGCAAGAAAACAATCAAGATGGAAGGAAGACTCTGTGTGAGACAATTTGAGTATGGCAAAGAAGAGTAGACAGAACTCTACTAAAAAGCGGTGAGATGCAGCCAAGTGGAGTATCGGTCAAGTCAACTCGAGAAAAGCCAAGTCTCAAGTTGAAGTGACAAGAGTCATCCATGATTGGAAGTCGACTCTAAGTCACCTGGGGGAAAGCAAGGAAATGCAATCAAGTCGAGATAACTATAAAAGATCCGTTACGTAAATCAAGAGATTTACTTAAACAAGTAATATCTCCATACCACCTTTCTGAGAGTACTCGGTCCCTTAAGCGTGCAAAAGGAATGAACCAATGGGAAGCACTACATCGTGTCGAACTCGAAAAAGGTGAAAGAACAATTCATACGAGGAAATGGCAATTCCAAGGATCGCAACAAGACAAGCCAACGACTGCAAGTGACTTTCAAAAATAAGCCTATCTCTTCAACGGGCAAATTTTTGAAAGATCACTATAAAAGGCCGAGGAATGACTACGAGAGAAGGTTACGAACCACGAACATTCAAGAAATCAATTAAACTATAACCGTAAATACTCTCAAATCATTCAAGATTAATCCTCAAGCCTACATTACGAAGTACATCAATCCAACACTCACCGTGAAGGAAAGAGAACTTCAATCAGTTGAAGAGGAAACTTTTGAAGAAAAGGGGTCTACATTCCATGAAGGATTGTAGGAAGGTTCAAGGTCGAACCAAGTCTTAAGCTTTTGGAGGGCTTCGTGATCAAATCCAAAGAGCTTGATCAAGTGAGTCTGTAGTAGCAAAAATTTGCCTGTGAAGAAGCCGAGTCGCAAGAGCGGTGAGTGATCAAGGCGTCTCAGATCGAGTCCCAAAGGATCAAGTCGGTGTGTGATCAAGACTTGTATCCGGACTGTTACCACTTTGTAAACCGATCATTACTTAGTGGATTCCTCCAGGAGTTAGAAGAAGAGGAGTAGAAGAATTACCCCATCTTCGAACCTCGTATAAAAATTTCATTGTGTCATTTACATTTCAAAGACTTTAATTCCTGCATTTTTAACTTCTTATATCTCACGATAAATTTGCTATCCACTTGATAATACTAGTACTAAACCTAGCACTAAACTCTTGCTAAATCAAACTTAAGGGTGTTAAGTCTTCCGGCGAAAACAAAACCACGTTGAGTTAATTTAGAATCAACGGTGAGTTATTCCATCAACGGCTCGGTTGAGTCGATTGAGAGACTAACTCTTCGATTGACTAAATCGATCCATCAAGGACACGGTGTGTAGAATCAACTCAGTATATTTAAAAGGACTAAATCGAAAATTTGGTAAGGTTTATTCAACCCCCTTCTAAACCTTACACTTACACCCCTTGGGACCTACAAACATCAATCCAACACTCACTTGTGAAGGAAAGATAACTTCAATTAGTTGAAGAGGAAATTATCAAGAATCAAGGGGTCTACATTCCACGAAGGATTGTAGAAAGGTTCAAGGTCGAACCGTCTTGAGCTTTTGGAGGGCTTCGTGATCAAATCCAAAGAGCTTGAGCAAGTGGGTCAGTAGTAGCAAAGCGTTGCCTGTGAAGAAAGGAGCCGAGTCATCTGAGAAGCAACGATTTGCCGAGTGACCAAGGCATCTCAGATCGAGTCCCGAAGTATCAAGTCACAATTTGTGTGATCAAGACTTGTATCCGGACTATTACCACTTTGTATATTGATCAATACCTAGTGGATTCCTCCAGGAGTTGGAGAAGAGAGGAGTAGAAGAATTACCCCATCTTCGAACCTCTATAAAAATTTATCGTGTCATTTACATTTCAACACTTTAATTCCCGCATCTTATTTGTTTAATTCTCACGACATATTTGCTATCCATTTGATAATCTCTAAGTACTAAAACCCAAGTACTAAATCATAACTAAACCAAACTTAAGGGTGTTAAGTCTTCTTGAAAAACAAACCACAGTTGAGCTAATTCGGTCTTAACGGTTGAGTTATTCTATCAACGGCTCGGTCGAGTTTGTTGAGTGACTAACTCTCGATTAACTAAATTGGTCAGTCCACCCAGGACACAAATTGTTTAGTATCAACTCGAACTTTTAAAAGGACCAAAAGTGAAAATTTGGTAAGGTTTATTCAACCCCCCTTCTAAACCTTACATTCACACCCCTTGGGACCTACAAGTGGTATCGAGCGGTTGGTTCATTGAGCCTTCCCGACCGGTTAGTTCTTGAACTAGATCTCCAAACTTTTCAAAGTCCTGTTTTAGTACTTAAGTTTTCAAAACTCCCTGTTATCATTAAAAAATTATTATCATGGAAGCAAATTTGACACGCATCCCTATGTTCACAATTGAAGAATTTGATGATTGGAAAATTCATATGTGCTCATCTATCGGCATTACATGATGAGATGTGGATAGTGATAGAGGATGGGCCACCGCAAATCTTAAAGTGAACACAATAAGAAGAGCTACGGTGAAGGTGAAGAGGATGTTGCCCCTAGACCAGCTATGGTTGAAAAACCAAGAACTGAATGGACAAATGATGACAGAAAAAGATACAACCTGGACAATGTAGCCAAGGACATCCTTTACAAAACCTTGGATAAAGCCATGTTCAATAAAGTCAAATCATGCAAAACGGCTAAAGAAATCTGGGATAAGCTAACATTGATTTGTGAAGGTTCGTGAGCAAATCAAGGAAAATAAATTATCGGTGGTCAGACAAAAATTTGAGAATTTCAAAATGATCGCAGAGAAAACCTGGATCAACCTGGATGCTCGGTTCACATAAATCACCAACGAGCTATACGCACTTGGAAAGGAATATACACGAAGGAAATGTGTATGAAGATCCTAAAAAGTCTCCGGTGAATGGGAAATGAAGGTCATGGCACCGAGACATTCCATGGACCTATCGAAGACCTCCAACCATGAACTATTCTCGAGATCTCAAAGCCTACGAATTTGAGTGAGAAGAAAAGATCGGAAGAGACAGTTGTACCCAAAACAGTTGGTTGCTCTAATTGTTAAGGATGGAAAGAGAGCCGAGATCAAAGAAGTCATTGATCCGGAAGAAATAGCCACGATGGTTAAAAGGTTCAACAAGTTCTTCAATAAGAACTACAAGAGAGGCAAGGGCGAATCTTCCGAGGAAGACACTCGGCTCCCTCCAAGTCAAGGGAAGACAGGCCAACCAAGAGAGAAGATCATCAAAAAGCTGAATATCAAAGAGTGATCAAAAGGTTGAATATCTATCTTTGGAAGGCGTAGGCAACCAGGTCACTATGCCATTGATTGTCCATATCATGTAGTCAACAAATACAGGGAATGAAGAAAGAAAGGTCTTGAGAGAAAGAAGACAAGAAAAGAAAAAGGCAATGTTGGCTCGCAGAGACTGCCGAGACAGCCAAGTCAAGAGAGACATTTGATTCAGAGAGCAGTGAAGTTGACTACTCAAGTGAATCTGAAGAAGAAGCTCGATCTGTTTGATGGCCAAGGAACAAGATCAACCTGACCAAGAAGATGAGGTTCAAGGAACAACCGAGTGCCAAGGAACCTGGTACATGGATAGTGGTTGTTCGGACATATATGACAGAATGAAGAAAAATCTGTCAAAATTCAAGGAAGTTAAAGGAGCAAAAGTCATATTTGGAGGAAATGAAGCTCCAGGAGAAATAAGAGGCCTTTGGATCCATCAAGAAGAACGGATTAGAAATCACATATGTTGCATATGTTGAAGGACTCAACTTCAACTTGCTAAGCATCACCAACTCGTGATAAGGGCTATAATGTTGGATTTAACATGGGTCTATGCCAAATCAAGGATATTGAATCAAATGAAGTTGTGTTGCAAGTATGCGGACAAAGGAACATGTATGTAGTAGATTGGTCAACCGCTACACCCATCACTGTCTATTAGCAAAGAGCACAACTGAATCAAGTTATTGTGGCACAAAAAGTTGAGTCACCTGAATTTCAAAACACTTAACAAGCTTGCGTAAGTAATCTTGTGGAAGGTCTTCCGGACTCGATATACAAGAAGGAGAGTATATGTGACGCATGCGAGAAGGAAAACAAATCGATCATCATTCAAAGAAAAGACACGCCCATCTTCAACAAGGATATTGCACCTGCTACATATGGATCTATTTGGTCGATTGAACCTACTAGCATAAGTGGGAAGAAATGTACCTTGGTGGTAGTAGATGACTACTCAAGATATACATGGACAATATTCATGTGTAAGAAGAAGAAAAGAAACTCTACGTAAAACTACCACGGTGATGAAGAGGATTCAAAATGAGAAGAGCCAAACCATTATCAAAATAAGAACAGCATGAGGAACCGAGTTTGTCAATGGTATAATAACTCAATATTGTATTGAAAATGGCATTGGTCATGAATTATCTGCAGCAAGGACTCCACATCGAATGGAGTTGCGAGAAAGAAGGAATAGAACTCTCAAAGAAGCGCAAGGACCATCTTAGTCAAGGGGTTACCAAAAAGATTTTGGGTCAAGCAATCAACACACTTGCTACACTCAAAACAGGATGTATGATAAAAGACGGTGACAAAGACTCCTATGAGATTTGGACAGGGAGAAAACCAAATGTTGCATATTTTAGAATATTTGGATGTAAATGCTTCATCCATAACAATGGCAAAGACAATCTAAAGGCTTTCGATGCTAAAGTCGATGAAGGTATCTTCTTGGGATACTCACCGAAAGCAGAGCCTACTGAGAGTACTCAACAAAAGGACTATGGTTGCAGAGGAATCCATTCATGTGGTATTCGATGAGCCAAATGTAAATGGAGAAGACATTGAAGAGTCGGTGATAAGATGAACCATCCAACCATACGAAGAATCCCTATCTTTCAAGTGGAATTACAAACTCGGATGAAGATGAGATAGCCGAGTCTCATAAAATCTTTGGAAAATTTGCGGCTAAGTGATTGCGAGAGAGCCGATCAAAGCAACACAAATTGCTAGACGATCGAATCCACCTAACTTACTTCAACTGATGTAAGATGGTGAAAGACCATCCACTAGAACTTGTCATTGGAGATGTAAGAGAAGGTGTCAAAACAAGATCCGAACTCAACAAGAAGCTATGTTCACATGTTTCATCTCACAAATAGAGCCTAAAGATGTGTTACAAGCATTGGATGACACACATTGGATTCAAGCTATGCAAGAAGAGTGAATCGAGTTTGAAAGAAATAAAGTATGGGAATTAGTTCAAAGACCCACCCATCAAAATGTTATTAGTACTAAATGGGTGTTCGAAACAAGATGAACGAGGAGGGTTCGTGGTAAGAAACAAAGCAAGACTAGTAGCTAAAGGATATTGCCAAGAAGAAGGAATAGATTTTGATGAAACATTTGCTCCCCGTAGCAAGATTGGAAGCTATAAGGATGTTTCTTGCCTATGCGACTCACAAGAATTTTATTGTATATCGATGGATGTAAAAAGTGCATTCCTAAATAGTTTATTGGAAGAAGAAGTGTATGTTGAACAACCTCCAGGATTTGAGCGGAAGACTCTTGGAGATAAGGTATACAAACTCAAGAAAGCTCTGTATGGATTGAAACAGGCACCCGTGAGCATGGTATGATACTTTGTCACAATTCCTAATCGAGAATGGATTCACAAAAGGAAAAGTAGATAGAACACTTTTCTTTAATTCAAGACAAGAAGAGTATCGCTTGTTCAAATATATGTGGATGACATCATTTTGGATCCACAAACAAAGAGCTATGTGAAAAAATTTCAAACCTCATGCAAAGCAAATTTGAAATGAGCATGATGGGAGTCGACATTCTTCCTTGGACTCCAAGTAAAATAGTGAAGGATGGAACCTTCATAAGTCAAACAAAATACACGAGAGATTTAATGAAAAAATTTGGTATGGAGGAGAAGTCTTCTGTGAAAATACCAATGAATACATCATCAAAATGGACATGGATGCGGATGGCAAGCACGTAGATCAAACAAGATACTGAGCACTTATTGGATCATTGCTTTATCTCACAAAGAAGCAGTGCCGGACATCACCTTTCTTTGTAGGTGTATGTGCGAGATTTCAATTTGCTCCAAAAGAGAGCCATATGACTGCACTAAGAGGATTTTGAGATATTTGAAAGGAAGCCAAGAAGTTGGCTTCTCGGTATCCAAAGGAAGGTGGATTCAGCTAATTGGCTATTCAGACTCGACTATCTTTGGATGCAGAGTGGACAGAGAAGAGCACTTCAGGCACATGTCAAATGCTTGAAATAGGCTAATTTCTGGTTTAGCAAAAAAAAGCAAAATTCAATAGCCACCTCTACAAACCGGTGAAGCAGAATATATACTCGGGCAAAGTGTTGTGCTCAAATCCTATGGATGAGGCAAGAAATTGAGAGACTATGAAATTGAAGAAAAGGAAATTCCAATCATGTGTGATAACACAAGTGCAATTGCAATCACTCATAATCTGTGTTGCACTCAAGAACAAAGCATATCGATGTCGATATCACTTCATAATAGATCATGTTGAAAAGAAGGACATCATAATGGAATATATCTCAACCGATAAACAGGTTGGTGACATATTCACAAAACCATTATGTGAGTCAAGATTTGAAGAACTCAAGCATGAGTTAGGGTTAATTGAGTGAGTGACACTCGAGGAAGACTCAAATAAAAGAAATGGAACACAAAAAGAGAAAAAGGATGAATTCTCAAAATCACTAAATGAATCACCATGTCGAAAGACACTATAACCGAATTAGCCGACAAATTTGAGTCACTGAGAGAAGCGTGATGAGAAGAGTTAAATCGGCTAAGGGATGTTTGAGTCATTTATGAGCAAAGTGACAAAAACACGATCGTTTTTACTAAGCGGGAATGTTTTTAAGGATGACGTCAAAGATAATGATGATGTGTACAGACAAAAAGTCGCATACCAAGCTTATGATTGGATATAAATGCTGCCGCATTAAATTCGAGACATTAAATGCTAATCGGCGTGCAAAATCTAAGCCGTTGATTTCGATCACATTTCAAAAACCACCCGCACGTCCTTTCAGAAACCATACTTAACCCATTTTCGTCTGTTTTCTCTCACATATTACCAAAATGGTTCATTTCTATCTCAGAAGCAAAGGCAAAACTCTCTCAAAACCCTATCAGTATTCAAATCAATTTCTAAGTTTCTTTTCGGTGAAATCCTCGAAAAATGGCATCAACCTATGATTTTGTCAAGCTAGGAAAGCAAATCCACACAGTGGTCGACCGTGGATTTCGAGGGCATGGTCAAACAGGGTCCGATGACGCCCTCATAAAGAAAATGAAAAGCTCGAAAAGTCCGGCTAAAACCATTTTTGACGATGGAGTTCTCGATGACCTATGTGGAAGAGGTCACACGGTTCTACGTGAACGCCGAGATTCACGATGATGGGATAAAATCATCTTCACGGAAAGAAGTTCACCATCTCTCGCCAAGGATTTGGTGAACACCGCTCACTACCGATGGAAGGAGCATCGAGGAAATCAACGGCGATGTAGACACTGGTCTTTGCCGGAGGAAGGAGCAAACCGACTATCTTTGATAAAATAGTCTACACAGCAAATAAGAGGCTCTTGAAGGAGGATTACCACAAGTCGTTGGACATAGTTGCCAAATGCATTGACATCAAATTTGGCGGCTTTGACCAATCATCAAAAGCAAAGTTGATCGTAATGGCCGCGATCATAGAAGAAAGGAAAATAAATCGGGTGAGTTTGTCTACAAGCAGACTACGCGAGTGTAGGGAACAAATCCTTCAAGGAGGATGGTGCCTTTGGAGTATCCTGGGATATGGCCTGGTGATTGGCCGGTGATGGAGGTGAAAGGAGTTCCTCTTCGACATGGAAAGACGTTCCATGTAAACAAGAGGATGTTCAGATCAAACCTCTCGGCGCACTGAGAAGAGAGCCCACGCCAAGAGAGCGATACAAGTGAGGGGAATCGGTGACCAAGAAATCTGCTTTCCTCTCCACCAAAGAAGAAAAGCGCCCGCACCAAGTGCTAAGAAAAGATCACGCTCCAGACTAAGAAAAACAAACATGCTCCCGCCCGCTGCGGTAAGTCGAAGTCGCCGCTCCCGGCCGTGTCTCCCGCCCAAAGAAAGCAGGCGTGGCCGAGAAGGAACCTCAAATACCTTCTCCGGTCGTCAAAAGAGGATAACTCGATAAGCCAAGACGGCCCTCGCTCCTCGAAGAAAACACACAAGACCGGCCCCGCCGCCCGTGACTCGGAAGACACTCTCCGAACAAAAATCCCTCTGTACGAACCAAGAGACGAAGAAGAATCATCAAGCAATCCGAACTTGAAAAAACAGTGAGTCAGCCACTCAACCGCAACAGATATCGAGATCGGCGGGAGAAGTAGAGTCTCGGATATTATTGATGAAATGACCAAGTCTCTTTCAAGGCGTCAACAGAGCAATCAAGACCAGTGTAGTTCGAGCATTTGAGACACAAGAAGAAGCCGAAAGAGATGATGATGTGATGATCCTATCCCCACCTTATCCGGACATCCAAAATCGTCTGCGAGAGTGGAGGAAGTGGAAATTGAGTCGATCCAGGAAACAGTTCCAATGGCACGAGTTTATCGAAGAAGAAGAGGAACTGTTGAACTTTCTTGGATCGACCATTGTGATCCAAGCAATTGGATGAAGAAAAATCGCAGATATCTTGCGGATATTCAAGGACAAGGAGAATGAGAGGCGCGAGAGGAAGCCGAGGCACGAGAGAAGGCCAAAGATATGCCCTCTCACTGGCACCACAGCATACACATCCTCACCTCGACATTCTATCGAAAGTGATGAGGATCGGACCTCGACCTTTTGCCACGCTAAGAAGAGTTGCAAATGCAGCAAGCAATGCACGAATCCAGAATTCTTCATGAGAAAAGAATGATGGAGGGACCAGGAGAGTCCTCCAAAGCACGGATGGAATTGGACCCAATGGGAGTGGAAAAGATATTGACATAGTTGTTCTTGCCACCACTTCCCAGACTCACTCGGAAGAAGGAATTATGGAGGCGGCGATGAAACCGGGTTAGTGGGGACCCCGGTCGAGCCAACCCCTAATGAAGGTGTCTTACCACCGCCCCAATGGCTGAACACTCAGAGAAATAGCCGGGAGTTTGGAGACGGGTGACCCCATTCCAAGTCACTCGGTGATGCGCCGGTGAGGGGAAAATCCTCCATTTGTAGCAAGGTTGGAGGATTTGCAGATGACTCCACAACGAATCTAGGAGGCGAAGTGGAGAAAGTACAAACACAACATACACAAAGAAGTTGCCATCAACGAAGCTCGAGGCAGATTGAGACTGTCTCACCGAGGTGCCAACCGCTCTGAAGGCTAATGACGGCGGCGATGCAATCGAGGCACGAGGAAGGAATAGCCACAGGAGTTAACACTCAGGCGATGAAAGTGAAATCCATGGGGTTGAGACTCCAATGGATCCCACCACGAAGACCCTAAGATAGCCGACCTTTGTCGAAAGGGAGATCAAGGCCTCGCTGCAGATTGAGACTGCGGGAGGTAATGAAGGCCAACGGGAGGTTGAGACTTCCCGTGGTAAAGAAGCCAAGTAGAGAACATCCCTCCGCTATCATTGATCCATCTCGAAAAGGAGATTAGCGCACTTCACGACTCCCGGATAATCCGATGTAACTTTTCCGGGATCGGAAGAAGACGATGAAACCGAGTCATCCCCCTGTGGATCGATCCAAAAGACTCGGCTAAGGATGTTACAACCACGAGCAAGTCGACCTCAAGACTACTCGTCAAACTTTCAATTTTGATGATGAGCCACCCATGGAAATCTCATCATCGTCCGATGACGCTCCGATAAGGCCGAGGACGAGCCAACTCAATTGGAAAAACCAGTTGAGACCGAAGAAGCTTGAGACAGTGAGGCTCAAAAAGTCGGGTCCACTTCACAAAAGACCCACGCATGAAGAATCCATCGCGCAGGCTCCCAAGCCTGCAGCAGTTCGACTCCACAAGGAACTTCAACGCCCCTCTCATCATTGAACAAATCCCGGTTGGCGTGATGGTTCCTTTGTAGAATCATTTCCTTTCTCCGGAGGTACCCGACCTCCCCGACGAGTCGAGAAAACGATCTTCGCGCGCTTCCCGCACGAGATCCTGTCATTCCATCGAGATACCATCATTCCATTTTTGCTTATGATTTTGACGATGCTTGGCCATCACCGCAATGATGGAAAGCGATTGAAGTTCGGGAAGTGTTCAAAGCATTATTTGCGAAATTGAACGGATGGAGAGGCACCAGGCCTCGATGGACATGAGATCGACAATGAGAGATGCCAACCCGATCGGGCCGACTTGAGAGGTATAATAGTCGAATCGGGAATGGTGGCAACAAAGAACAAACAATGCGTGTGGAACAAGCTAGATCTTACGGACATTGTTCAACAAGTTTGTTGGTATGGAGAGCCGAGAATCGATGCAAAGACGAAATTGAGAGAACACATTGAGCACATGCATGAAGCTCACACTTTCCGAGATAAAGTCAGCTGCGTGAGCAAAATAAGAGTGATCTCCAGCGTATGGAAGAAAACATGGATAGAAAATTCAGCCTTCTCATTTGAGATGAAGCTAATTTCAGCAGAGTCCAACGCTACTCGCTCGAATTTTCACACAGCATACTCCCGGGCATGAGACTCGATTTCGCTTGCAAGTATGTTTCGTGGGTTCCTCTCTCATTTGATGATGCCAAAAAGGGGAAGAGGAATACCTAAAAGCGCTCAAGAGTTCTGATGTTGAAAAGGAAGGAGCAGCTGCAAAGGGAAAGACAGCTGAGGAAGTGTCAAAACAAAAGAAAGGAAAGTCAGTTGAGGGGGAAGGATCGAAAGATATGACATTGATGATTGCACAAACCCCCAACAAGGTCTTGTCACGGTGATATTATCAACAACAAACTCCCGGTGACTCTGCCACTCCAACACTCCGCATCTATAGGTGAGAAGAGAAAAACAGTTGAAGCAGGGATGGAGGAAGTGGAAGGAAGGTTGAATGCCCGAGTTATGGACATCTTGAAACAACATGGAGGCATTCCAGTAGACAGAGACACTTATGCCATCTCAGATGTCGGGACCGAGCCACGATCCCGTTGATGAATTTAAAACGCCGCATCTCGAAGGATACTCGCAAACATGTCTATGGCTCAAGCCTGGGGGACTTATCTTCGGGAAAAGGGTCTCACGTTATGTGAAGAAGGCGACAGCGCAGACTACAAGCGGTCACTCTGCGACCACCACTCACTGGAAAGAAGAAGACCCCAAAGACAATACACGCCGAGAGAAAGAGGAAGAAGCGTGGTGGAGGAAGAGGTTTCGACCTAGGCCTCGCAAAAAAACATTGAGTACATAGATCCAGGCAAGAAAGGAGGGATCTTGGTGGTCTTGACCAAGTAGCCAACCGTAAGTGGCTAAAAGCAATGCCGAGTATGCGAAAAGAATAGAAGAAGAAAATAAGAGACAAACTCAGCTATGGGAGGAGAGACAAGAGAGATTAAGAAGAGATGAAGTTTGCCGGAAAGCATATGAAAAGAAGAAGAAGAAGCGGTGAACATGAGAAAAAAGAAGAAGACGTAAGATGACAGAATCAAGATGAAAGAAGGAGGCGTGAAGGAGATGAAGTGTTGTTGTCCACCCCTTCATGTATTTTACTATGTAAATACATACTATGTAAGTCTTCGCAATAAATAAATCAAATTCTCTATTCTTTGTGTAGACAAATATTTGCTCGATACACCTTATGTGATTGTGTAAAAGAACAAGAATGTTATGATCGAAGAAAAGGATCGATTCTACGCATACATTGTATGTGAATGCACTATCTGTATGTATCTTTGCTATTTACATTTTGAATGTTTTAAGTTTTGGCATCATCAAAAAGGGGAAATTGTTGGAAATTTATTGTTTAGATTTTGATGAATGCCATGTAAAACTTAGAATAGGAAGTTGGCACCCCATTTTGTTGTAAATTGCATTGTAACAAATAGAAGGCTGGTCAAGTGAGTTAAGTCACTATGCCTAAACATGCAAGAAGACAACTGGAGACTAGAAGGAAGACTCGCGGCAGATATTTGAGTATGGCAAAGAAGAGAAGATGGGAACTCGATGAAGGTGTGAGATGCGGTGAGTAAAGTATCAGTCAAGTCAACTCAAGATAGCCAAGTCTCAAGTTGATGTGACAAGAGTCATTCAATGATTGAAAGTGACTCTAAGTCATCCTGGGGAAAGCAAGGAAACACATCAAGTCGAGATAATCGAAAGAGATCCGTTTGCTGTAAATTAAGAGAATTACTTAAACAACTAATACCTCCATGCTACCTTTCTCAAGTGCTTAGTCCCGAAGCGTGCAAAGGGAATGAACCAATGGGAAGCACTACACCGTGTCGAACTTTGAAAAGCTAAAGAACAATTCATACGAGGAAGTGGCAATTCCAAGGATCGCAACAAGACAAGCCAACGACCACAAGTGACTTTCAAAATAAGCATATCTCTTCAACGGGCAAATTTTTGAAAGATCACTATAAAAGGCCGAGGAATGACTACGAGAGAAAGTTACCAAGGTTACATGAACCACGAATATTCAAGCAAATATTTGAACTATAACCTAAGATATTCTCAAATCATTCAAGATTAAATCCTCAAGCCTACATTACGAAGAACATCAATCCAACACTCACATGTGAAGGAAAGATAACTTCAATCGTTAAAGAGGAAATTATCAAGAATCGGGGTCTACATTCCACGAAGGATTGTAGGAAGGTTCAAGGGCGAACCAGGTCTTGAGCTTTTGGAGGGCTTCGTGATCAAATCCAAAGAGCTTGAGCAAGTGGGTCTGTAGCAAAAGACAAATTTGCCTGTGAAGAAAGTTCGAGTCATACGAGAAGCTTGACTAAGTGACCAAGGCATCTCAGGATCGAGTCCCGAAGGATCAAGTCATTTGTGTGATCAAGTCTTGTATCCGGATTACCACTTTGTATAATCGATCAATACCTAATGGATTCCTCCAGGAGTTGGAGAAGAGATGAGTAGAAGAATTACCCCATCTTCGAACCTCTATAAAAATTTATCATGTCATTTACATTTAAGCACTTTAATTCTCGCATCTTATTTGTTTAATTTTCTTTGACATATTTGCTATCCATTTGATAATCTCTAAGTACTAAAACCCAAGACTAAATCATAACTAAACCAAACTTAAGGGTGTTAAGTCTTCCTGAAAAACAAACCACGCAGTTGAGCTAATTCGGTCTTAACAAATTTGAGTTATTCAATCAACGGCTTCAATCGAGTCATTGAGTGACTAACTCTACTAATTAACTAAATTGGTTGTCCACCCAGGACACGGTAATGTAGTATCAACTCGAACTTTTAAAAGGACCAAAAGTGAAAATTTGGTAAGGTTTATTCAACCCCCCTTCTAAACCTTACACTCACACCCCTTGGGACCTACAATTACCTTTCTGCATTTTATTTTATATCTGCTGATAAGCTTACATTTGCTATTCCAACTGATAATAAGCTAAATGCTAAAACAAGTGTTAAAACAAGCTTTAAACTAATCAAGGGTGTTAAGTCTTCTGCTTCTAAAACCGAATCAGCTAAGTTAAACATTTGGATTATATAGACGAGTTACACTAACAACAACTCTCTTAAGTCTGTTAAGTAGGAAAATCAGCTGAATAATCAACCTAACTGTCCTTTGGATAAAGCTGATTTGAATCAACTATGTTGCAACTTTTTAAAAGGATTTTTGCAAAAGTTTTGTAAGGTTTATTCAACCTCCCCCCCTTTTAAACCTTACTTCACAACCTTTGGGACCTACAACCTTTTGTTACATTTAAAAATGCAATAGAAGCTCCACTAGTGTTCCATAAAGTGTGGTCACACCCCACAATTGTCGATTTCCAATTGGAATCACGGTTGTCTTCCTCAATCCGAAGTCGAACTATCAAAATCTCTAGCCCCATTTCATTCATCTTGTGCTGAGGTAGTTCTCAAAATCTTTTCACGATGGTGGCAATTTTTTCCGATTGTTTTCGCACGATTTTGAAGGGTATTTTGGGAAAGCACTTCAACTAAGCCTTTTGACAACTCTTTTTGCACATTTACACCTCATTATGCTTCACCAATTCCTTACTTTCCCACATGATCACATGAAAATAATGATTCTAACAACCCAACTCATAAAGTTGAGCATTAAACTATCAAAAGATGACATTATTAAGAATACTTTCTCCAAAATAATGTCTATAAAATCCAAGAGTATGGGTTGAAGGATTCATTCATTCATTCATTCATTCACATACATAGAAAATCAGATTTTTGTGATGAGAGTCCATATTTTGGAGAGGAGAAACACATATTGTAGTGAGGAAGAGAGTTAGAAGGCTTGGATCACCATGAGAGGCGCTAAGGCACAGGGGATTGAAGATCGCTCGGAGAAGAAGATGAACTCCACCACTTCATCATCATACTTCCAACGGGAGTGTTATGTTGGTTTTGGAAGTTTTAACTTCAAATATTCATGTTGATTTCGAAAGAAACTTCTTGTTTAATTGTTGTTTTCATTCTCAAATCCATCATGAGTTAAATCGCTAGTGTTTGAATGTGATGAACTCTAGAACTTATTTGTGATCATTGGTTTGAATGTTTTAATATATTTTCTTATGTTTTTATGCGAGTCACTTATGTTATGCTTGTTTATTCGAATTGGTATATGCGCAATATTGATTTGAAGTTTATTTTTCACCGGGAAATCGAGATTCATGGTGAAATAGAACCAACATAAGTGAAAGGAGTTGCATGCAATCCTAGATATGGGGACGACATTAATCTTCCGGATTAGGGTCAAACCTAATATGGGAATTCACAAATCGTTAATGCAATCTTGGGGTTTTAACTAGAAAGAGATTTGATTAATCAATTTGAGGTTAGGAGTTTTTCGCCTTGAGAAAGTGTTTAACTTAATTTAGGAATGCCTACGATCCATAAAGCATGAAAATATGTTAAGGGATGGTTAAAACTTAAGAGTTATGGTTGTATTTATTTTGGTAAAATCACAAAGACGTTCTAGAGGATTCACATTCAAGCATATTTATATCCAACATCTTCCAATCCGAGTGTATCTCGATATCTTTCGTGTTCTTAGTTGCCTCTTCCACTTTTATTTGCTTTTGTTTTATTTTTATTTTTGCAACAAACTATTTGTGAATTTGTAGGCTAGATAATAAAAAGACGGTAATTACTAGTAATCATAGTCCTCGTGGGAATGACACTCGATACTCGCTTAGCTTTGCTATAAACGATAGGTGCACTTGCCAGGCCGTTTTTAAGAGTAGCTTCCGAGCCATCAAGTTTTTGGCGCCGTTGCCGGGGATTATGATATTAGGAACACCTTATTTTTATTAATCTAGTCATTTTGTTTTATTAATTTTTTTTCTTGTTTGGGCAGAATGTGAAACTCGTCGCGAATCGGAAACTTTACTTAGTAATATTGTGACCAATTCGCACGACAAACCTCCACAATAAGGTGATGTAGTCCGGTATACGACTATAAAGAAAGCGCCGACCGGGAGGCAACCCGATAGTTCTGTTTTCTATTTTTTTTTATTAAGTAATAGGTTGTTAGGGAGTCATGAGTCAATAATTGGATGTATGGTGGGTGTTGGTATCACATCTATCTTACTTGAGCAAATTTGAGCTTTCACGGTATTCGAGTTTTTGTTGCAAATTCTTATTAGGTATGCATATGCCCGTGAAGACCCTCGATTGAACATCCCAATGATCTCTCCAAATCGATTTCACTCGCAAGAAGGTCGTTTTTTTTTTTTTTCTTTTTAGTTTGTTGTTTTTGTGTGTTTTTGTTTGTATGTTCATCTCTTTCTTTCACATTGAGGACAATGTGAATCTTTAAGTTGGAGGTGGATGTGATTGCATGCTTGTTAGAATTTTTCTTTGGAATGCTTGTGTGTTTGCTTTTATTTTGAATTTGTTGATGGAAGATATTATGTTTCAAGGAAACAAATTGAGTATTTGTTAGTCAATAACTTGGCCCAATTACACATGAATTAGCTTTATAATTAATATTTTTTAAATGCAAAGAAATTGATTGTCTTGAATAGATTGACATGGATGTGGGTTGAATTTAGACGAGACTTCTAACACTATGATACTTAATTTGTTTAGACATATATGACGATTCTTAGGGCTATGAAAGTCCGAGAACTCTTGATTTAGTAGTGGTTGACTAGTTGTTAAACCAAGCCAAAGAACAAAAAAAAAACAAAGAAAAGCCAAAAAAAAAAAGAGGACCAATCGAGGTTACTCCTCTATTTGTTGTTGCTTAGTAACTAGGAGCATTCATGAGCCCCATGTTTGTCTTTTTACGTAAAAACGGCTTATACGAATATGAGTATGGGAAACCACCTTAGGAGTGTTTGAACGAAAATTCAAAATATAAACTAGTAGAAGCATGCCTCGAAAGGTCCTAAAAAAAGGAACGAAAAAAAGAGAGAATGTATATTTCTTTGAATTCTCATTCTAAAAAAAAAAAGTTCAAAAGCTTGGTTACATGACTAGTAGACTAACTATAAAAATATATTGAGTTCTTATATTTTCAAGGTGTTATTGGATTGAAGTTGTGCATAACTATCGTATTTGTGGAGCGATGAGTTCAAGTCTAAATATAGTCCATTGATATTAATGTTTTTACTTGAAAATCGATCTCTTTGCAAAACTATGTTTTTACTTAATGGCTAATTTGAGTTGAGAGGGCAAAGAATTTGACTGCTTATGGTCAATGTGTTGAGAAAAATATATTCCTTGTGTGTTGTGAACTATTGAATCCCTCATTATGGTTTTATGTTTTGCTTGAGGACAAGCAAAGTTCTAAGTTGGAGGTGGTTTGATAAGGGTCTTTTTATGCATGTTTTATGTGTGTATTTGAGTAGAATTTGAGTCATTTTGTTGTTAGTTTCATGAGTTTTTGATTGTACATAGTTCATATTACTGTGAGGTGCTTTTATTGGTGTAGATTGATCATTCGGAGCTATTTTTGGTGGATTTCGGACCATGGATTCATGTCAAAACATATCTCGGGGTTTATGGATGCAAAAACACTCGAAGTCCCAAGCTAAACACGTAATTTTGGGTCCTTTCGAGACAAACACGGCCAGGGTGTGCTTTTAAACACGGCCATGCTTTTAATCACCAAAAAAGCAAAAAAATGGCATGTCGTAAAACGCACGGCCGTTCTTTTCCGGGAACTCCCAAAATGCGTGAAAAACACGGCCGTGCTTTCCGAATCTGTTTTCGCATGATTTTGAAGGGTATTTTGGGAAAGACTTCAACCAAGCCTTTTGACAACTCTTTTTGCACATTTACACCTCATTATGCTTCACCAATTCCTTACTTTCCCACATGATCACATGAAAATAATGATTCTAACAACCCAACTCATAAAGTTGAGCATTAAACTATCAAAAGATGACATTATTCAGAATACTTTCTCCAAAATAATGTCTATAAAATCCAAGAGTATGGGTTGAAAGATTCATTCATTCATTCATTCACATACATAGAAAATCAGATTTTTGTGATGAGAGTCCATATTTTGGAGAGGAGAAACACATATTGTAGTGAGGAAGAGAGTTAGAAGGCTTGGATCACCATGGAGAGGCGCTAAGGCATAGGGATTGAAGATCGCTCGGAGAAGAAGATGAACTCCACCACTTCATCATCATACTTCCCAACAGGGGAGTGTTATGTTGGTTTTGGAAGTTTTAACTTCAAATATTCATGTTGATTTCAAAGAAACTTCTTGTTTAATTGTTGTTTTCATTCTCAAATCCATCATGAGTTAAATCGCTAGTGTTTAAATGTGATGAACTCTAGAACTTATTTGTGATCATTGGTTTGAATGTTTTAATATTTTTTCTTATGTTTTTATGCCATCACTTATGTTATGCATGTTTATTCGAATTGGTATATGCGCAATATTGATTTGAAGTTTATTTTTCACCGGGAAATTGAGAGATTCATGGTGAAATAGAACCAACATAAGGGAAAGGAGTTGCATGCAATCCTAGATATAGACGACATAAATCTTCCGGATTAGGGTCAAACCTAATATGGGAATTCACAAATCGTTAATACAGTCTTGGGGGTTTTAACTAGAAAGAGATTTCAGTTAATCAACTTGAGGTTAGGAGTTTTTCGCCTTGAGAAAGGGTTTAACTTAATTTAGGAATGCCTACGGTCCATAAAGCATGAAAATATGTTAAGGGATGGTTAAAACTTAAGGGTTATGGTTGTATTTATTTTGGTAAAATCACAAAGACGTTCTAGAGGGATTCACATTCAAGCATATTTATATCCAACATCTTCCAATCCGAGTGTATCTGATATCTTTCGTGTTCTTAGTTGCCTCTTCCACTTTTATTTGCTTTTGTTTTATTTTTATTTTTTGCAATAAACTATTTGACGAATTTGTAGGCTAGATAATAAAAAGACGGTAACTACTAGTAATCATAGTCCTCGTGGGAATGACACTCGATACTCGCTTAGCTTTGCTATAAACGATAGGTGCACTTGCTTAGGCCGCTTTTAGGAGTAGCGTCCGAGCCATCAGGGATCCTCCTTCAAGAAACAGGACAGACTCAAAGTTGTTAGGTAACAATATCTTCCGTTGCCAGAGTGAACGAAACTGAAGCCATTGTGTTGAAACAAAAAAGGTAAATTTTCGTCTTGCGATTGTTGGTAGGCTAGTTTACTATTTCATAATAATGACTAAGTTTTTAGGCTGTGTCGAGGTATGTATTAGATACAGTCTCCGCAAGATAAAAATGCCCCGTATACGAAGTGCTTATGTTTCCGACGCTCGTCCCTAAGATACAACGACTTTAATCTGTTTGACTTTACATCACTTGCAAAGTTGGAACTACGGCGAATAGGAAGTGTTTGAAACTTTCAAGCTTTGAACGGGAAGGCTAACAATATGCAGAATGCAATGCCTCATTTTTTAACATTGTAATTTATGTGTCTTCTTCCATCCGCAGGGGTTTGATTTTATAGGCATCAAGGTGCTCGCATTGAAAAAACATGTCTTTTGACTCGAAAAGACATATCTATAGTCAAAAATGCACCTGGTTGCTCGAACAGTGCATCTATTCGCATGCGCGTCCGCGACACTGCGCACACATCCGGTCGTGCTCATGTAATGCGGTGCGCGCGGGTTGGCTCTCGGCAAGATGGTGTCTTTTCGGCGCTGGCAGACATCAAGCGCTTGTGGACAAAGGCTTCCCGCTCACAGACCCATTGATTTTAAATTAATTATTTAAAAATAATTAAGTTATATTTTAAAAGGCTTTTGGTCCAAAAAGAATAAGAGCCCAAGCCCGCGACAATCGACTCACAACCGGACTCGTCGTGCCGTACGTGCAGCCGGCTCGCATGTGTCTTTTGAACCAAACCCCAGAAGGATGTAGGTCCTCACCCTTTCAAAAACTTGGGTGCCCCCAAGGGCCCAAACCCATAAGTCCAACTTGCGATTTATAAAGTGAGCAAACTTTGGCTTCTCCTCCTATGTGGGATGGAGCATTTCTCCTTCCCCACAATTTTCCATTTTCCATACTATTTTCTAGTTTTAAGTGGCTAACTTGTAGCATTAATTTCTCCTTCACCCGGAATTGGTTTTGAGAAATTCCAAATGCTATTCTCATATGCTCACTTAGTAGAATTTTTACAAATAATTTAATTATATTGTTAGGAATTTTATTGTTTAGATTTTGATGAATGCCATGTAAAACTTAGAATAGAAAGTTGGCTCCCCCAATTCTTCTTTGTAAAATGTATTGTAACAATTAGAGCCGCCAAGCCGAGTTGAGTCGCCACGCCTAACTAACTTGCAAGAAGGCAAGACCGGAAGGAAGACCTTTGTGAAACATTTGAATATGGCAAAGAAGAGTAGACGGAACTCTCTTCAAGAAGCGGTGAGTGGAGCATCGGTCAAGTCAACTCAAGAAAAGCCAAGTCTCAAGTTGAAGTGATGAAGAGTCATCCATGATTGGAAGTCGACTCTAAGTCACCCGGGGAAAGCAAGGAAATGCAATGTAAGTCGAGATAATCGTAAAAGAACCGTTACGTAAATTAAGAGATTTACTTAAACAAGTAATATCTCCATACCACCTTTCTTGGAGTGCTCACCCGGAAGCGTGCAAAAGGAATGAACCAATGGGAAGCACTACACCGTGTCGAACTCGAAAAGGTGAAAGAACAATTCATACGAGGAAACGGCAATTCCAAGAAGCGCAAGCCAACGATCGCAAAGTGACTTTCAAAAATAAGCCTATCTCTTCAACGGGCAAATTTTTGAAAGTTCACTATAAAAAAAGGCCGAGGAGTTTGTTTGAGAACAAGGATGACACACACGTGAGATAAACAAGCATATTAGAAAAATCGAAACATTCTCAATCCTCAAGCTACATTACCGAAGTACATCAATCCAACACTCACATGTGAAGGAAAGAGAACTTCAATCGGTTGAAGAGGAAAATATCGAAAACAAGGGGTCTACATTCCGGGAAGGATTGTAGAAAGGTTCAAGGTTGAACAAGTCTTAAGCTTTTGGAGGGCTTCGTGATCAAATCCAAAGAGCTTGAGCAAGTGAGTCATTTGTAGTAACAAAGGCGGCCTGCCTGTGAGAAGCAGTTGAAGCACCGGTGAGTGATCAAGGCGTCTCATCGAGTCCCAAGGATCAAGTCATTTGTTGTGATCAAGACTTGTATCCGGGATATTACCACTTTGTAAACCGATCATTACTTAGTGGATTCCTCCGGGAGTTGGAGAAGAGAGGAGTAGAAGAATTACCCCATCTTCGAACCTCTATAAAAACTTCACACGTGTCATTTACATTTCAAAGATTTAAATTCCCCGCACTTTTAATCGCTTATATCTATTGATAAATTTGCTATCCATTTGATAATTTATAAGTACTAAATCAAGCTCTAAAATCTTGCTTAATCAAACTTAAGGGTGTTAAGTCTTCCATTTGAAAATAAAACCACGGTTGAGTTAAATTATAGTCAACGGTGAGTTACTCCACCAATGCTCGGTGAGTTTGTTGAGAGATTAACTCTCTTGAGTGACTAATTCGATCGTCCATCAAGGACACAATTGTGTAGAATCAACTCAGAGATTTATAAGGATTAAATCGAAAATTTGGTAAGGTTTATTCAACCCCCTTCTAAACCTTACACTTACACCCCTCGGGGTCGACCACATCGGTGCACCACCCAAAACCCGAAAAACCGAAAACCCGACTCGATGCCCACCCCTAATAATTGTGACTTTATTTGGCTAGTAAAAGGTAAGAAAAGGCAAGAAGAAATGAAAATAAAAATTTATTAATGTATTAAAAATATAAATCTAAATAAATGATATAAATCTAAATAAATTAATAACTCATTAGGAATATATTAATAAACCTTTCTTTTATTTTCTTTTTGCCTTTTCTTACGTACATTTTACCAGTCAAATAAAGTTATAGAACTCATTTTGCTTGGATTATGGCCCGGTATTTTGACTGACCTGTAGTTAAAAGGGTTTACCTCAGCAATAATGCGGGTCACTTACCCTTCGCATGCAAGTTGTTTGCTAGATTTTAGAACTTCGGTGACCAAAATCGTGACAAAGTATAAGATAGAGGACTAAATTCACAAATAAAAAATGGACTAATTAAAATTGCTTAGTAACTATAAAGTTGTAGGACCATTTTTGTATTTTCTCATGTTTTGTATTACTCATATGAACAACCATTAAAAGACAAAGCTCTATAATTTCAGTATAATCTTTTGTCTCTTATATAGTTATAGGGTATATGAAGATTCTAATTCTTTGGTTTTTCGAAAAATTTCAATCAATCCACTTGGTCTCTTATATAGTTATAGGGTATAAGAGACACTGGGGCTTAACCTTGATATTTGAACCTCTCATTGTAGATTTGATGGGTACGAACAATCTATTTGTTGAGTCACATTTAAATGAAAAGTATTTCAATATTTAGTATATTTTCTACTCTAACTTAAGAAAAAAAGTATTTTATTCAAAATTTGTTATCTTATACTTTTATAAGATTTTCTTTAATCCAAGTATATTATATGAATTTCATTTTAAAAAGTGAAAGCCATATTAAACGATCTTGATTGACTACTACATTTATCAACGTAACATATTTTCTTCAAATTGTCGTGATCAAACAATCTCAATCTAATTTTTTTTTCTAGTGAACCAAAAAAAAAGAAGAAAGAAAAGGAAAAAAAAAAGGAAATTCAATTTTTTCGCAAAGCACTAGCTGATGTGCTTAATGAGACTCAATTATTTTATTTTTTTTAGTTCATATTTCATACTTTGGGACTCAGTCAGTCAGTCTCGTTGACTTAAGTTTATAAGATTGAATAAGAGACTCTCAAACATTTTTGGTGTACATAAAATATTTTGGAGTTTATCTATAAGAGATATAATTACTTGGAAGATTGTTGAATAATAATGTAAAAAGTTCTTTTTCTTTATGTAAATCAATTGAATAAAAGGTGAGAAAAAGATATGAGAGATAACTTAAATAAAACAAAAATGTACCTTTTTTTTTCTTAAAAAAAAAATAGAAAGCAAACGTGTGAGAGATCAAGAAACTAGTAATTAAGAGAAAATTGGATGAATGCCTCAAAAAGAAAAAAATGGATAGAGATTGAATGTTAACCCAAAAAAGAAATTTTAAAAGTAAAAATTGATAACAATTTCTTGAAGAGAAACTCTAAAAATGTTAAAATTAATCATAGCTGAAGGATATATACATAAGGATTTTTCATTGTATTCTAGCTAGTATGAACAATCAATACATCCAATATTTATGGAGTAACTAGATTTGGATAGGAACAAAAACATCCAAAATGAATGATGAGCTGTTAAATATCAGGGAATCAAAAATCCCTCCAACGGCACTGTACGATTGCTGTGGACTGTGAGGATGGCGGCAGGTGCCAATCATTATGCCTAATTGCCTAAGGGTAGTGGAGGTATTATCACCTATGTGCTTACTTTGCCAAAATTTATGTTATTTTAATTTTTTTTTTATACTTTTGCATTTTTACTTCAGATCATATTCAAATATAATATCATCTCACATATATATATTATTAAGTTCACTGCATATGTAATTAAGTTTGCATCATATCTCATATGATATATGTACGTGCATAAGATATATCGTGAATTAATACTTAACAATTTATAATATATACTCATATTTTATAATGGTAAAAACTATTATTATGCCATACATTTATATCAAATCCATTTTTATTCCAGTATAGTTTTATTATAAATAATTATTACAACCAGCTAGAAATCAATTATTGTCAATGTTTGGCCTGTTAATATATGCAATATATATATATATATATATATCATTACATTCTCAAGTATTTTAATAATTTGTTAATATTAATACAGTAAATACGCATTTCATCATGCTATTTCTTCTTTAGCCTAACATTGATAATAAGTATTCGACATAATTTCAGTATATTTCATTATTCTTTTCAAATATATATACATATTTAATACACATAATAATGTACATAAATATGTAAAGGAAGCATAAATAAATTTGCATGATTCATGGCACAACCATTTGAGCATATCTTAGAAATTTATAGAAAGCAGAAAAAAATTCCAAAACGCCAGAAGAAAATTAATTTCGAACAAAGGAAAAAATAACACAAGATTCATCGCAAGTACCATTAATTACATAAACTTGTCTGGATAAATTGTTTCTTGAAAAGAAAGACAAGAAAATATGAAAATTAAAAATTTCATAAAAAGAGATGCAGCAGCAAACGTACAGCAGAAACAAGAAAAGTAAAACCCATACCCTTTCCCAACTCTCATCTTTGTACCACCTAACCGGTTCGGATTAGCGCCATTTCTTCTGGCATAAGGGCTCTAAGTGGTGTCATTTCAGTAGAAGTTGCTGCCTCCAAATCAACCTCGGGCGAGACGAACTTGTTTCTGATAAAGTTTCCAATATTTTTCAGCATTTGGAGGACACCACAGGCATAATCACCATCCTCTACTGTTTCTCCAGTTTCATTTGTGTTAGACGACGTTCTTGCTACAGATTTGTTTCTGAAATGTTGATTCAGATGCTTCAGTGTTTGACATACCCCACACAAAAATGCCACAATATATGGGGCCTTTTTTGGGTCTTTACACTGGTATAGAGTTGCTTGTAGTGCTGCAGCAAATATACAATCTACCATACCAATATTTTCAAACAGCACAACAATATTAGCTACTGCCATTATGTGAAAACAGAAAAGATAAGCGATGATCAATGAATTCAAATCCGCAAAATACTCGGATAGAAAAAGACAAGCCCCAATGAAAACTGTATCACAAAAACATTGACAATATCTGTTAATGTTAAATTGACAAAACCCACCAAAAATGGCTGCCAATAGTAGTGATGGCAAGTATACAATGTGCCCGAAGATTGCCACGAGATACTTAGCGAATATACTAGGAATTCTTTTATCCAATTTCGCTCTAATAGTGCTTTTGGTTGTCATCAAGATAAGTTGAATAATTATCAAAGTCGTGTAAGCAGCAACGAACCACCACATTTTCCTGGTTAGCCCGTCGTCGTTCCTCACTCTTAGAGCAATTCTTTGCCACCAAGTCTTCAATCTTAAAACAATCTTCCCGCGCCAAGTCCTCAGTAGCAAAATGAACGTACCCCGCCACGCACTCAGTCGTAAGACAAACATTTGCCGCCATGCCAAAAATATTTCCCTCTGCTGGTTTCTGTCCATAGTGACGGCGAAAGCGAAAACGGAGGTGGAAAAAAAGCTCCACAAAAGAAGCTGAAGTTATGAGAATAAAGAGAAAATGCTGTTTTGGTTTTTTTTCACTGGTGAATATTGGGTTGAGCTACATTGTGTATATATAGGCCTCAGAGTTGAGCAGTGGCTGCAGTGCGGTGACAGTGACAAAGGCTACTGCTCACAGCCTTTTTTTGACGTGAAAGGTTTCAGGTGAGAGAAATATTTTGTCTGTTTTCAAGGTAATTTAAGGGTTTAATAATATAACCTTTCCAATTCTAGTCTGATATATTATTATTATTATTATTGTACGTGTGATGTGTGATGATATTTTTTTATCTTAATTAATTATTATTTTTCTGGAAAGATCTTAATTAATTATTAATATCCAACAAAACAACAAAATATTAAATATAAGTTATATTAAGGCATGCATGATCCAATGGCAAGTGTTTTTAAAACACATTTTTGTGGGACCCACCTGCCATATCACCTATTAAAAACATAAAAATTATAATGTTATTTCCCATAAGATTTGGGAATAATATTTTACAATTATTATTTAGGAATAATCAATAATAACTAAATAGAACAAACTTATATCAATAATTTTAGAATATATATTTTTATTTAATAAAGCTGAAAATATAAAGCTTAAAGTTATGGGAAAATACTGTTTCTTTCATTGATAAACCCTGAAATGCATGGTACATTAATTAATGTTGTAAAAATCATTAGGCGCTAGTCGGGGATAGCGTCTAGGTGGAACTTTAGTGGGATTAGGCGGGTTTTGTGCGGGGTTAGGCAGACCTAATCGGGAAAAAAAAAAAAAAAGCGGATAAGGAAAACCTAATACCTAGGTGAGGATTAATCGGGACTAGACGGAAACTTCAACTCTACAAAATAACCATGGCTAATTAAATAATTTTTTATTTTGTCTGTTTTCAAAGTAATTTAAGGGTTTAACAAGCTTTTCTATTCTCGTCTTATTTATTTGGTATATTACTTGTCAATTTAGGATATTATATTTGTCACGTGTGATTTTATAAACTGGGTTGATTCAACATATATATACATTTGGAATTTTATTTTTAAAAAAAAGTATACGTTTTGGATTTTATATAAACGTATACAATGTCTACCACTAACTATTTACAGCCGTGGTGGCAGCCACTAAAAACTTACAGCCGTGGTGGGAGCTCTCCGTGCAGTCCGTACCTTCACATTTTAGTGATTGTTTGAGATGAGACAAAATGGTATTTGCAATTCCCCTCGTGTCAAGTTTAATTGTATTTGCACCTTTAATTAATATATATATATTGCACCTTTAATTAATATACTCCAATTATAAATGGCACCGTTACCCCTCTTGTCAGGTTCAATGGTATTTGCAACTTTGATTAGTATAGTCCAATTGTAAATTGAGTTTTAATTTTTTTATTGTTTACTCATCAATTTGAGAATAATATTTTACTTATTATTATCTAGGAATAATTAATAATGATTAAAAAGAAAAAAATTATATCAACAATTTAGAATATATTTTATTTAATAATGTTTAAAGTTAAAATTAATAATATAAGATTAGTATTAGATATATTTATATACTCACTCCGTCCCATATATATAGTCAACTTGGACTTTTCACACACATTAAGAAAAATATTAGAAACTATAAATATGCTAAATATTTACTTGTTTTTACCCTTATTTAATGAATAGTATAAATTATAAAATACATATTAAATATGATTATGATATTAAAAGAATTGGATAGAAGTACTATGAAATATAGAAATTGAACTACATATTTGGAAAATCCCAAAAAAATATAGTGGACTATTTATTCGGTATGGAGGGAGTAATATATTATTTTTCTATCAATATATATAATTTGATATATGTCTTTCATTATTTGTGCAATTCATTTCATATGTAAATATTAACATTTGAACTAATTAATTATCAATAAGGAAAGGAAAAATTAAATAATCTAAAAGAGGAAAAATAAATAACAATATACTTTTTATCACCTCTATATTGGTAACATAAACGTTATATACTTTATTCATATACCAATTCATTTATATATTAAAATTAATTAAAATTTATAAAAAAAGAAAATCTCTGAGAACCCTCACTCACTCTCATGATGCAATGGACTTTCCCTCAAAAGTTTTTTTTTTTTCCCCAATATATGCAATTACTTTTAAAAAAACATTAAAAGAAAAGACACTACTCATTAATTCTCAATTTTCGATCATCAATCACTCCAATTATAATTTTATCAAAAAAGCACCAAGTATGTTATCATAATTGCACAATTATATCACAAATACATTATTTATTCTCTCTTATTTCTTGAATCAATAATCACATCTAATCACTATTTAATAATCACCATGCCAACTATCATCATCACATTCTTATCTTATATTCAATCACACTTTCAAAATTCATTATCATTTTTGTTTCAAATAATTTAATTATTTCATATTAATTTTTCAAAAAATAGAAAATAACTTAATGACAAGTTAAACAATCACTCCTAAAATTCTTTTCTTTTCATTTTTGTTTCCAACTCTACTATATATATTGAAATTCAAATCGTGTGTATATTTGGGTATATTATTAGATTATGGATGTCAACTGAGACTGTCATATTTGGGGTGGGTTTTTAAGAGTATAAAAGGGTTTGAGCTTGTTTTAGGGTATTTTATTTTTCGGACCATGGCCCGACCCATTTAAAATTTCAATTATTTAAAATTGTGTTATATATATTTTCTAATATTTTTGTTTAAAAGATATATCTTTATAGTTATTTTTATTTTAAAAATATTAAATGGGTATATCCATCGGGTTTGAGTTTAGGTCTTTATAAACTTTTGTGGGTCGGGTCCATGTGATCTCGAGCAAATTGATCTTCCTATCGATTAGTGGTTGAATCAATTGAATCAGTTCCACTAGCCAAGTATAAATTAATTGTTTTTGGGTTCTATTAAGTAAGATGTATATATATAAGCAAATCTCAACTAAAAACAACGCCATTAATAGAATTCAAAATTTAAAAAACCAAATACTTATATTTAAATACAATGTTTAATCTTTTTAAACAAGATAAAATTAAAACTACTAGCTCTAGGTATAAATTTTTCTGTTAGTTACAGGTTATCTCTAGGAATGGCAACGGGGCGGGTCTGTGAAAAGTTTAGCAAAACCCGGGACCCACCCCACGAAGAAAATCATGGACCGGGACTCGCCCCCCGCTTGGACTTGCGACCCAGCGGCATGGACTCGCAGGACCCGCTAAAATTTAATGTCACCTGTCTGCTTCCATGTTATTTTGAATTAATTAAGTGCGCTGAGGCAATGAGCTGCTTCTGAATTGTCTGACTTTTAAATTTCATTCTCAATGTGTTGTAATTAAAATTCTAAATTACTTTTTTTATAATTGTCTTATTATAACAACACAAACCACCAAATTTCTATAATAATGTATTGCAGTTGGTAGCTCACATTGTTTGTACAGAAATAAAGTCAAAATACATAATAACAAATAATTTTTGGATTATCCAACCAATGATTGAAATATTCAATTATATCCCTAATTGCGACATTCAGTTTACGAAAAATTCTTTTCAAAAAAAAAAAGTTTACGAATAAAATTAAGAAACTAACAAATTTTACGTCTGAGTACAAAGAAGTGAGACTAGATAAATTTTTTTAATATTTTGACTTAATTTAATTGTATCCGGTACGGGTCCATAAGGACCCGTTACCCGCCCCGGCCCCAACGGATTTTCTTAAAACGGGGCAAAGACCCGCTCGGGACCCGTCGCCCCATTGCCATCCCTAGTCATCTCCCTTCTAGACTTTCTATTCCTTCCGTCAATTTCGTGCCATATCTTTACAAAACAATTTGTATTGTACACTTGAAATATAAACATTTAGAGTTTAAAATAGTAGAATAGGCTAAGATTAGATAAAAGTAAAGGATAACAGAAGATTGAGAAAAAAGAAACCAGAAATATTGAATATTAGAGTTTAAATTAGAAAATTGGCAAATATTTAGATAAATAAAAGAAGAAAGGAAGATTGGAAATAAAAATTAGGAAATTGATGTTGTTTTTGGGGCGGATCATTTTAAGTTAAGGTTTCGAATTAGTCCAAGTCTTGTTCTCCCAAAGTGGAAGTCTTCTTCGTGAACTCTTTGCAACACCAACAAACGTTAGAAGGACCATAAGGTTGTTCCAGGTAGGCCGATTCAATGCTTAAGTCAACACAGTTAACGAGAGGAAAAATTAGAAAAATTCATGTTTCAAATGGAAGACTTATAAGCTTATTATCTTATAATTAAACTCCAAGATCTTATAAGATGACTTTAGAGCTTATAAGATGTTAGATCTGGTTTTGAAAATAAATTGCTAAAGTGTTCGGATAAAATAAGATGAAAGAGCTTACAAGATGTTAATAATGACAATTTTGTAACTAAAATGATCAAAGTTAAATATGTTGTTAAAAAGTGGTCTTATGTTTAAAATAAGGTGGGACCCCAACTTTTTAGAAAAGAACTTATGAGCTTCTAATACCTTATGTTGGGAGTTTATAAGATCTTTTTAATATAAAATTAACAAACTCTTATAGAGAGATTATAAGTTCTTAAATATTTTATAGATATTTTGAAGAGCTTATAAGTTTAGTCAAATATCCATGGTCGTATTTAAAAATATACAAGGACAAAGTTGGCCGAGCTCGATATGTCTCTCGAGAACTCTGGCCGACACCGAGCACTCCGCAAGAAAAGGGGGCGGAGGGTTTTTCCGGCCCTCTCTCCGACGCTCAAGTCGGATATCGATTCAAAGAAGATCAAAATAGCTCGGGTATAGCGTAGATGAGTAAAAATGCATTAACCTTACTCATACCGATGAATGCTTATTTATAGGCTTACGTTAGGGTTTCCGCATTTTCCGAGAAACGGTTAAGGAGAATCATCGGATGTTTGTTACAAAATCTTATCTAGATCGAGAATTTTAAGTTAAGCTTACAAATACCGAGCTCGAATATCAATTTCGAGCACTCTCGTCTTCTAGAAATTGGGCCTTAAGAAGTGAACCTCAATGGGCACGGAGTTGGACTCGACGATTACGACGAGCCCATTCTCTAGCTCGGCCTATTCCATGTCGGATCAACCAGTCCCCCACTATAGCCGAGCTTGGTTATAGTGTTCCCTTAATCACAGAGGCCGAGCTCGTAAACCGGATCATCCAATATACATTGATTTCTATATACCGAACTATTTGCCGCCCTATCGTTTGAAATTCCCGCCTCTTCGAGTTCCGTACATGTCATCATTGCCCTATTGATGGGACGTCTGTCCCTCTGCCCAATGTGTCCTTAGCCGCTGATTTTCCCTCTCATCAACGGCTAAGATTCATCGTCCTCGGTACTCGTGCCAGTCTCTTCTCCTATATAAAGGGGCTCACCATTTCATTTTTCACTTTTGCACATTCTCTCCCTCGAACGATTTCCGGCAGCCCTCCAACGTCCTCCGGCGATTCAGCACCTCCACTCCGGCGTGTAATTTTTCTTCCTCATTTTCTTCTACTTAGGTACTTTCCTAGCCCTATTTTTATTCTCCCATTTCTATCTTCTTTCTCTGTTTTTCTTATTTTGTATAATAGCATGTCTTCCCCTGTAAATCTTTCCTCTGCGGGTACCTCAACGGATCCCGAAATAAGTCGTTTCGCGGCTTGGGTCGATGACCTGGAACTTTCTTTTGAAAATGCCGCTCCCTCTGCTTCACACCATACCGAGGACTCTTCCTCAAATCTCGCGAGCTCGAGCTCTCTCTCTGATGATAGTTATTCTAATATAGAAATAAGGTCATCAGTCCCGACCTCCCATGTAGATAGTAGTTTCAATGCCACCGCCATGTTTGCTAGGAATTTAAAATATCTTTGTAAAAATATAAGTATTCCTTCAACTTTTAAATTAGCTCTCCCCAGCTCTTACGATAGGCCGAACCGACCTCCCCCAGGTTTTCTAGCCTTTTTCTCCGGGCAGATTGATGGTGGACTTCGGTTCCCTATCCATCCTCTTATGACTGAACTCTCCGCCCTATATCAAATCCCTTTGAACCAATTTTCTCCCAACTCTTTTCGACTTATGACCGGCTTCGTCATGGTTACCAAATTTCTCGAAATTGAACCAACAGCCGAGCTCTTTCACTCTTTATTTCAAATAAAGGTCTCTACTACTCGTGGCCTCTTCTATCTCTCCTCCCGAGGTGATGCACGATTCCTCGGGAAATATCCTACTTCCAATAAATTTTGGAAGGATCGCTATTTCTTTCTCTCTTCTCCCGAACCCTGGCCCTTCCTACCCAGTGGGTTTGGGAAGTTCCTCCTCAAAGAAAAGTAAATATTAGGAGGCGAAATCCCGATCTCCAAGTTCTCATAGATCGGTTAAATAAGCAAGAGTATGATCTTTCACGACTCTGCTCTTGTCCTGCTCTATTATGGCATTTCAAATTAAGCCACACCCCTGCCAAGCTCGAGGAAGACCTCGGTATTCATCTTTTGCTAGTACTTATTTCTATTTCTGTTTTCATTTTTATTTTACTAACTCTCATCACTTCTTTATGCAGCCACCCTTATGGAAAAAAGGCTTGCCGAGAAGGAGGCTGCTCGGCAAATGAACATTTCAATGAGCCGAGCTCCTTCTCAAGGAACTTCTTCCCAACCTCTTCCTTCAACAACCCCTGGTCAACCTACTGCGGACCAGGCCCCTAAATCCCCGAGGACCATTCGTCCCGACTCCGCTCGGGATGTTATCAAAGAATTCACCGATCCGAGCCACAACCCGCTCCCGAAGAAACGCCAACCCTCTGCTTTGGACTCTTCCCAGAAGAAGTCCAAAACTGTGAGCAGCTCGGGAGACGTCACTACTCCCAATCAAACCTTTTTCCTCCAAACTCCAGTCATGGAGAATTACAACCCTCGCACAACAGCTGAATTTCTGCAGGGCCTCTGCCCAGCTCGGGAACGCCGCCCTTGCAAAGCAAGCCTGCGCTCACGAGCTAGTGGATAACTTTAGCCTTGACTTCTCCAAGGTAATCATTTTCCTTTCTCATACTCCCACTGCATTATTTCATACCTTTACTTATGTTTGTTTTCCATTCTTATCTTGTAGGCCTTACTCCGCCTCTCCGAGATAGTTGCCCGCGGTCGCGTGGGCTTTGCCGATCCCCATCTGGTTAATGAGCGTAATGATCTTCAGCTCCAAGTAACCAAGCTCAAAGAGAGGGATGCCAAGATGATCAAGATTTTGGATAAGGGCAAAGCTGAGCTTGATGAACACAAAGCCGCCCTGGCTCAGAAGGATGAAGAAATAGGAGCTCTCAAGGCCGAGCTCGCGAAACTTGAACTTCAGTCTGCTCGTAAGATAGCTGAAGCTCGAGAAGAAGGTGCCCGAGCCAGTGTTCAGAACTTTCTCCAATCACCAGAGTGTTGTGCTCTGGTTCAAAAGGCTCGGGAGGTGGCCAAACAAAGCTTTCTAAGCTCCGAAGAGTTTCTTGACGTCCTTTCTGATGGAGCTCTCCAATATTTCCACCTAGCCTTCGACCAAGCTGAAGCCCAAGGTCTGGAGAAGGGCTTTACTGAGAAGTTCGACCGACGCAAGGCCTTAACCTTTGCCACCGACCCCGAAGGATATAACCCTTCTGCTGAGGCAAACCGGGTCAATCTGAGCTCCCCTACCGACTTCCTCAACCATATCCTCTCCCTTCTGAAAGCCAACCGAGCTTCATCCTCGGCTCCCTTAGCTCCTCCCCCAAGCTCGGGAGATGCTTCTCGTGCTCTTACCACCGAACTTGATACGATTATCGAGATCTTGGATGAGGCTCTTTTAACCGTAGCGGATTACGGTATTAAGGATACCCCCTCTTAGCTTTTGTGAATGTAATTCCGTCTTTTTAATTACATGTACTCAACTTTCGTATTCAATGAACTTTTCTCTTGACCGAGCTTTTTATTTCTTTATCGCTTTCTATTTCCAATTTTCACTTTTTCAAAGCTCGCTATTGAGCTACGGGTATTTTTAGCTTCAAGTCACTTGGGGACCAGGCTAAAAATACTTTGATAAATTTTCAATTTTTCGAAGCGCGAATCGAGCTACAGGTATTTTTAGCTTCAAGTCACTTCGGGACCAGGCTAAAAATACTTTGATAAATTTTCAATTTTTTGAAGCCGAATCGAGCTACAGGTATTTTTAGCTTCAAGTCACTTCGGGGACCAGGCTAAAAATACTTTGATAAATTTTCAATTTTTCGAAGCTCGAACTGAGCTACAGGTATTTTTAGCTTCAAGTCACTTCGGGGACCAGGCTAAAAATACTTGGATAAATTTTCAATCTTTCGAAGCTCGAGCTGAGCTCTAGGTATTTTTAGCTTCAAGTCACTTCGGGGACAAGGCTAAAAATACTTATGGGTATCCACCCTTCCAAGACTCAGACTCTCGACCATTTCCTTGATCAAGCCCGAGCTACTCAATTTTATTTCATGGGTATCCACCCTTTACTTATTTTCAAGCTAAGAGTGTTGAATCAAGGTTTTGCTATATTCACACGTTGTAGGTCGAGTAAAGCGTAGATTCTTTCATTCATGCCTTTCTTCATTACATCAAGATAAAAATAGAAACTTTTGTAAACATCATAGGTCCACTACCGTGCTTTCTTTTTCTTAAGAATAATACTTCCTCGGGTTGCCAATGTTCCATGCTCGGGTAGTTTCTTTCCATCTAACTCCTCTAGTTCGTAAGCCCCACCGGCCCAAGATAAAGAGCTTATTCTGAGAGGTCCCTCCCAATTAGCTTCCAGTTTTCCTCGGTTTTTCGTAGCATCTGCCTTCCTCAACACCAAGTCCCCCAGCTGAAAACTCTTCTTGTTCACCCTACTGTTGTAACTAAGCCGGACTCGCTTCTTGCCCGTTCCATTCATAAAGCGCAATCTCTCGCTTCTCATTGATCATATTTAAAGACTCTTGAGTTCTCATTTCATTTCGATTTTCTTCATAATTTTGAATACGGTGGGTTTCCATCCCGATCTCGGCAGATGATCGCATCCATTCCTTATACCAGACTAAATGGTGTCTCGCCTGTTGCTTCTTTTGGATTCGTCCTATACGCCCATAGCACCGAGCTCAACTCTTTGACCCAAGCCCCTCCGGACTTTTCTAACCGAGCCTTCAACCCTTGGACCAAGATTCTGCATTCGTAACCTCTACCTGCCCATTCGCCTGCGGGTGAGCCACCGAGGTGAAATTGTTTAATCTTCATTTCTTGCACCATTCGAATCCTCGCTCCGTTGAACCGCATTCCATTATCCGAAACAATCACTCGAGGTATCCCGAACCTGCACACTATATGCTGCCAAATAAACTTCATAACCACCTCCTCGGTTATTTTAGCCAATGGTTCAGCTTCCACCCATTTGCTAAAATAATCTATCGCAACTATCAAGAATTTCCTCTGTCCCGAAGCCGGAGGGAAAGGCCCCACAATATCAATTCCCCACCTAGCGAACGGGCAAGCCGAGCTCATAGTCATGAGTTCCTCGGCTGGCCTATGTATGAAAGGCGCATGCACCTGACACTTCTCACACCGTTTCACCATCAGTTCGCATCTCTTCTTAAGCTCGGCCAAAAATACCCGGCCCTTAGTACCTTATTTGCCAAAGTCCTGGCTCCCATGTGATTTCCACAACATCCCTCATGTATTTCCTTCAAAACATACTCTCCTTCCTTGTAACTTACGCATCTCAAAAGTGGAGCACTAAACCCCTTCTTATACAGCAATTCTCCCAAGATACAAAAACGAGTCGCTCGTATTTTTACTCGAGCCGCTTCCTTTCTATCCTTCGGCAATATCCCCTCTTTTAGATACGCTAGGATTGGCACTCTCCAATCTTCATTCTCCTCTATCTCTCCGATCTCCAAACCTAGAACCGTATCCCGATCTACCAACAGAGCAATATTCCTGTCGTAACCCCCACAATTGAACTTGCAATCTTAGATAGGAAATCAGCCTTTGCATTTTCTTCCCTCGGTATATGGCTGACCTCGATTTCTTTCAGCTTCTTTTCTAGGATCTTATATTTCTCCACATAATTTTTCATCCTCTCTTCCCGGATCTCGAACTCCCCTCTTATCTGTTTGTATACCAATTGGGAATCTATATGTATGAGCACCTTAGATGCTCCCATACTTATTGCCATATTGATTCCTCGCAGAAAGGCCTCGTACTCTGCCTCATTATTGGACAACTTGAAATCCAATCTCACCGCAAAACTACTCTCTACCCCTCGGGGATCGATCAATACAATACCTACTCCGCATCCCATGCTTCCCACGGATCCGTCCACGAATAGTACCCATGTTCCTCTTCGGGCACATCCTTCGTTAATTCGCGACGAAATCCGCTAAGGCCTGGGCCTTAATGGCGATCCGACTGGAACTCTACATCATATTCGCTCAATTCAATAGCCCACTTCACCAACCTTCCCGAGACTTCGGGTTTACTCATCATGACCTTCAATCGTAAGTTTGTGCGCACAATTACTTTATGTGACAAAAATATGGTCTCAATCTCCGAGATGTTATCATCGGGGCCAAATCGGCTTTCTCAATCTCTCGCATACTTTACCTCGGCGTTTCTTAACACCTTGCTCACATAGTACACGGCATCGTGACCGAAGTTCTCTTCCCTTATCAATACCGTACTAACCCCCGCTCTCCTACCGAAATGTAAAGATACAACGGCTCCCAGTGCATCGGTTTTGTCGATCGATAGCTCGGCTAAGTAATCTTTTAATTCCTTAAACGCTTTACGGCATTCTTCATCCCAAGCAAATTTCTTGGCCTTCCTTAATACTCTAAAGAAAGGCAAGCTCCTCTCACCGACCTTGAGATGAATCGATTGAAGGTCGCTATCCTCCTGGTCAAACTCAGACATCCTTTTCATCCTTGGGCTCGGCCATCTCTCGTATAGCCCTTACCTTTTCCGGATTAGCTTCAATTCCTTTTTTGTTACCATGTAACCCAGAAACTTTCCCGATCGCACCCCAAAAGCGTATTTCTTGGGATTAAGCTTCATCTTATATCTCCTCAGCGTATCGAATGTTTCCACCAGGTCCTTCACATGGTCCACTGCCTTCGCACTTTTAACCAACATGTCATCGACATAGACTTCCATATTTCTCCCGATCTGATCACTAAACATCTTGTCCACCAATCTTTGGTATGTTGCCCAGCGTTTTTAGCCCAAAGGGCATCACAACGTAGCAATAGGTACCAAAAGAGGTGGTGAAGCTCACCCTCTTCTGGTCCTCCTCTGCCAACCGAATCTGGTGATAGCCTTGAGAGGCATCCATCATACTAAGCATCTCGCATCCCGAGGTAGAGTCAACCAACTGATCTATTCTCGGGAGTGGGTAATAGTCTTTAGGGCACGCTCTGTTCAAATCCCTAAAGTCTATACACATCCTCCAATCGTCTTGAGTCTTCGGGACCAAGATAAAGGTGTTAGATAACCATTCGGGAAACTGGATTTCCCTAATGTGCCCCCTGACTCAACAAACACGTACCTCCGCTCGAATGATCGCGTCCTTCTTTGGACCGAAGTTCTCTTCTTCGCATTCATGGCTTATATGAAGGGTTTACGTTGAGTCTATGTTCAAGAATGCTCGGATCTATCCCCACTAGATCGCTAGCCGACCGGCGAACACATCGGCATTGTTTCTCAAGAACTCCACCAATTCTTCTTTAAGATCATCCGCCAAGTTCTTTCCTATCTTCGTAGCTTTACCCGGCTCTCCGGTACCAAATCCACCCACATCAATTCCTCATTCGGCCGCACATGCTCCACCGGATCCTCATCCACTTAATAATTTTTCTTTCCCTTTCCCATCATCGTGAGCCTCTCTCTCTCGGCCATCGAAGGCTCTCCACATACAACCTTCGTGCCATGTCTTTGATCCCCTCTACTTCTCCCACCTGGTCATCCGGGAATTTCATCTTTAGATGATATATCGAGACCACTGACTTGGAACGCATTCGAGAGATGGCCTCCCAATCATCACATTATATGACGAAGGGGCATCTACTACCAAAAATCTCACCATCCTCGTTTTCTTGAATGGCTCTTTACCCAGGGATACGGGCAAAGTAACCATTCCCAATGGTGAATAGTTCCTCTTGCAAAGCCCACCAGGGAAGTATCCACCATTTCCACTCCACCGCAAGTCCATTCGTTTATAACATTCATAAAAGAGTATATCGCCTAAACTACGTATCTACAAACACCCTTTGCACATCGTAATTCGCAATCGTTGCCAGTAATTATAAGGGCATCACGTGTGGAGTCACAATGCCCGCCTATCTGCGGTCCAAACGAATGTTTGGACCCCATTACATTTGCTCAATCCTCATTTGTTCTTGAATTCTCTCAAAGCCATTTCACGCGACGTAGCTCTTTCTATCCCTTCGAGAATCCCCTCCAGGACGGACCTCCAATAACCATCTGAATAACCCCTCTTCTTGTCGGTGGAGGGGGAAGATTCTTCTCTTCGTCCGACTTTTTCTCCGGCTCCTGTCTCTGCTGGTAATTACCTTGCCCTCTCCGGTAATTACCCTTCAACCTCCTCTTATCCACATATACAAACTCCTTCAAGTGTCTGCCTGGATCATTCTTTCGATTTCATCTTTCAGGTGAGACATTGTTCTTGTGGTGTGCCCATATTCATTGTGAAAACGACAAAACTCATTGCTCTTCTCCTTCCTGGGAACCTCTGAATATGTTCTTGGCCACCTCAAGTCGGGGTGTCTTTCTATTGCTGAAAACACCTCTCCTTGGGAAGCCACCAACGGAGTATACTTATCGAATCCCAGGCCTTCCTCCGACACCTCCACCTTCGATTTCTTCTGAGATGTTTTCTCCTCCTTATCCTCCACCTTATCCCTTCTTTTACTTCCTTCTTCCTTCTTCATCTTCCTAGCTTCCTCCAAATTAATGTATCTCTCTGCCCTGGCCAACAACTCATCGAAAGTTTTGGCTGGCTCAATTACCAAGGACTCAAAAAATTCTCCATCCCTCAGTCCCTGGGCCAATGCGTTCGTCAAGATTTCCGGGCTAGCTGAGGGTACCTCCAGCTTTGCTGCTGTGAAGCGTTGGATGTAGCTCCTCAGCCCTTCTCCTCCTTCTCGCTGATCTTTGAATAGCGTCAAAGGGGCTTTCGATACTTTCTGCATGACTAGTGAATTGATGCATAAACACTGAGCTGAAGTCGAAATTCCTTATAGAGTTCGGGGGAAGTTGGGAAAACCACTGCTGCGCCGATTTAGTGAGGGTTGTTGGGAACACCCTGCACATTACTCCATCAGAGAACCTATGTAACAACGCCGCATTTTCGAACCGGCAAAGGTGATCCCATGGGTCCGTCGTGCCGTCATATTCGAAACTCAAAGCTCTATAGGACATCGGCAACTCAAATCCGCCATCACCTCCTCCATGAATGGTGTCCTCTCCGCACCCGAGGAACAAAGGCTCCTGCAGGTGCTCCTGCTACTCTCCTGCGCACCTCCCTTACTTCCCTCTGGAGATCATTCATCCGCTCTGACCAGTCCGGATCATCCGGAGTGGTATACTCCGTAGCACGCGATGAGTGCTCCTCCTCTACCACCGGAGCCCGCCCTCTCGTCACCTCCCTCAGGATTCCTAGTCTCCTGCACGCCCCCCGGGGTGGTGACAGGAGGTGGTGGTGGCACCCAATGGCTAAACCTCCGATCCACAGCCTGCTCCACCGCTGCATTAACAAAATTACCCAGTTGCTCAAAAAACATGGGTCCCAATACCCCCGCCCCCACTGAGGATAATGGGACAGAGCCACCCTGAGTCACTCCCGGATTTTCCTGATGTGGATCCTCCACCGGAGGTGGTGGAGGACGCACACCTCTCTCTTGAGTCACCCCGGCAGATCGACCCCGGGAGTGCGGTTCAAATCCTCCATAATCGCCCTTGAAACCTCACGCCTTAGCTCAAAACTTCCCACAGACGGCGCCAATTTGGTCGTACCAGAAAATATACAAGGACAAAGCTGACCGAGCTCCGATATGTCTCCGACCGAACTCCTCCAGCGACACCGAGCACCTGCAAGAAAAGGGGGCCGGAGGGTTTTTCCGGCGTACCCTCTCCGACGCTCAAGTCAGATATCGATTCAAAGAAGATCAAAATAGCTCAAGTATAGCGTAGATGAGTAAAAATGCATTAACCTTACTCATACCTGATGAATGCCTATTTATAAGGCTTACCGTTAGGGTTTCCGTATTTTCCGGAAACGGTTAAGGAGAATCTGTCAGATGTTTGTTACAAAATCTTATCTAGATCTGAGAATTTTAAGTTAAGCTTACAAATACCGAGCTCGAATATCAATTCCGAGCACTCCCAGTCTTCTAGAAATTGGGCCTTAAGAAGTGAACCTCAATGGGCCTGGAGTTGGACTCTGATTACGAGAGCCCATTCTCTAGCTCGGCCTATTCCATGCCGGATCAATCCAATATCCTCTATTACTAGGCAAATTTATGGATACTAAAAACGAATGGAAGATTCAGAAACAAAATTATTCGAATTTTTTTGGTCTTTCCGTTCTATCTTTTTCCCTTCCTTACTTTATTATTTATAATTGTGTCCTCCTTTTTTGGTCTTTCATTATTTTTAATGCATTTTTAGTAGAAATAAAAAAGCTTACATTGTTAAATCGAGCAAATATTTCATAAATAGAAATATCATTTCTGCAACCAAATTAAGAACAATAAGCAATAACCTAAATTCAAATTTATTAAACCAATTTAACTATTATAAAATTATATTTTTTGTAAGAAAGTAACAAATTTAAAAAGAACAAAAGCGTGGGGAATAGAGAGAGTAAATTTTATCCCCAATCTCATTAAAATTATTTTTAAAATGTATATTTTGTGCAATAGGGTGTACTTTGCCAATGAATATCAATCTGACGGTGCTATATGCCACTTTTGTAATTTTAGAGTGTAAAGTGCCAAATGAATTTATTTTAAGGGTGTATAATGCCAATTACCCAAAAATTTGGGTACTTGTGTGTGCAAGTGTTCGGCGGAAACAATCAATGAGAAACTTCAATCTCAACTGGAGCAATAGGAATGAACATACAAGGGTGAAAATTTATTTTTGACATTTTAAATAGTAAAGAACAAATTTAATTTTAACATTTTCAATAATAAATGACAAATATTTTGTGGAGAAAGGTGATATTTATTCCTATAAAAATGACTTGTTTGTCACATTTGAAAAAACACATATTCCTCAAAAACTCTTGCAATTTAAATTTTTGGTGAAAATTTTAAGGCATAATTTTCAGATTCGCAATATGTAATCCGATTTTCGCCTTATCCCGGAAAACAAACGTCCATAATAGGGGGCATATCTATTTTAAGGATAGTGTGTTAACACATTATTCATGCTAATTTTTATTTTGCTTACTTTAAATATTTTTCCGATTTATTTAAATTGTACAAGCAGAAACACTACTATTTTCTTACATTAGAATCTCAAGATATCTGACTTAATGACATTTCATCCTTAAATCTCAACTCAAACATTATTTCAACTCCCTCGAAAATCATGTCTATAAAACCACAAAGAGTTTCATTATTTTGAATCATGAAATCATGCTTAGTTGCTTGAATGTGATGGGATTGATTCTTGATACCTGTTGACATTGAATCCATAAGGATCCTTATGCGTAACTGAATATTATGGGCCCAAGTGAGGTATGGACGGTTTTGAGTCCGGGATTGAGCAGTCCGGCTACGGTCCTTGACCGACTTCCATAGTTTAATCTAGGAGTGTACACGGGACTTGGAGATTACCGAACCCGAACCGATATCCGAACCGGAAAATATTCAAATAAAATATCCGTTGACTTTTTGACTTTTCCCGAACCGAACCGTCCCAAAAATTTTCCTGGTACGGTTCTGGAGATTTTTCAAATATCCGTACCGAGAATCGTACCAAACCATACTGAACCGTACCGAACCGAATATTCGAAACCATAATTGATTTTAAAATTATTTTTATATATACATATATAATATTTTTATCTTATTTATATTTTGATATTAAATTAACTAAACATTCCTTTGAAAATTCAATACTATATAATACTAAAAATTGTCAAATTAAAAACTTGGCATATTTTATTAGTATATCAAATGAATAATTGAATATATATATTTAATTCATAAATAGTTACGTCATATTAATTTATTTAAATGAACTCAATAAATTAAATTATATAATCATATTTGATTTGTAGAAAATAATTTGATAATATTTTACTTATTAAGGATCATAACTAGACTCATTCTCTAATCAAGAAATTTAATTGAATTAAAATTAATTTAAATGATTAGTACATTGCACATAAACTAGAGTAATCGTCTAACCAAGAAATAAGACATTGAGATTATAAATATTTGTTTCATATTAGTTTATCAAAGTTATTAGTCAATTATATTTTTCCTAAGTCAAGAGCCCATGGCAATGTGCCAAGATTATATAATATTATTGTGTAATAGATGCTACTAAATTTGTCATTCGTTGAGATTCTAGACTTTTACTACTAATATGAATAGCATAATATCTGAAACATATTATGTTAAAATCCAAAACGAAAAATCAATACTTTCGACTATAAATTAGATAAAAATAATTTAAAAGTTAAATTGATATTAAACTAATATGTAGTATAGACTATAGTTTATATCATGAAAGAAAGATTTAGAATTACAATACTAAAAATTTAGCACTTAAATATGAATTAAAGAAATTTTATGGATAAGTTAAATATAGATTATCAAAAAGTTAAACTCGTATAGTACTAATGGTTTTAGTATGTATTTTTGAAATTGTACTAAAAAAAATTGAAAGTATAACCGTTTAATGATTTTTACCCTGATTTTTCTTTTCACATTTTTTGTGTGTTTTATTTGTGAAATATTTGATTCTCCGTTTCTCCGAACTGTCCCAAACCATTCCGTATCGTCCCATTAGAATCGAATCTCCGTCCCGAACCGTACCGAACTTTCGGGACGGTTCGAGATGGAAATTTTTTTTATGGTTCGGTTCTGGAGATTTAATTTTGGGATCTCCGAACTTCAGGACGGTTCTGGAAATTTCTAAATCTCCGGATCGAACCAGATCGTGCACACCCCTAGTTTAATCCCAAAATCGGAGGATGGAGTGTCCAATGTAAAGTGGATCATAGGAAATGTACATTAATCATGATTACGATGCTCTCTCTCGTCTAAAAATCTAGACCAAAAAGACGTCATGTACCGAGCATTACAAGATTAGCGTATAAGCTTCCGGCGAAACAAGTGGGCTTCAGCCAAAAGTAAAAGTTACTCGTAGAGTTAAAAATAACTAATTAAAAATAAAAAGAGCTTCAGTCAAAAGTGGACCATTTTTATTCATGTAAAAAAATTAAAAATAACTAATTAGTCAATATTACAAAAGATATTTTCATTAATCAAAACTAAAATAATGAAACATTATATTTCTAATTTCAACAAAAGTATATTTAAAATTAAAAAAATTAAAAAATTAAGAAAAAACTATCAATACATTTATAAAATTAAAAAAAAATAATTGTTTAGGATTATATATTGCCTCAGTCCTTTTTGGCACCGTGTATATGCCCCCGTTTATATTTTTTAGTCTTTTGCTACTTTGAGTTAAGCTGAAATTTGACAAGGCCCTTTTATTTTCTCTACTTTTTGAGTAAGACTGAGATTTGGGGAAGACCTGATAGCACAACTTTAGTACTAGGAAGAAAATCAAACAGCTGGGCTGGACAATTTTCATGCTAAATTCAGGAGTCTTCAATTTACATATCTTTTCATTTAAATTAAAAAAACAAAAAGCCCCAGTTTGGTGATTGGAGAAATTTTTTATTGTATTAATGATTTAGCTGATTGTAGGAATGGTGGATTATCCACTGCGTAATAAAATAAAACTAGACCAATCAACAAAACGATTCTTTAAAGCCAAAAAATTAAATATCATCTATTGAAATATACAATTAATTTGTGAGAGATTAATATGAAAAATGTTGTAACAATGTAATTAAAAATTAAAAATTCACGTCATTTTGACAAACCAAAACACACTTAAAAAAAAAAAACTCAAACTAGAATCTTTTTGTCTTTTGACAAATCGTGTGTTACATAAACAAGTGTTGTCATAGTGCATACCTAATTTGGATAACAAGTTAACAACTAGCATAGAAACTTGCAAAAATAGTAGCTCATGATAATAACATGAAATTCACTATTACAATCAAACTAAACTTAGAAAATAAAAAACAAGAAGCTCAAATCTAATACCTACATCATTCACTTACAGTGATGTTGATTAATTCATCTTCTCTGCTCAGAGGAAGAAAAGTCTCTGTTTCTTTGTTTTGTTCTTGCCTTTTGAGTTGGAAGGTCTCTTTCGGTGGTCCACAATAACAACGGTTCAAGAGCCAAGAAAGAAGCGGAGATAATAACAACTACAAACGGAAAGCATATTTTGGATTGTTTTTGCAAAAACACAATCCCACCTCAATCAATAAAGCCAGGAAGCAATCCGAAAACCCGAAATTCTCATTTGACACCAAAAGATTGAGTAATGTAATAATATGAAAACAAATACCAAATGCAAAAAGCATTCCCGAAAAATCCTTCACAAAATAAGTCACCCCCAAACATGTAAGGAAAAACACACTCTCAAACAAGCTTTTTCCAATAGGGGTAAGTTTTAAGGGTTTGGTTTCACGGATAAAAGCTACGTAAATTAAAACTAAGGGATATAAGAAGTCGTCGGCTACCTTGTTGATAACAAATCGTACACAGGCTTCACCCATACCGTTCTCAAATTGTTTGTTAAGCCATTCTCTAAACCCTTTAAAGTTTCTACTTTCCACAATGTTTGTTCATACAACCATTTTCCGATATTCGTCTCCTCTTCGTCTTGAAGCAGGACAGCACAGAGAATCCATGAACACAAAGCCAAGAAATACCAAATCGTGCGCCTTCCTATTCCGGTCTCTTCTGCTACCACCGATCGAGACTCCCAAAATGTTGAGGGTTTAAAGAAATCTAAGAGTTTGGAAACCTTATTTGCAATTGCAGTATTTTTCCAGCACAAAACAACATCATCTCCAGCTCTCTTCATTTCCAACAAGAAAAGATCGATTTTTATCTGATGCCTTGAGACATAGGGTCTTAAGTAGGACTCATAAACATATGTTGTCCCCTGTGATCAATTTATTTAAGTCTGGATAATATTTATTTAGAGTGTAACAAGAGCGAAATTAACCAAACATCATATGTGTATATATATATTACTGACCTTAGTCTTATGATGCCACAAGTATATCAAAAAGGCCATCTTAGCTTCACCCAATATTGGAACCCTTAACACATTTCAGAACCCAAAAAAATAAAAAAAGAAAATCTCAATAAGAAATCCAGCAACACAAAATATATATTAATTAGTGTGACAATTATTTGGAAAAATGTTTACCAGGAAATAAATACATGGGCAATAGTTTCACAAAGTACTGTCAGCGCAACCACTAAGATCCTGAAAGTTGAAGATGGAGTAAGACTTAAAAAAAAAAAAGGCTGCAATATTAGAGATCTAACAATTAAAGGACAAACTAAATGAGTTGTGTACCAATAATGGCACCAAAAAAGAAGTCGTTCAATATCAGGATAATTCATTTCGGCAGTTTTAAAGCATTCGTACGCAGGATAAACATAAGCCAAAATAAACCTGCAAAAAGTATATACAAGCGTACAAATTAATTTTAATGGATCAAAGAGTCATCAAGATATCAAATTAAAGAGTGATTGTTGGGCACTTACATAATTTGAGATACAACCATCATGATTACCTAACAAATTCTTACTCAGGATCAAATTTTGAACAAAAAAATGGAGAATAATTATAATTAATCATAAAATAGCGAGTAATGAATGCTGGTGGAGAGGAAGCACGAAACGTGGGATGATTATATTAACTATTTTCCTCATACCATTATCGTCAAATCTTTAATGATAATGATTATCGTAAAATCATAATCTTTAACCGTTTTTCTCTCCCAATTAGTTAAACCCATTATATATCATAAAATCTTTGAAAAGATTTCTTTTCATCTCCTAAATTATCTATATAGTTTCTCTCTCCCAAATTTAATGACTAGTATTCGTCCACTTAAGGGGAAAACTTTGAATTTTTTTAATCTAACTTCCAATTAAAAACGTGTAGATAAATTCCAAATGATATCAACTAGAGCAACGTTGTGTTACATGAGATTCGTCAAAAGATAAAATTTTGGTATCGCAAATTTTTTCTTTCCGTGATGGTTATTATAATTTTTGAAATCAATAATTGAATAGGTGTATGTAATTCGGATTATGCTGGTACATATAAATCTTATCATTCTAGTTTATTGGGAATATTGTCAAACTTGAATCGGGCTTCAAAATATAATCAATAAAATGGTTTTGAAGTTTAAAAAATATTTGATTTTGGATTATTTGTGGCCTTTTAGATTATAATAAACTGTATGGATAGAAAATTAAGTGAATCTCTTGTGAGACGGTCTCACGGATATAAATCTGTGAGACGGGTCCTTAAACCCAAACCGGATCCATATTCACTCCACCCCAAAAGACGATAGATCTGCTCTCTAAAGAAAAACGAGAAATCGGCTCCCCATCTCTTTCTCAATCTTTCTCCCTCATTACTCCTTCCCTTTCTTTCCAATCTTCTTCATGTGTCAGTCTGGATCTTAATTTCTTCCCTTTTTTTTCCCGGCAGCCAACTACCGGAAAAACTTGGGAATCCAAATTTCAAGATGATTGTTCTCACGCTCCAATTTACAACCCAATATAATATAAGACATTCATTGGTGTACTACTCCTGACTTTCATAAGCTTAGGCTCGCCAATAGCTATTATCCAAAACAAACAACTAAAAACCAACTAGAAATACAACGAAAGTCTATATACAATTTAAATAGAGTTCTAATAAAATAATTGCATTGTTCAAATATTGACAAATAAGCCTTTCAGAAAGGATCTGCTAGGTTGGGCCAATCCTGATTTGGAAGTCTCATGCCGGTCTCGTGAATCTCAAAATGTCCAGTCTCTGAAAAGTTTTACAAAAGTCGTGGGGTGAGTAAAACGAGCTCAGTGGGTTGGGGTAGGGGAATGCAGTAGTTATCTATTTGAAAACTGAAATATTTCTTTTTGTTTGGGCATGGTATTTAGTGTGCTAAAAATAATATTTATGATAATGGTGCCATGCAGGCGATTCATTCACAACAATGATCAATCGGTTCAATGGTAGTAATGATGGAAAACACATTATGCAACAGATTAATCGAGTACAATAGATATTTTGATTTTCACAAGGATAATGGATATCTCAATTTTGAAGTAAAAACTTTGCTTTTCAAATCGAGATATCTCGTTTTTAAAAATAAACGATCGGTCATTGAATAATCCCAAAAAGAAAAGTGGTCGGTGTTGATCGGACATAGAGAGCCCGTCCGTTCTCCTTATAACTCACAAATAGTATTTGGCGAATCCCACCACCTTATCCCTCCCAGTTGGCTCGCGTCTCTTTAGCTATGGGCTTTTACCCGAGATCGTCATATTCGAAATATACCATTCTACGACCCAAATTCCGCCGTCTCCGACCCGACCGGAAAATGGGAATAAACACATGAGTTGTTAAATAAAGACCTCAGCAACCTGTTCGATCCATTGTCTAACCTACTCACACCGTAATAGACTCAAGTCACAAGTATTTTATCAAAATGACATTTATTTTCTCAAAAGGCCAAGTCAAACACGAGTTATAATGCAAGCGAATATAAATTCAAATCGTGAAGGATATAATTTATGTTTTTCTTAACAAAAAGAAAAACAATCATAGAACAATCTATATCGTGAAATTTGTGTATATCGTGAAATTATAAAATAGTTTATTGTCATGAAATTTATGAAATAACTAATGCCATAAAATTTATGAAATTTTAAGCAAACTTAATTTCATTAGAAAAATGATATTTTGCCCACTTTTGGTTTCAATTGAGCAGAAAGACAATCAAGGCACCAAAGTTACTTCTTGTGCTTCCTTGCGAGCTAGTCGACTTCTTCCCGCTATCTTCTCTGCCCTTTTCGTTTTCTTTTTTATTCTTTTATTCGTACAGTTTTCCTTTTCCTCTTTTCTTTCCTTGATCGAGTACTATTCCCACTATTCTCTTATTTTCCTTCTCTTCCTTGTTTTTACCGGTGTGTGTGTGTTAATGTTTTTAAAATAGAATTCCATACTACACGTACTCATATATATACATACATATATCATATATGCATGCTTATCTCTTGGGTAAATGAGGTGGTGGTTTACATGCAAATATGTTATCTAGATTTGTATATAAATATAATATATTGTATTAGTATGTATGTGTACGTAATCGGGTCGTTCCTATAATTTACGGGATTTGGTGCGAAACGAAAAGGGGGCCCTTTATATTCATATAAAAAATTAAAAAAACTAATAAAATAATGAGCATTATATTTCCATTTCGACGTTTCTACTACAATAAAAAGAGATAATTTTAATATCATTACATCATAGATTTAAAGAAAGAAAAATTATTAATACATTAGCCATAGAATATATATCTCCTTGCATTTTGAAACAGATTCTCGCTTAGGTAAAAAAAAAAAAAAAAAAAAAAGGAAAAGAGTTTTTGTGTGGAGAATTGAACACATAACCTCAAATATGTGAGAGATATCCCAAACCATTACGCCTTGAACACTTTCGTGAAATAAATTACTATTTATTTTACTTTACCTTTATTGATCCGCTTAGAAAAAAAGAAAATGAATTCTTATCAATGAGGGCTCGAACACGCGACCTCGTATGAAAAAGGAAGATACAAATCGCAGCGCCCAAGAGTTCCTTTGTGAAAAATATTATTCTTTATTGTACATATACATAATATTAAACCATTAAATTAATAAAGAAAAAAATATCGGGGCTCGGGGCCCTCGCCGGGAGAGGGCCTCGTGCGACGGCGCCGCCTTGGCCTCCCTAGACGGCTCGACGTAATGCTACAAACATAGATGATATATATTATATATATATTAATCCAATCATTACATAACTTAGGAGTTAAGCATATATATAATATACGCATATACATATGTATCGTATGTTCTTATCGTAAAAAGCTTTTGTCTTCTTCTCGTGACGCACGTATATGTTCACTTTACATATATATTGTCACCTTTTTTTTTTCTTTCTTTTAATACATATATATTCTTATAAAGTATTGCGTATAAATATACGTATATAGTTATAAATATAATCGATAACCTCAAAATTCATTTTTAGGACTCCAAACTTATTTCTATTCGCCGTAGTCAATATTTGTATTATAATATTTTTTCCTTCTCCAAAATGTATTATTCCTCCTAATTAACAAGATCAAGATGAATAAAGAATTCCACAATAATTAAATATTTTGATCAAATGAATTGTTTGAGGCTCCAGGTATTACATTCTCCACACCTTTAAAGAATTTGGTCCCCAAATTCTAATTATATATTTGTTATTACGATAAACTTCACTTCATTATAATATAATGCAATATTGAGAGCTACCAACCAAATAGTATTTGCAACATGAAAACTAAGCCAAAAAATATTGTTATGTTTTTATAAAAACCTTCTTAGAATTTTTTATTTTGTAAATTGTAAGTCGTAATTTTACTATTAAATCAATAAAATTAATTTTGTGTTACTCAATTTCATTTCTTTCATCAATAGTGTTAATGTATCAATTGTGTTAATTTATTAATATTAAAAACTCAAAAATTCAAAAAAAAAAAAAAGGAAAAATCGCCAAACGAACCGGAACCGCAGACCATAGTTTCAAACCGGCGGTTCGGAACAGAATCGAAACCGTTATAAGACGGTTAGGTTCGGTTCCACCTTTGGGCAAACCGGAACCGGCGGTTCAATCGCTAACACCTCTATATGTAAGCGATCATCGTCCGCCAATTGTAGGGTGATGGTGGATGGCTTCACCTCTCCAAGACCTAATTTCGAAAAATGACAAAGGCATAAGGTTAATGCTAGCACCAAGATCGCAAAGAGCTTTATTAAAAATAGAATCCCCAATTGTACAAGGGATAGTGAAACTCCCCGGATCTTTCAATTTCGTGTAGCTTCCTTTGTAAAATAGCGATGCATTCCTCTCGTAAGTTTTTACTGAGTCTTGAACTCGCCCAACTTTTTCTTTTTCGACATCACATCCTTCATGAATTTAGCATAATTAGGCATTTGCTCGAGTGCATCAACAAACGGGATGTTGATGTGAATTTTCTTAAAAATTTCCAAGAATTTCGAAAATTAAGAATCTAGCTTTTTTTTTTTTAAAAAATCTCTCGAGGAAGGGGAGTGAATTAGGCACTAGAACTCGCAGAATCAAGAGTGGGAAAGGATTTAGCTTGTCACCTTCGTGTGCTTGTTGCTCGCTTATCTTCTTCTTGTTTCGACTCCTCCCCAATAGGTGTAGTGGAGCAATGTGCCCGCCGAAACTAGCTCGGCATACTCTTGTTCATCCATTGGAAAGACGCCTCACCCAATCCCTAGTGTAAGGTATATATTATGATTTTGATAATACCGATTTATTAGATTACTTGTTTTCTCTTGATGCTACACATGTTGACACAAGCAAGAGTTTGAAGGAAAGTTTGGGAAATATATTTATTCAGAAATCCCAAAGGTCACACCATAAATAAAGGAATTTCCCGCACATCTCCGGTAAAGATGCATTTTGGGTGAGAATGAAAAACATCGGTAATGTTACGCCCCAAAATGGAAGCCGCGACACAATTTACAAGCTTATGCCGGTTTACCATGCCGACTTATTTATCCTCCAACATACGTCAATAAAACGATAAAATCCCAACTAATTATAAATAAGGAAATAACTAATTGAGTATGGTTGCAAATGAATCTAAAAGAAATAAACAACATAATAATTGTTATTCAGGGTCCTACGCCCGCTATTACTTAAATAAGTCCAAAGTCTAAATCATCACAAATAAAATCCATCGTCTTAATAAAGTCCATAATACAATACGAGATCTAAGCTACGTCTTGAGATCCATCGCCGCCATTGTCTTAATACAACTCTTCATCCTCCTGGTTGATAAAAGAGGTGGGGTGAGCACAAAAATTCTCAGTGGGTGGGTGTCGTGTGTGAGTGTGGCTGGTATTTATGCACAAAAAAATCGTTTCATGAAAAACAATGCATGAAGTGCATATGACTTTGTTAGATTGGTCGAATCAAGCTTTATTATCATTTTATTAAATTTACTTCCACTTTCAATCGGATAAAGCCAAGCAAATTATCCCACGCCATTTGGATAATGCCGAATCAAATTATCCCACATCACTTGGATAAAGTCGAAGCAAATTATCCCACTCGGATAAAGCCGAAGCAAATTATCCCACATCACTTGGATAAAGCCGAAGCAAATTATCCCACTTTAAATTTTCACTTTACTTTTCACTTTCATTCTCAATTTCACTTCCACTTATCATTTCACTTCACATTTCATTTCACGTTTCATTTTAAATTTCACTTCACTTCACATATCACTTCAAATTTCACTTCACTTCACTTCACATATCACTTCAAATTTCACTTCACTTCACTTCACATATCACTTCAAATTTCACTTCACTTCACATTTCACTTCCACTTTACGTTTCACTTATTCTTCACTTCAAGATTTCTCTTCCAAGTACTATATTGCTCGCTCGAAAATTTGATAAAATCAGTTAGCAAGCACGGAGTGATCTTGATCACATGATACCCGGTATTTATTTCTAAACAAAACTCGCGGTCTAGTTATCGGGGCGGATAATCTAGCCGATTTTAATATTCGGTTCGACGCATTATGTGCTCGATATTTTTATTAGACAAGTAAGAAATATCTCTTAAAATATTTATAATGTAATCGAATTAGAAAATCTCAACTTCGAGGCCCTTAACAATTTTAAAAATAAAATTATTTTTACTAAGGAGAATATTCCCTAACGGGTTCTAAAATTCGATAAGTTTCAATTACGGACTCGGAAAAGGGTAAAGTCGGTTCCAATATTTCATAATAATTGCAAAAATAATAAGCTTTGATTTTTCTTGCACAAGTTACAAGTCCGAATTACAATAACATATAAAACTCATTTTAAACATTTCTAAAATATATTTGAACATTAATAGCATCATAAATCATAAAACCATAACGATAAGCAATGTTTATCAACATTTTATGCAAGAAAAATATCATACCCATCTTTTATTTTCTCTAAATTTTATTAAAATATAAATCTCATAAATATTTGATAAAATTTATAAAATATCATATTATCATATGAGCATGCATTTTTGTGCACTAATAGAAAGAATGATGCATTTTTGTAGAAATAATTTTCACCCACCTTATGTTGTTCGGTTGATAGGTCTAGAAGCGGTATTTTCTCACTAACTCTCGAGAATTTCGACTTCCACTTAATAGGCAGCCCTAAGTGTCAAACATTACACTAATTGGATTTAGAATATGAAGATTTTGAGGTAAAGAGGAAGAAATTCGAATAAGGACCAAGAATCCTATACTTACCTTGTGTAGTTATGAGTTTAGAGTCTAAAATGATGATCTTCTTAGGAACTTTTACACCTTTTAACCAAGCTCCAAAGGTCAACCGCTAATTCACCTTAAAATATAATTTTGGTTTTAAAATTTGAAACCAAAATGGAAAAAGAAAAATTTGATATCTTGATTTCTAGGGATGTCTTGAAAGTCCTTTCAAGCTTATGTCCAAGTCTCCTTAATGACTTCAAATGGAAACCTCTAAGTGTACGTCAAAATGGAAAATAACTCAAATTAGTAGGGAATGAGGTAGGCTTGAAGATTTTAAGGAGTGATTGAAGAAGAAGAAGAATTTTCTTTATCTTGGCTTGATGTGGTTCGAAATTGCTTGAGGTAGGGGGAGGAAGTTCTTGTAATTTTAACTAAGTTTGGAGAGGAGAGAGTGTTAAGAGAGTTTGGAATAAGTGTAGTGAAAAAAATGAAGTTTCGATCACTTCAATCCTATAATGATCGAATTGTTGGAGGTTTGTGGGAGGATTTTTAGTTTGTGTTGGTTAGATGATAATTAGTGGTGGAGTAATTAGGAGATCTCGACCAAAGAATATGACTAGGTTACTTTATTAAGGACATGGAGCCAAAAGCTAGATTTTAGGGAAATTATTTTGTTTTGTTTGACCAAGATGTAGTGGGTTTTGTAGGATACATTTTTAAATTGTAGGCTTTAAAAAATTAAATAACCTCCCATTTTATAATGGGTAATTTTCGAATTTTTTTATATAATAAAAAAATAATTTTTTAAAAAAATAATTTTTTATAAAAATTGAAAGAAAATAAAATGTATAAATATCTATAATTAAATATTTAGAAATTTAAAAATTAAAGATGTGAAATAAGAAATATGTATTTAAAAAATTGATTGAAAGTTGGTTGAAATAAATTATTGAATAAGATGAAATATTAGGATAATGGTTTCGAAATGTACTCCTAAATTTTCGAGGGTCTAATATTTCTAAGTTCGTAGTTAACCGATTAAGTAATAATACTAGAGGAGAATATAAAATCGATAAGCTCAAAAATGAGAAAGACGTAATTGACATCGGAAGAATAAGTAAAAGTCGGGTCGCATTTCATTAATAATGGGTTTGTGTTACTTAACCAAATAAATAAATCACTACGCAACATCGTATCTCACATCGCTAAAATTCAGGGTGTCACAGGTAATAGTCTCCACGTCTCTACCCCCTTCAGAGTTTGATAAATTGTTGCGCATTTTGAGAAAACATAAGTCTGCACTGAGGTGGTCCATAGCCGATTTGAAGGGAATCAGACCTTCTATATTGATGCATAAAATCCTCATGGAGGACTCTTACAAGCCCTCTATTGAGCACCAAAGACGGCTTAATCCAGCAATGAAAGAAGTAGTTAAGGCTGAAGTTCTTAAGTGGCTTAAGGTTGGCATCATTTGTACCATATCTGATAGCTCATGGGTAAGTCCGTTCAAGTAGTTCCAAAAAAAAGGGGTCGGGGGATGATCGTGGTAAAAAATCCAATAATGAATTAATTTATACACGTATAGTGACTAGGTGGCGAGTGTGCATAGATCATAGAAAATCGAACAAAGCCACTCGCATGAAAGATCATTTTCCCTTACCATGTATTGATTAGATGTTGGATAGGTTGGTGGATATGATCATCATCGCTCTCGGATGGATATTCGGGCTATAATCAAATTGTTATTGCTCTAGAGAATGAGGAGAAGACCACATTCACATGCCCTTATGATACCTTTGTTCGCAGGATGCCTTTTGGGTTGTGTAATCCACCAGCCACATTTCAGAGATGTATGATGTCTATTTTTCATGGCATGGTGGAGGAAATTATGGAGGTTTTTATGGATGATTTTCAGTATTTGGTAATTCTTTTGATCAATGCCTCCATAATTTATCTCTGGTTTTATAAAGATGCCAAGACACCAATTTAGTGCTTAATTGAGAAAAATGTCACTTCATGATGAAATAGGGTATTGTACTTGGTCATAGGGTGTCTGTTGTAGGATTGGAAGTGGATCGAGCTAATATAGTGGCGATTGAAAAATTACCACCACCGAAAAATGTAAAAGGGATTGGGAGTTTCTTAGGGCATGCTGGTTTTTATCAGAAATTTATTAAAGATTTTTCTAAAATAACCAAGCCCTTATGTAATCTTCTTGAAAAAAATGTGCCTTTTTGTTTTGATGATCTTTGTTTTGAAGGCTTTTGAGCACATTAAGAAGGCACATATATCTACTCCCATTATGGTGGTACCAGATTGAACACAATCCTTTGAGCTTATGTGTGATGCTATTGATTATGCAAAGATATTTGTGTTGGGGTAAAGCCGAGACAAAATTTTCAAGGCCATCTATTATGCATGTTGGACATTGGATGACGCCTTGACAAAATTACACCACCACGGAAAATAAGATGCTAGTAGTAGTGTTTGCATTTGACAAGTTCGGGCTTACTTAGTGGGTACCAAAGTCATTATCTATATTGATCATCGCTATTCGGTACCTCTTTGCGAAGAAAGATGCGAAACCATGGTGATTAGATGGATTCTCCTTCTTCAAGAATTTGATATAGATGTTCGGGATAAGAAGGGTAGTGAGAATGTGGTAGCCGACCACCTATCAAGGTTGGAACAATTTGACGAGCTAATTGAAGCTCCTATTCAGAGTCTTTCCCATTAGCGTATTTTGTTGGTAGAAACTCATCTTCCATGATATCTTGATTTTGTGAACTATCTAGTGGTAGAGTCTTGCCTCCGATTTGACTTCTCACAAGAAGAATAAATTTTTGCATGATGTTAAATCATATCTATGGGATGATCCGCTTTTGTTCAAGAGGCGTGCATTCGGATTCGTTATTCGCCGGTGTGTGCATCGAGAGGAAGTGGATGAGATTCTATAACATTGCCACTCGCCCCTATGGTGGTCATTTGGGGATGACCATACGCTAAGGTATTACAATCGATTTTATTGGCCTTCTTTATTCAAAGGTTGTTATACTTTTGTACAGTCTTATGATGATGCCATTGACAAGTTGGCACCATCTCTCGACATCATGAGTTGCCTCTCACCAACATGATGGAAGTTGAATTGTTTGATGTTTGGGGGATTGACTTCACAGGTCCATTTCCCCTTCATTTGGACATGCCAATATCATTCTTGGCGGTTGATTATGTATCTAAATGGGTGGAGGCAATTGCTACACCTACTAATGATGCCAAAAGCAGTGTTGAAATTGTTACACAAGCACATATTCACTATTTTGGCACTCCTAGGATATTGTTAGTGATGAATATATTCATTTTTGCAATAAACTGTTTAATAACCTTCTCTCTATGTTTGGTGTAAGGCACAAGGTTGCTTTAGTCAGTAACCCCAATCGAATGAACAAACCGAAATTTCAGATTGCGAGGTGAAGCAAATCCTTGAGAAGATTTGAGTCGTAATCGCAAGGATCGGGCTCATAAATTGGATGATGCGCTTTGGGCATATCGAACGGCCTTTAAAACGCTTATTGGTATGTCCCCATATCACTTGGTGTTTAGGAAGACATGTCACTTGCGGTGGAGCTTGAGCATCATGCATATTGGGCCGTAAAGAAGCTGAATTTTGACTTAAAGTCGGTTGGTGAGAATAAGTTGTTGCAACATGATGAGATGGGGAATTTGAAATGATTCCTATGAGAATGCCAAAATATACAAGGAAAAGACCAAGAAATGGTATGATAAAATGATCTTGATGCACTAATTTCTACCGGGTCAAGAGTAGGTATTATTATTCAATTTGCGGTTGAAATTATTCCCGGCAAACCGAAAAAGAGGACGAATGGGCTTGGCCAACTTGTATTGAATCGTCGCAGCCACCTCTTGATATCATAAAAAAGTGGGCAAGGTGTCCCTCGTGAAGGGTGGGGGTACCCTAGATGCGAGATTCAATGATGTGTTATCCATTGTGAATGTGCATCCAAAGTAGCCAACGAATATTCCCATTGAATTGCAGGATTCTAAAGCGAAGCCATAGCTAAGCTAGCAAGCACGTGCATATCCAACGCTACGACCTTATCCTTGTCACCCTTTTTGTCGATAGCCAAATCCATATCGCCCACATCCTCTAAAGCAATAAAAGAATTCCCAAAATAACACTATTGAACTTACCCAAATCGGAATATTGAGCATTAATGAGGTTTGTGATTGGTCATACTTTTGTTCCGTCCACTTTTATTTTCGAGTGAATAGTGGTGAAATGTTTTTTGAAATTGAAAGTATAATGGATAGAGAAAAATAATAATTATGTTGATGTGATGGGGAATTTTTAATAGATATTGATTGTTTGTGGAATTTTTGTGGAATAATAATGTAAAACATAATTTAAAAAAATTGAATATAAAAAAATTGAACCAAAAATAAATAATATGGATCTCATTTTACGCTTTTTGTTATCAAGATTAAGAGAAAAATAACAAAACTGGGATAAATTAAAGAAATTACCGAAATTATTTATGTGAATAGGAGGAGAGAGAGAAATAAGTATAATTGGGTATTGAGAAATGTGAAATGAAAGAGAAAAATAAGTTAATTTTAAAAAGAATGATAGTTTCCTTTTTTTAAAAGGGTAAATCTCACTTTACCCCTATACTCTCATTGAATCTCACTTTACCCCTTGTACTTTCAATTGTATCACTTTACCCCCTTATACAATTAAAATATTATTTTATCCTCATATTCCTTTATTAGATGACCCAATTGTCCCTATTATTATTTTTAAATTAATTTAATGGCATTCAATTCATATGTTTATTTTTTAGGAAAGTTTATTTGATATAAAATAAATTTAATATAGTTCATATTAAATAACAATATTCTAGATTATTTTATGTTAACTAACATATTCATTTTTTTTAACGCCCAAATTTAATAAACCAAAAATAATCACAACGATCTCAATTAACGAATAACATACTCCGAATATTCACTAACTTAAGTTCCACAAGCGTGTTTGTCCAAAATTACGATACTTTAAACTTATAGAGCTAGGGATCTAAGTCTACCAAAAAAAATTACAAAGTAAATCAAATTACATAAACTAAGTATATTACAAATATTGCAAATGAAGTCTTAACTTATAAAACTTAATAATAACAAATAACACATAAACAAATAAAGCAATTAGTACAATTACACTTGAAATGCTTAAGGCAAAATCGGAGAAATGACACAACACGATTCGGATTTTGCGTTACTCTTGTCTTGGTGTCAGGACTCGAGGTTCGTGTATCTCCGAAAATTTTTAGAAAAAACAACGTGGGGTGAGCTAAACGAGCTCGGTGGATAGGGAATGGGAATGTAAGAGTTATTAATAAAAACTTGAAAGAAATTCTTTGAGTTAGTAGCTTAGAGAACAAAATGTTTCATGCATGCAAATGAATGCGGAATTGTCAAGACTAATGTTAATTACAAAACCTACCAAACAAATACCACTACACAAGTAGGCAATATCACGAATAAGCAAATTATACACAAATGATATTGCAATGGTATCGAAATGATATATATTGTACTAACCTCACGATGTTCAAAGTTCTTCGCTTCAAATACAATATTAGCACAAATACGGAAAAACATATTTCAATGATTCACGCCAATTTTACAACGGACAAAGTTTTATGCGCCATTTTAAAATCCAACGGGATACACAAAATAAACGCAGGGTCGATGTTGATCAAACACCGAACCCTATTGCGTTCTCCAACTCACAGTCGAAGCCTCACGACTCCTTATTCCTCCGAGTGGCTCGATGACTCTTTTGTTGTGGGTTTATACCCGAGTTCGTCATATTTTGGAATATACCAATACTATGACCCAAGTTTCGTCGCCGTCTCCGCCCCGACCAGAAACATGGGAATAGGCACACGTGTAGTCGAGCAAACACAACAGCAACCCTGCTTTTGTTCGGTTGATTGCCCTAAACTACACATGCCAAACGGATACGAACGGAAATAGAAACAATTTCATTAACATAAATCAATTTCCATGACAACTAAGTGAGAATGGTAATGATAAAATATTAATGAATTTCAATATAGGAAAACAATTAAATAAGGTATAGAGTGATTAAAATACTCGCATACATGACATTGCAATACAAGAATATAAATTCCTAATATTAACGATTACTAATAAAATTTGTCTATCTCGCATATGAGAAGTTCCCTCATTCCCTAATAAAACATCTATTTTTGGTCTTAAGATGAGGATTTTGGAAAGATGGTTGAGAATCTTATTTATATGAATAAATAAACTGATGCTATGGTATTTTATCATTTTGTCACCAATTTTTTTTTGTCAAATAAAATAAAGTAACCTAATTTATGGCACAAATAATTATATTCCACGTTATACTTTATGAAGATACATTTTTGATAGAATAAGATTTAACCTACTAAATAATCAAAATAATATTCACCCCTTTGGAATAACACTACCCAAATGAACGATTAAAGTAATCAACTTTGAAATATATATATATATATATATATATTTGGTACTATACTTTTCTTGGATTTTTTTATTTTTATTTAATTCAAGTCCTTACCATCACACAAAATCACAAATATACACAACTTAATAAGAAAATTAACCAGGCAACTTCATGCTTGTTTAAGGAGAAATGCAAATTCAGTTTATGTATATATATATATATACATATATATATATGTGTGTGTGTGTGTGTGAAATAATAATTTCCCACTTCAAAAAAATTAATGTTTAAAGTTTTCACCCATATTGGTGGATCTGCCGGAAGGAGTACGGCGAATGGTGGTGGTCGGGTGGCGGCGACTGTTAGTGGTGGTGGTGGTTACCTGGCGAAATTTTCGGCGGTGAATGGTGGTTGTGGACAGCGGTGGGGGCTGGAAAAATAGAAAAAGAGGAGAAAGAGGGAATAATGTAAAACAAGGGAGAAAAGGTGGTGGCGGTGGGAAAAAAATTTCCGGTGAAGGTGGCGGGCGGTGGCGCGCCACGGGGAGGGGAGAGGCGGGAGAGTCGCACCTAATAGTGTGTGAGAGTGTGTGAAGAAATCTAAACAATGAATTAGAATTAGGGTTTTAGGGTATTTATATGTCCCTAAATGGGTAGACTTTTTAGTTTAGGTTGGGTTTGGTTGGGGGCTTGGGTATGGGCTTGATCTTTGAAAATTGCTAGGCTTAGAATGTGGGCTTTAGTATTAATTATAATAGTCTTTGAAAATATATAGATGTGCCAAAGTAATTAACTTATATCCAAAGTAATATAATTAATTGTGATTCATTTAGCCCAAATAACTAAAAAAAAATATTATATCCATTTAAATTATAAAATAATATGATTCTAATCTTAACAAATGAAAATTTAGTAATGCATACTTAATTAAGTAATATGCATTGGTAAAAAAATTAAATTTCAACAAGTAAACAAAATGTATATGATAAATAATTAACTAAATAAAATTAATAAAAAAAAATATATAATATTAATCTCAATATAATACAAAAATTAGGTCGATATAAAGAATAGTAATGTCAAATACATACTAAAAATTATTCTAAGCTAATAAATAATACTACTATAAATTATTAGAAACATAATTTATTAGTTATCTCAAATAAAATTTTAGGTCTATAAAATGTGGGGTATCACATACTCCCTCCTTTAAAGAATTTGGTCCGCAAATTTCTTTTCACCATAAGAAATTGTAGATTTAACAATTTCAAGCTTAAAATCCCAAGTCGCTATTTTCTTCGTTCCAAGCTTAACCTCTAATTGTCATATGGTTTTGTTGCATTCTCCAACTCACAAGCCGTAGCCTCCCGGCTCCTTATTCCTCCGAGTGGCTCCACGACTCTTTAGCTATGGGTTTATACCGAGTTCATCATATTCGGGAATATACCAATACTACGACCCAAGTTTCGCGCCGTCTCAACCCGACTTAAACATGGGAATAGAGCACATGTGTAGTCGAGCAAACACAACACAGTTTGTAAGTCCAAGCGGCTACGATAATCTAGAGGGGGTGAATAGATTATCTCCATCTTTTCGATTTCGTCCTCTTTTTAGAACCGAATGCTCAAACACGATAATAAAGGTGCGGAATGTAAACAACACACGTCGATTTAAAGAGGTTCAACCCACCTAGGGCCTAATCTCTACCACCCCAAAGATATCCAGGGATGGATTTGAAAAAGAAAAAGAATTTTATTAATTACCAAAATTAATACAAATTCAACTTACAACACCTTGAAGAGCACCACACTCTTCTTCAACACCACTTTGGAGATTACCACAATCTCCTTTGAAGATTACCACAATCTTCCTTCAACGCACCTTGTGAAGATTACCACAATCTTCAACCTTGAAGAATACCAAATTCTTCAACACCTCAACTAGAAGATTACCACAATCTTCTTACACCTAACACCTAGATCACCCAAGTGTGTTCTTACCACAAGAACACTCACAAGGATATCTTGTGTTGAATGATTACCAAAATTCAAGATTACAACTCGATAATTGATAATACAATAGAGTGCAAGTGTAATCAAGAAAAGCCTAGACCTCAAGGATGTGAAAGTGAATAGCTAGGCAAATTACAACAAGAAATAAGACAATGTAAGAACAAGTGTATTCTTGAGTGTATCTTGTTGTGTTGTAGTTTTCTCTCTTATTGTGTTGCTTCAATTCTTCCTCTATTTATAGAGGATGTCTTGTACATGATAGGCTCCTCTTGGGGACATGAATTCTGTAAAAAATTGCAAGACAATTGAAGAAAAGAGCTGTTAGAAATCAATCCCACAAATTAAGGAAAAGATGTTTCTTTGACATGATTTACATTTTTTTGTCAAACTTGAGGGCGACCGGTCGCGCACTATTAAGTTAAGAAAAGAACGCAGCAAAAAATCAACGGGGAGACCGGTCCAGGGGGTGGTCGACCGGTCGCCCTAGGGTGCGACCGGTCGCCCACCATAGTGACCGGTCCCCCTGACTCATTTTGGGAGTTCCGTAAGTTCTGTTTCGTGCAATGCATTCCCAGTGCACGTTGTCGCTTCTCTTTGGTCGACCGGTCGACCTCCAAAATGAAATGTTGTCCGATTTTTGTCGAAAATAAACCTCAAGAAATACTCCGAAAAATTCGTAAAAACATTTTAAACCGATCGGGAGTATTTAGGACAACATTAGAAATATAGTTTTGATGAAATAACACATTAGTACAAAAAGTGTTGTCCGATATAAATTCCAATAAATACTCCAAAAAATTCATAAAAACATTTTAGACCAATCGGGAGTATTATGACAACATTTGGAAACTAAGTTTCCATGTAAAACCTTTTGACATAAAATCATTTAAAAGTGTTGTCCAATATTATTGAAAGTAAACTTGAGGAAATACTCAGGAAAATATCAAAACCATTTTAAATCATTTAGGAGTATTTGGACAACCTTTAAAACCATTGTTTTGGTGTAAAATCAAAATCATCAAAATCATGATAAAACCATTTATCAAACAATCTCCCCTTTTTGATGATTACAAACCAAAACAATTTTAACGAGGTCGATTTTGAAAACAAAACAATTTACCTAGGTTAAAGAGAACTATCCGTTGTGAGCGACAATATTCCATGCAAAAACACAAGGATGGGAGTAGAGATATTCAAACACATATAGCAAATGCTCCCCTATCAACATGCACAACAAGAGTTATATAGAAGCAACTTGAACATAAGCTAAAATATTAGCTTTTCGATATTGAGCTTAAGTATCAATAACTTAAAAGCTCCCCCTGTCAAAGAGACATCATTAGAAACATATATAAGTCCATACTACAATCAATGGACCAAGATTCATACATAACCATAATGCACCAAGTGGACTAAATATGATCCACAACTTATGGCTTTAAGAAGCCATAGCTTATAGCTTCTTTTCGTTAAGCTTATCTTAGCTTTTATGAGCTAATGAGCTTATAACCTGTTCTTATAACCTGTTTCTCCCCCTTTGGAATCATCAAAAAGAATGTTAATACATCATATATTCTTATCAAAGTGCGCAAGTAAACCGATGTATCGAGCCATTTGAACATTTGAAGCTTTTAAACCAAATAGAAGAGTCGAATCATACGACTTGTAGAAGCTTATGAAAAATCATTTGATTTGCAAAAACATGATCTCTATAAATATATGAGACTTTTGAAATCGAGAGAGTCATGTAGGTGATGAATTTTTCATTGAAACGTTTTATCGAACACTTGGCGGGCGTCAAAAATAGAAAAAGCTATATATAGCCCTTGTAAATGAAATCAAGCCAAGTTTTTCATCACCAAATACAATATAACAAATATCATTCATCAACAATTAATAAGCTCATCACAAACATATATGAATTACATCAAGAAAAATACATATAAGCCACAAACTCAAGGGTTCAACCCAATTGAGCTAAAGATAGTGAAATTCTTACCATTCAATCGGTAAAGTAGAGCAATGATGATGATAACCGAGCTAGATAATCCCCAAAATATAAAATGTATGCAATAAAACAAATTTGGAGTGAAATTTGTGTGCAATTTGCGAAGGGGACGAAAAATGGACAAAATAAGCCAAAATGGCGAAGTCTGGAAACAGAACTATTTTTAGCCAAAAAATCATCCAGGGCGACCGGTCCAGGGCATGGGCGACCGGTCGAGCTAGTGGGCGCCGGCGGCCCGCGCGCTCGGCATCCCATCAGCATGGTTATGGTTGTTTGAAAAATCCGAAGTTTTATCCAAAAATCCGATTTTTCGCCCCTAAGTTTTAAAAACGTGCAAAATGCAAACGTAGACCTCATTCAATATACATTATGTTATAATCAAGCTCGAAATAAGGTAAAATACTCGGTGGTAAATGAACAAATGTCCGCGAGTTATCCTTGAGACGGAATTAAACACATCTCAAGTTTTTGTTAAAAACGCAATCCCTTAGAAAGTTTTTCGAATCTCAATATGTTTAGTTCGATTATGACGAACTATATTTTAAATAATTTTCACCGGACTTGTTATCCCGAAAAATAAGAACATTTTAAAGCTTTGGATACAACAAGTCATAAGAAGAAGTGCCTTTCAAATATTTGAAAATTTCTTTTAACGGCACTTTAATGAGATTCGTTGGGATAATTTTTGAAGTCGAGCATATAGACATAAGGCATATGAAATGTCGAGTCTATAGAAATAATACAAGAAAACATACCTCGAAATTGTTTGTCAACCGACATGCCTTTCTCAACCTTTGTCAATCTCTTCATTGGTAGTCATAGAGGTTGAGATGATTCTTCCTTCTTCAATGCCTAACTCCTTCAAGAGTTCTTTTGAAATGTAACCATCTACTTGGCATTGAATGATTTGAAGTCCAAGCAAGAAATCATGCTCATTTCAAGTACACCTTGCATCAACTTAGAAAACCATATCTTGCACAAATATTCATTAGTAGCACCAAAAATATTCTCATAAATATGCACAAGTTTAAACAATATTGCCCTTTTTCACAAACAAAGAGAGTAGTATCAACTTTACCTTTTGTAAAATCATTTAGCAAAAATAGCTAAGTCAATCATACCATACACGGGGTACTTGTTTTAAACCATACAAGGCCTTAAAAACAATCATTTGGCCTAGAGAAATTTTAAACCCGGAGGTTGTTTTACATAGACTTCTTCTTGAATAAAACCATTTAGAAATTTGGATTTAACATCCATTTGGTAAAGCTTGAAATTTTCTTAAAACAAGAATGGGCAAGTAAAATGCAAATAGCTACAAAATGTGCTATGAGTGCAAATGTTACATCAAAATCGATTACCTTCTTCTTGAAAATACCTTCGAGCTACTAACCTCGCCTTTAGTTCGACCAATGTTACCTTGGTCATCGAGTTTGTTAGGAATACCTTTTTATCTTCTTCATCACTATCATCATAGGGCATCCAATTGATCTAAGGTGTTCATAATAGAACATTTACATCCAAATATTTGGAGTACTTCATTTCTCATCTACACAACTTAACAAACTCATTAACGGCATCGCTTATATAAGCAAGAAAAAATAGCCCAAGTGTAAAAACATGCCTCAATCATCAATCACAAAATATCTTGCAAAAGAGCATAGTAGGAATAGATACTATATATATATATAGACCATGAAGCAAGAAACACATACCATGCATTTAGAAGATCATCAAGAGTCTAATAAATCATGCAAGTTCAAATAAGCTTAAGAAAGCTACAAAAGGTCTCTTTTTGAAATATGAAAATCCGATAGCATATAATTGAGACCTCATTTAAAAGAAGTATTTGAACAAAAATTGACAAAGCAAATATGTGCAATCAAATATCGAATAGTGCCTTTCAAAAAAAAATCTAAAAATCCTCTTAATGGCACTTGTATGAAATACTATGAAAAACAAGCACATAGGCACATGACAATACATATATCGAGTCTATAAGAGTAAGAATAACACAAGTAAACGTACCTCGATAATTTATGCCTTTCTTGACAAATAATGACGTAAATGGCCATTTGTGAAAATATGTAAATCCTACACAATACTTAAAACAAATCTAGCACAAATCATAATGATAAAAGTGTAGGCTAAGAGATATCGCAAGTAAGCTTATGCCATAAAAATCCATAGGAGATGATAACACACTCTAGTCAAAAAAAAATGCACAAGAGTTTTAAAAAAACATCATATAAGGTCTTCTTTTTCAAAAATATTTTAAAAGCACAAATATATATTGAAGACCTCAATTAAAAAAATAAATACTTGAAAACTCATTCGCAATATAGCACAAATAAAAACATGCATACTAACTAGATAAAATGCATATTTAAATAGGGAGATACGGGTTACCAATTACGCCATTTCCATGGGTTGTGTCGTTCCATTGTTGATGATATTTTCCCTTTGAAAATCTTCATGTTGATAGTAATCTCTCCAATTACTCCATCTCCAAAATTTTTGTCCTTCCCATTGTTGATGGTCTCTTCTTCTTTGAAAATCATCTTGTCTTTGCCATTTCCAAGGATTGTGTTCTTCCCATTTTTGATTATATCCTCTTCTTGAAATTGGCTTTGTCGAACATAGTTTCTCCTTCTTTGATCACATGAAATGGTCATTTGATGTCTTCTTGGCGGTATAAATTTTCTTCGATCATTATTTCGGGTACCTAATATGACATTGTTTTGTGGTACCCTTATGTGTTTGGGTCCTTTGGGATTAGTCTTGAGACTTTTAGGTCTCCAACAATAATTGGAGCTATTTCTAGCCCGACAAGTATTTACCGTATGACCCTTTTTACCTAATAAAAACATGTAATAATTCTAGGAGCATAATGACCAACGTGCTTAGAGACTTGATTCTTTTTCATGTGATTGACACCCTTAGGCTTATGATTAAGTTCTAGTTTCAAATTATCACAACAATCAACAATATTGGTCATCTTATCGGACTAAGTTGGATTTAGATAAATCATTTTTCAAGCAATTTATATCCTCAACAAGAGTACTATTTTCTTTCTCAAGGTTTCTAACCTTGTCAAGAGTGGTGGTGTGAGCACATGATAGTGATTCATAGGAAGTAAATCAACTATCCTTATCATTCTTTAAAACAATGAATTCCTTTTTCAAATTTTTGTATTTAACAAGTAAGTTTTGGAATTCATCTTGTAGCTCATCATAATCATTTTGCAAGTCACTATATTCATTTTGCAATTCATTGTCATAAGAAGTAGAGGGTTTAGAACTTACCTCGTTTTCTTCTTCGATGCCCATGAGGCATTGTTCAACTTGTTCATCATGGGAGGTTGTAGAAGGCTTATCCCATGTTGTTGAATTTGATGTTGTATCCATTTGTGAAGTAGATGTTTTTGAGTTGCTCCTTTCATTTGCATATACTTCATATATGGCTTCTAATTTTGCCATACTTCATGTGCCGATCGAATACCTACAACATGATCAAATTCCAAAGTGGTAAGTGAACAATGTAAAATATTAAGAGCTTTACCATTTGAGGAGATGATTTTCTTCTCTTCATCATTGAGCTTTTGAAGCCTTTTGAGGTGTGTGGTGTATTTTTCATCGGAATGGATTCTCCATTAATGACGGTGTTCCAAATGTCGAACCCGCAACCTTGTAAGTAGCATTCCATTCTTTCTTTCCAAAATATAAAATTTTTGGAATCAAACCGAGGTGGCTTGGTGGTGGAGGTGCGGAAAGATGAGCTTTGTTTGTAGCCGTCGATCGTTTCTCTTCACTCGCGATGTGAAACGAGCTTGCCAAAGAGTTTGGCTTTGATACCACTTGTAAGTCCAAGCGCTACGATAATCTGAGGGGGGGTGAATAGATTATCTTCATCTTTTCGATTTCGCCCTTTTTAGAACCGAATGCTCAAACACAATAATAAAGGTGCGGAATGTAAACAACACACGTCGATTTAAAGAGGTTCAACCCACCTAGGGCCTAATCCTCTACCACCCCAAAGATATCCAGGGATGGATTTTGAAAAAGAAAAAGAATTTTATTAATTACCAAAATTAATACAAATTCAACTTACAACACCTTGAAGAGCACCACACTCTTCTTCAACACCACCTTTGGAGATTACCACAATCCCCTTTGAAGATTACCACAATCTTCCTTCAACGCACCTTGTGAAGATTACCACAATCTTCAACCTTGAAGAATACCAAATTCTTCAACACCTCAACTAGAAGATTACCACAATCTTCTTACACCTAACACCTAGATCACCCAAGTGTGTTCTTACCACAAGAACACTCACAAGGATATCTTGTGTTGAATGATTACCAAAATTCAAGATTACAACTCGATAATTGATAATACAATAGAGTGCAAGTGTAATCAAGAAAAGCCTAGAACCTCAAGGATGTGAAAGTGAATAGCTAGGCAAATTACAACAAGAAATTGGACAATGTAAGAACAAGTGTATTCTTGAGTGTATCTTGTTGTGTTGTAGTTTTCTCTCTTATTGTGTTGCTTCAATTCTTCCTCTATTTATAGAGGATGTCTTGTACATGATAGGCTCCTCTTGGGGACATGAATTTGTAAAAATTGCAAGACAATTGAAGAAAAGAGCTGTTAGAAATCAATCCCACAAATTAAGGAAAAGATGTTTTTTGCGACAACGGTTACATTTTTTTGTCAAACTTGAGGCGGCCGCGCACTATTAAGTTAAGAAAAGAACGCAGCAAAAAATCAACGGGAGACGGTCCAGGGGTGGTCGATCGGTCGCCTCTAGGGTGCAACCGTCGCCGCCCACCATAGTGACCGGTCCCCCGACTCATTTTGGGAGTTCCGTAAGTTCTGTTTCGTGCAATGCATTCCTGTGTACTGTCGCTCTTTGGTCGTCGAGTGGCCGACCTCCAAAATGAAATGTTGTCCGATTTTTGTCGAAAATAAACCTCAAGAAATACTCCAGAAAAATTCGTAAAAACATTTTAAACCGATCGGGAGTATTTAGGACAACATTAGAAATATAGTTTTGATGAAATAACACATTAGTACAAAAAGTGTTGTCCGATATAAATTCCAATAAATACTCCAAAAATTCATAAAAACATTTTAGACCAATCGGGAGTATTAGGACAACATTTGGAAACTAAGTTTCCATGTAAAAACTTTTGACATAAAATCATTTAAAAGTGTTGTCCAATATTATTGAAAGTAAACTTGAGGAAATACTCAGGAAAATATCAAAACCATTTTAAATCATTTAGGAGTATTTGGACAACCTTTAAAACCATTGTTTTGGTGTAAAATCAAAATCATCAAAATCATGATAAAACCATTTATCAAACACAGGCAACCTGTTCGGTTGATTGCCCTAAACTACACACGCCAAACGGGATATGGGAACGGAAATGGAAACAATTTCATTAACATAAATCAATCTCCATGACAACTAAGTGAGAATGGTAATGATAAAATATTAATGAATTTCAATATAGGAAACAATTAAATAAGGTATAGAGTGATTAAAATACTCGCATATGGTTTTGTTGTATATCTTATCTATACAGGTATCTTAACACATAATCGATATTGATGGTAAAGTATCAAAAGATAAATTTTCTAGATTCCAATCATCAATCTAAAAAGTCGTGACTTACCACCATCGACCTCGAATTCTTACAAGATCAGAAAAAAATTGATCCAAGGCAAGAAATTCTAGTTACACTTGATAATCAAATCTAACCGTTAATTCCACCTTACTCGAACTTAATCGACAATTCAATACTTCAATCCAAATCACGCAAGCATCCAAAAATAAAACTCAAACTCAAAATTCGATATCATCAAATAGTTGTTATCTAATTCCACAAATGATCTTATCCTGGTTTTGTTCGGATTTCTCTAGCGGGTTGCTCAACATCTAAAGTCACCAATTTGATAAATCATAACTTTGTCTTATTCAGGAAACCCAAACTCAAACATCTCCGTGATGGCGATCTAAATCATCAAACCTCTTCACACAATATGTTACCTCATCATAGTTTCCTTGACAATTCATCTTAATAGTGCTTATCAAATAAGTTCTTTAGTGAGAACTACGAAAATAACTAAAACCAATAGGATGCATTTCCCAAAAATCAATTGTAGTGTTAATTGACCTTATAATTCGTATTATCTAGCGATTGAATTAAACCTCTTATGTAAATCAATTACTAGCCAACTTATCATAACTTAATACCCTTCAAATCATCACTCTATTTTTTTAATCGATATACTCGTCAAACTTAAAATGCCTACCTCAATCATTATATAACAACCTGAAATTATAATTCAGCCCATATGCCAATAATAAACTAAACCTCCAATAATTGAGAACACACTTGAACCCACAAAATAGTTATGCAAAAGAGTGCTTACAAAATCTAGCCGTTATATATACATAAGATCCATAGTTGTTCATCTACAATCCATAATGTGATTCAAATAAAGGATTATACCCAATAGGCAAATCACCTACACAGATCAGCAATCACCGTACTTTTCTACATCCACCATATACTGCCTAACTAGTTCACATACAAAGCATCTAATTGTATTCCCTTCCAATTTTACCGATCTTCCGAGATTCATCTGTCGTTTTTTTGTTTGTTGCAATTGCACGATCACAGGACACTTTTTCACTTTATGCTCACTTTGCCGAATCTAAGGCATTTTTCGGGTTTTGCGCCAAAGATGCGACAACTCATGTCCACCCTTTCCACAATAGGAACGAGTTTTCCTTTGTGGTTCCAATTTTCTTTCATTTTCATCACTACTCGACGCTATGGTGCGTAATTTCGAAACTTATCGGCATGATTAGCTACTTGATTGGACGATGATGATTTAAGGATGTTGATTTTTTCATTTTATGGTGTCGGATGGCCGCGATTGCGCTTACGGCAGGATCCGTGATGTTCCCGGTTGGGAAGGGAAGAGGTCAAACAACTTCTTCTCCTGGTGTAGCAAATTCGCAAAGATATACTAACTTGATCGAGTAGTACCATTATTTGCTTTGCTCGTTGTTGGCTTAATTCCTCCATTTGTTGTAAGTCTCGCTATTGTTGAAATTGTTGAAATAAAATGAATTTGTCATGCATTAATTCTCCTACGAGGCTCTCTAAACCGAAAACACGGCCATGCATCTCATGTAGTTCCTTGTCAAGGCTGGTGTTAGGTCGAGAATTTCCAAGAACCACTTTCTATTCTCAATATTAGTCACGAACACAAACGACACTTTGGTTAGAATAACATCAAAGTGGTTAATGAAACCAATATACCCTACACTATCTACGGACCGGTTTAAGAACATTATTACAATTTAGTATTCCTTAAATAATGGCCAGGACCCAAACCTAAACATCTCTAACAACTCATCGATAACCTAAATTGGCGTTAAGTAATTCCTCCCCTTAGGTATATCACCGTATGTAGTAACTCTATATCAAACTTATAACCTAGGCACCTCAAGTCTCAATATAAACTAATAACGATAGGAAAGTAACAAAACTTGAAAAGAAAAGATAATGTCACGATCTTGACAAGAGGTAATGTCTGGCTTTAGATTAGTATCTAGTCGCCATATATAGACCGACTATATATATGATTCATCTTTGTAGGTCCCAAGGGGTGTAAGTGTAAGGTTTAGAAGGGGGTTGAATAAACCTTACCAAATTTTCGATTTAGTCCTTTTAAATATACGAGTTGATACTACTGTAGTGTGTCTTGATGGACAAATCAATTTAGTCAATCAAGAGAGTTAGTCTCTCACGAGACTCAAATTTGAGTGTTGATGGAATAACTCATTTGTTGGCTTTAAATTAACTCATTTGTGGTTTTGTTTTCATTGGAAGACTTAACACCCTTAAGTTTGATTAAGCAAGGATTTAGTGCTTGGTTTAGTACTTAGAAATTATCAAGTGGATAGCAAATTTATCGTGAGATATAAGCATTTAAGATGCAGGAATTAAAGTCTTTGAAATGTAAATGACACAATAAGATTTTTATAGAGGTTCGAAGATGGGGTAATTCTTCTACTCCTCTCTTCTCCAACTCCTGGAGGAATCCACTAGGTATTGATCAATATACAAAGTGGTAAGTCCGATACAAGTCTTGATCACACAATCGACTTGATCCTTTGGAACTCGATCGGAGATGCCTTGATCACTCGGTGGCTTCTCGTACGACTAGCCTTCTTCAGGCGTGCCTTGCTACTACTGACTCACTTGCTCAAGCTCTTTGGATTTGATCACGAAGCCCTCCAAAAGCTCAAGACTTGGTTCAACCTTGAACCTTCCTACAATCCTTCGTGGAATGTAGACCCCTTGATTTTTCAAGTATTTTCCTCTTCAACCGATTGAAGTTATCTTTCCTTCACGGTGAGTGTTGGATTGATGTTCTTCGTAGTGTAGGCTTGAGGATTGAGAATATTTGATTTTCTAATAATTGCTTGAACGTTTTTGGTTCTTGTCTCTTAATCACTTGGTCAAGCTTTTTTCTCAAATAAACTCCTCAGCCTTTTATAGTGATCTTTCAAAAATTTGCCGTTGAAGAGATAGGCTTATTTTTGAAAGTCACTTGCGATCGTTGGCTTGTCTTGTTGCGATCCTTGGAATTCTTTGTTTCCTCGTATGAATTGTTTTCCACCTTTTCGAGTTCGACACGGTGTAGTGCTTCCCATTGGTTTATTCCTTTTGCACGCTTCCTCGGGACCGAGCACTTGAGAAAGGTAGTATGGAGATATTACATGTTTAGATAATTCTCTTGATTTACGTGCAACGGATCTTTTTCGATTATCTCGACTTGATTGCATTTCCTTGCTTTTCCCAGGTGACTTAGAGTCGACTTCCAATCATTGGATGACTCTTCGTCACTTCAACTTGAGACTTGGCTTTTCTTGAGTTGACTTTGATGCTCCACTGTTTGCATCTCACCGCTTCTTCGATAGAGTTCCGTCTACTCTTTTTTGCCATTGCTATACTGCCTTCTCGCAATGTGAGTCTTCTTCTTCTAGTCTTGATTGTCTTCTTGCATGTTAGGTAAGGGTGTCAATTTCGGACCGACACGCAAACCCGACGAACCTAACACGAAATTAATGGGTATGGGTCCAGGGCGTGGGTCGGGTTGAAAATGGGTCGAACCCGAATAACCTGCCAATTAAACAGGTCGGGTTCGGGTCAACCTACTGCGACCCATTTAACCCGTTTAACCCGTTTGTGAATTTAAAAAAATTATGTAAATAATTAATTGTAAGAAAAAACAACAAACAAGACATATCCTTAAAACTTAAATGATAAAACCTCCTTAATTATGTATTTGTTATTATTATGCATGTTTTTTTAATATTGTCCCTAAAATATGATCAGCGTGTTATGTTATTTATGCAATTATGTTATTTCTTTTTGTATGTTGTACATTGTGATATTTTTTTATTAATTGAATAGTGTATGATAGTTATTGATTTTAAAAAAAATAAATTTATTCAGTTAAAACTTTTAAATATATATGAAAATAATTTTATTAGACGGGTTACGGGTGGGGTCCGGGTTACTGCGTGAAATAAGTAGGTCGGGTTTGGGTTCAAGATTTCGACACGAATAATTAAGCAGTCGGGTCCGGTCGGCTGTTTCGACACGCAAACCTGCGAACCCGGACCCACGAACCGGACCCAACCCAAATTGACACCCCTAATGTTAGGGCGTAGGTGACTTAACTCGGCTTGGCACTCTTCTATTTATTACAATGCATTTTACAACAAGAATTGGGGTGCCAACTTCCTATTCTAAGTTTTACATGGCATTCATCAAAATCTAAACAATAAATTTCCTAACAATTTCCCCCTTTTTGATGATGCCAAAACTTAAACCATTCAAAAATGCAAATAGCAAAGATACATACGAGATAGTGTATTGACATAGAATGTATGCGTTGAGAATCAATTCTTTTATTGATCATAACATTCTTGTTCTTTTACACAATCATTTGTTTACAAGGTGTATCAAAGCACATATTTGTCTACACGAGAAAATAAAGAATTTATAGCTTTATTTGAAGACTTACATTGTATGTATTTACATAATAAAATACACGAAGGGGTGGACAACAACACTTCATCTCCTTCGATGTCTCCTTCTTTCATCTTGTTCAAGATCTTCTTGTCTTCTTCTCTTTTTCTCATCCACCGCTTCTTTTTTTCTTTTCATATGCCTTTCGGCGACTTCATCTCTTCTTAATCTTTCCTGTCTTTCCTCCCATAGCTGAGTTTGTCTCTTGTTTTCTTCTTCTATTCTTTTTGCATACTCGGCGTTACTTTTAGCCACTTGCAAATTTGCTACTTGGTCAAGACCACCAAAGAGATCCCTCCTTTCTTGCCGGATCTACGATTCAATGTTTTTGGGCGAGGCCAGTCCAAGCTTCTTCCTCCACCATCGCTTCTTCCTCTACCTCGGGCGTGCATCAGTCTTGGGGTCTTCTTTCCAAACCCGAGTGAGTGACGGCGGAGTGACAGAGCGATCGCCGGTGGTCTGCTTTGCTGTCGCCTTCTTCACATAACGTGAGACCCTTTTCCCAAGACAAGTCCCAAGCTTGAGCCATAGACATATTTGCAAAGTATCCTTGATTCGAGCGTTTTAAACTCATCAACTCGATCGTGGCTCCGCCCCGACATCCGAGATGGCATAAGTGTCTCGTCTCTTTGGAATGCCTCCATGTCTTTGTTTCAAGATGTTCATAACCGGGCATCCATTCTTCCTTCCACTTCCTTCATCCCGCTTCAATTGTTTTTCTCTTTTGACCATAGATATAGCAGAGTGTTGGAGTGGCGAGTCACTGAGGGAGTTTGTCGCCGATAATGTCATTTGTGTGGGACCTTGTTGGGGGTTTGTGCAATCATTAAGGTCACATCTTTCGATCCTTCCCCTCGTGATTTTCCTTTCTTTTTTGTTTGGCGCTTCCTCATTGTCTTTCCCTTCACAAAGTGCATCCTCTTTTTCGCCGGATCTTTTTCTGTGCTTTTAAGGTATTCCTCTTCCCCTTTTTGGCATCATCAAAAGAGAGGGACACTGGAAACATCTTGGCAAGCGGGAAGTCGAGCACTGCGATGGTAGAGTTTTGTCTCGAGTCCGGGCTGCAGAGTATGCAAAGACGAAATTCGGATCGAGTAGCGTTGGACTCACTGAAATCGGCTTCATCTCGGCCATGAGAAGGTGAATTTTGTATTCATGGTGTCTTCCAAATTTGTAGATCACTCTTGTTTTGCTCACGCAATGACTTTATCTCGGCAATGTGTGCTTCATGCATGTGCTCAATATGTTCTTTCAAACTTCGTTTTTGCATCGGCAGATTTTCGACTCTCCATACCCAGACTTGTTGAACAATGTCTGAAGTATCTAACTTGTTCCACACATTGTTTCTTTGTTGTTGCCACCATTCCCCGATCTGTTGTTATGCCTCTTAAATCGCGGTAAGATTGGCATCTCTGTTGTCGATCGCATGTCCATAGGCCTGATGCCTCTCCATCCGTTCAATCTCGTGAATAATGCCTTGAACACTTCGCGGACTTGGTGATTCTCCGTTGCGGTGATGGCCATGCAGCGTCAAAATCATAATCATTTGGAACAATAGTGCACGATGGAAAACGGGAGGTCTGATGGTGGTGGCGCGTGCGCGTTCGTTCTCGACTCTTCATGGAGGTCGGGTACCTCCGAGGAAAAAGGAAAAGATTCTATAAAGGATTCATCACCGCCAATCGGGATTTGTTCGATGATGAGCGGTGAAGTTCTTTTTGGAATCGACCTGCCTGACTTGAGGAGCTGCGCAGTGGACTCGGTTGGTGGGGTTTGTTGTGAAGTGGACCCGGCTCTTTGCCGAGCCTCATTTGTCTCAACAGCCGTTGGTCTCGGTGATTTCTCCAATTGAGTAGGCGGTCCTCGGCCTTATCGAGCGTCATCGGACGATGATGAGATTTCCATTGGTGGCTCATCATCAAAATTAAAGGTTTGACGAGTAGTCTTGGGATCGGACTTGCTCGTGCTTGGAACATCCGTGAGTCTTTTGGATCTGTCACTTTGGGGATGACTACCTTTCTTCGCTTCCTTCGATCCCGAGAAAGGTTACATCAGATTATCCGGGAATCATGAAAGCGCTTATCTCCTTTTCGGATGGGTCGATGATAGCAGGAGGGATGTTCTCTACTTTGACTTCTTTACCCGGGAAGTCTCAACCTCCCGTGGGCCTTCATTACCTCTGCGGTCTCAAGCTGCAGCGAGGCTTGGACCTCCCTTTCGGTGTCGGTTTGTCTTAGAGTCTTTCGTGGTGGCATCCATTGGAGTCTCAACCCCATGGATTGCACTTTCATCGCCTGCAGTGTTAACTCCCGTGGTGTTCTTCCTCGCGTGCCTCGATCGCATCAGCGGCGTCATTAGCCTTAGAGTGAGCGATTGACACCTCACCGAGACAGTCTCAATCGCCTCCGAGCCGTTGATGGCAACTTTTGTTCGTTTGGTGGTTGTACTTTCTCCACTTCGTCTCCTTGATTCATTGTGGAGTCATCTGCGGCATTCTCTCGACCTTCTTTGTAGTGGAGGGAGTTTCCCCTCAATGGCGCACCGGTGAGTGACTTGGAATGGGGTCACTCGTCTCCAAAATCCCTATTGTTTCTATTGAGTGTTGGCCGTTGGGGCGGTGGTAAGACACCTTCAATAGGGGTTGGCTCGATTTGGGGTCCCCACTATCCCGTTTCATCGCCAAGTCCCTTATTGCCTTCTTCCGAGTGAGTGGGAGGTGGTGGGGCAACAACGATGGCGATTTTTTGAACCACCCCCATTGGATCAATTTCATTTGTGTTCGGAGGACTCTCTCCGGTCCCTCCATCAATCTTTGCTCGTGAAGGATTCTCGGATTCGTGCAATGCTTGCTGCATTTGCAACTCTTACGTGGCGGAAGATTCTCAGGATCCTCATCATTGTCGGAGAAGACATCAAGGAGAGGATGTGTGTGTTTGCGGTGCGGGAGATAGGCGGAATGCTGGCCTTCTCACGTGCCTCTAAACTTCCTTTGCTGTCTTTCCTTCTCCTTGTCCTTGAATATCTGCGCAGGATGTCCGTGCGATTGTCTTCATCGATCTTTGGGATTACGATGGTTAGTCAAGGAAATTTAACATTCCTCTTCTTCTTCTATAAACTCGGGTTGGTTGGAGGCTGTTGCCTTGATTTACTCAATTTCCATTTCTCCACTCACGCAGACGATTTTGGATGTCCGGGTAAGGTGGAGATAGGATCATCACATCACTATCGGCTCTACCGAAACCTTCTTGTGTTTCGATTGTGTGGGCTGGTGTGTCTTGAGGTTGCCTCTGCGATCGCCTTCGGCCAGACTTGGTGTTTCATCAATTACATCCGGAGACTCTACTTCTCCGGCGATCTCGATTCTGCTCCCGGTGAGTGGTGACTCGGCCGGTTTCTCAAGCTCGGAGTGCTTGATGATTCTTCTTCGTCTCTAGTTTGTACAGAGGGATTTCTGGTCGAGACGGTTTCCTCTGAGTCTTGGGGCGGGGGCGTCTTGGTGTCTTTTTCGAGGAGTGGCCGTCTTGGCTTGTCGATTCTCCTCTTTTTGACGATCGGAGAAGGTATTTGAGTGTCCTTCTCGACCGCTCGCTTTTGGGGCGGGAGACACGGCTGCAGGGGCATGTGACTCTGGCTGCGGGCGGGGAGCAAGTTTGACTTTCTTTCTTTGCGCAGGGCGGCGATCTTCTTTGCGGCTGCAGGGCAGCTTTCTTCTTGGGTGGAGAGGAACAATCTGTATCTTGGGTGGTGATTCCCCCTCACTCGTGTCGGCTCTCTTGGCGTAGGCTCTCTTGTGCGCCGAGAGAGGTTTGCTCTGAACATCCTCTTGTTAACATGGAATGCCTTCCCATGTCTAAGAGGTACTCCTTTCACCTCCATCAGTAGGCCAATCACTAGGCCATATCTAGGATCCTCCAAATTGTTGGAAATTATTCGGGTCCCGGACTAATCCAAGGCCAAATAAGATCCGACTTTTTGATCTAATCGAGCGGAAGCGGAAGCGTGGGATTTCAAAAATCGAGTTTTAGATATAAGAACATAAGATCATGCTTATTAAATTTATTCAAACTAAAGGAAGAAAAGAAAATTTACCTCTCTCGACGATTTTCTTGTTCTTCGCTTTTTCTCCGTCAATCCTTCAAATCCCCGAAGCTCGTAGACACCGCGATCTTCCAATTCGATCCTCCCTATCAACGGCAGTGTGTGGGCACCCAAATAATAATTCTAAGTTCCTAACTTTTATTTTCCTACGATGTACTCAACTCATGAGATCGTAGGATTGGGCTAACTGGATAGGAGGGGGATTGAACTAGGTAAGAGTTAAACCACAAAAAAACTCACTTTAAAGATTAACCAAAAATCGCACTTTAAAACATCAAACTTGATCGCCCGTATGTGTGAGATGGCCAAGAGTTTATTGGTCAAACTTTTCTTTTAAGAAAAAAAACAAAAACTTTTGATTTGTTGGATGAAAAATAACTAATCAATTTGGCCAGAACAAAATCTATTCAACTAACCAACTTGCAAAGTGGGCGGCACTCAAATAATTTTTCTTTGATGATGGCCGAAATTGTATGCGTAAAGTGTGTATCCCCAATTGTGAGAGATGTGGTCCCTTTTTATGGCTAGTTGATTAGTTTCCCACTCCAACTTAGTTTCTATCTATTCTAGAATTAATAATTCTAGATAGAGTCAAACTCTAATTGATAATTATCCAATATAATTGTCAATTTAATAATTATATTAATATCATAAATATCTTATATTTATTTAATTCCAAATACGATCAAAAGCGTAGAATATCATATATTCCAGGAATTAACTAATATTAATATATTAGCCCAAATATTTTGGAAAACTCTTTTTCCAAAAACCCTTAGGAACTGGAAATATTATTTCTAACCCGTTTACTCTAGGAAGGCGAACCGGGGACCATGGACCTATAATTATAAGCTCCAATAAATCGAACAAATAATTAACTCTTTAATTAATTTATTCGACTTATTAATTCCGATATTACTCCACTATAAATTCGAATTGCACTCTTATAAATATAGAATATCTTACTCTACGAAATGAGCGAGTCATTTGATATAATCATTACATATAGATTAATCCTCCATAGACAATTCATAATTGAAACTAGGTAGTATCCGTTAAACCTCTTCAATTACCTCTTATCCTCATTTACCATTAATTCACTAGCGAATGGTTAATTTATAATCGGATTATAAATTAGAGATCTCAAACCATTCAGTTCCAGAATTAACAAATGAGGGAATCGTCTTTCTACTTCCCGCAAGAAGGAATGGATTCCATATCTCGTGAATTTATATTCCCGGCTATTTAATTCAAATGTGAATCTAAAATGCGGGTGTTGGGAATGTCGTAGGACAAACTTAAACGAGCAAATTAAGAATCACATAGAAATAAACAGAGTCTATAATCACTCGGGATTAAGATTTATCCATATATGATCATCTAGTGATTTAATTTGATTTTCCATTTCTACAACGGAATTTGTATGGAAAATTCAAATTAAATCGGCCCAAGTCCTATATGATCAAATCATATATAAATGCCCCCACTAAGATATCTCCACATCGACGGTCCAGGATAAGACAGTCACATTCAAAATGTTTTGGGTCGCATTAATGATGTTTTAATTAAAGATCCCATACTTTAATTAATTTCATCACAGACTTAATTTTTAGTTTATTATCCATAATCTTAATCCTCTTGTATATAACTCTTATATACTAAGATTATGGTTACAATAAATAAACTAGGGATTTTCATGATGTTCAAGAAAATACATACAATATGCAAAAGAGTTCGAAAATAAATGTCGCCTTTATTAATAATCAAAAACAATTCACAATTGCTTTAATGGCACTATCCCTAACAATCTCCCACTTGCCCTAAAGCATATGGGACATGTCTCTCAATCCTAAATTATTTAAATGCCTCTCAAACACTTTTGCGGGCAATGTCTTGGTGAATGGATCGGCAAGGTTGTCGTGAGACGCAATCTTGAGAATTGAGACGTCACCCCTTTGTACTATCTCCGAATAAGATGGTACTTTCTTTCTATATGCTTTGATCTCTTGTGACTTGAGGCTCCTTCGAATTAGCTTTTGCCCCACTATTGTCACAATACAAAGTGAGTGGCTTTATCCACATTTGGAACAACTTCCAAATCGAGAAAGGAATTTCTTTAGCCATACCGCCTCCTTAGCACATACAGGCGGCTATGTATTCGGCCTCCATGGTCGAATCGCAGTCTTTGGATTGCTTAATGCTTCTCGGACTATAGCACCGCCACAAGAGTGAACACGACCCGGATATCGACTTTCGAGAATCCTTCATGCACCGGGAAGTCGAATCGGTGTACCCGTCTATTTTAAGGTCATCACCCGAATAGACAAGCATATAGTCCTCGTTCTCCGAAGATACTTGAGAATGTTCTTGACTACTATCCAATGGTCCATTCTGGATTTGATTGAAACCGGTGACTATCCTACCGCGATAACAAATATCGGGCCTTGTACACAACATAGCATACATAAAGCGCCCTCTGCAGAGGCATAGGGAATACGTCTCATGTCCTTCTTCCTCCCGAGGTGTCTTTAGACACCGCTTCCTCCTTGGAAGAACGACTCCATGTCGAGTTGGTAGGTAACCCTTTTTGGAATCTTGCATTCTATAACGCAACAACATCCTATCAATATAAGAAGCTTGAGACAATGCCAATAATTTGTTCTTGCGATCTCGAACAATTCGAATTCCAAGAACATAATTCGCTTCTCCCAAATCTTTCATTTGGAATTGCTTGGCTAGCTTGACCTTTAACTCGCATGAGATAATATCTCTACATCATTCCCAATGAGTAGAATATCATCTACGTAAAGCACTAAAAATGCCACTTTACCACCCTTGATCCGCTTGTATACACAAGGCTCATCAACACTTTGGTCAAAACCATAAGACTTGATCGTCTCATCAAATCTATGGTTCCATGACCTTGAGGCTTGTTTTAACCCATAAATGGATCTAAGCAATTTGCGGACTTTCGCTCTTGACCTTCGGCTACAAAACCCCTCAGTTCTTTGCATGTAGATTTCTCGTCTAGATGGCCATTCAAAAGGCCGTCTTGACATCCATCCGCCATATCTCATAGTCAAGACATGCGGCAATTGAAAGTAGTATGCGGATAGATTTTAGCATTTTCTCTGAGAAAGAAAGTCTCCTCATAGTCGACTCCTCCTTTTGGGTGTAACCTTAGCCACTAGCCTTGCTTTGAAAGTCTCTACTTTCCCATCCACACCCTTCTTTCTCTTATAGATCCATTTGCACCCAATGGGCGACATCTTGGGCGGATCTCAAGAACCCCAGGCAGTGTTGTTGAGTACATAGACTCCATTTCTTGGTTCATAGCTTCAAGCCACCTCTCTTTATCGAGAATCCTCCATCGCTTGTCGAAAAGACAATGGATCATCGTCTACCCCATCGGAGAGCGCAACATTTGCCTCTTCGATTTGGCGATAGCGGATTGGTGGTCTAATCACCCTCCCGGCTGCGTCGAGGTGTCATGACATTCTCGATCGGTATAGTGGCATTTTTAGTGATTTCCCCAACAACTCTTGTTGGTTGTGGTCCGATCTCATCGTAAAGTAACTCATCGAGTACAACTTTACTTCGAGTCGGAAGTTTTCTATATAATCGTTCTCAAGAAAAAGACATTAGTCGAAACTATTACTTTCTTTTCTTGTGGATCATAAAACAAACCTCCTCTCGTTCCTTTGGGATATCCAACGAGACGGATATCTTACGAACGTGGATGCAACTTTCGATCTTTCCTTTCAAGTACATGTCTTTGGCACCCCATATGCGAAAGTGGCGTAAACTAACTTTACTCCCATTCCACAACTCTAGTGGTGTCTTTTGGATTGACTTAGGCGGAACTACATTCAAAATGTAAACCGCCGTTTGCAATGCATACCCCCAAAACGAATCAGACAGCGACGCGTATCTCATCATCGACCTAACCATATCAAGCAACGTTCGATTTCTCCTTTCAAAGAACACCATTTTTTGAGGGTGCAGTCTTTGTGAGTTGGTACAAAATACCATGCTCTAGCAAATAATCTTTGAACTCGTGATCGACATACTCGCCCCTTCGATCGGATCGAAGGCACTTCAAAGATTTTCTTAGATGCTTTTAGACTTCCGCATGAAACTCCTTGAACTTTTCAAAAGTCTCGGATTTTCTATGCATGAGATAAACATATCCAAACCTCGAGTAATCATCAATAAAAGTGACGAAGTACTCAAAGCCACCTCTAGCTTGTGTGGTCATGGGACCACAAACATCACTATGCACAAGCTCTAGTGGTTCTTTGGCTCTATTGCCCTTTGCAGAGAAAGGTCTCTTAGTCATTTTTCCTTCTAGACAGGATTCACAAACAGGAAGAGTGCCAACTTTTAGCTCTCTCAAAGGACCATCCTTTGCAAGCCTATTTATCCTTTCTAGTGAAATATGCCCTAACCTTAGATGCCAAAGATATGTTTCATCATCTTGAGAAACCTTTTGCCTTTTTGGTTTAGGATGTTCTACTTTAAACATTTCGGCATTTAGCAGTGGTTGTTCATTAGGCTTAATTAAATAGAGTCCATTTTCCAATTTTGCAGTACAAATATCACGCCCATTTTTAGAAATAATAATCGAATTATCATTAAAAGATAGTGAAAATAAATGTTCATGCAATTTTGAAACAGAAATCAAATTTCTACGAAAACCAGGAATATAATAAACATCGTTTAAAATCAATATTTTATCTCTAATATTAAGCTTAATTACTCCCATTTGCTTTTGCGAAACCACTTTCGCACCATTGCCAACTCGCATTGTGAAAGACCCATCGGCAAGCTCTTCATAAGAACTAAGCATTTGTAAGGAAGAACAAACATGATTAGTAGCTCAGTCAAGTACCCAAGTAGAAGAATCTTTAGCTACCAAACAACTTTCAAGAACAAGTAAATCATATTTACGTTTCTTGTTTTCCTTTACTTTAGAGAGAAACTTGGGGCGTCTCTCTTCCAATGCCCTCTTCACCGCATGATGGAAACAATTTCCCTTTGGTTTAGAGAAACCTTGCTTCTTGCCTTTAAGATTTTCACATACGAGTGTAATATTCATGTTCTTATTCCACTTGTCACAATTTTCTCAGATTAATGAATCATTCAATGATTCAAGCATAGGACAAGACATCATTCTTTGAAAATTAAATAAAGCGACATAAATAAGCGAACGAACATCATAGAGCATTCAATTTAGGAATCATAAACATGATGCATGAAAGCAATAAAGTTTATCCTACCAATTCCAAGGTAATTTAATCTCGCATTTGAAAAGCCGTAGTAGGGTAGGTCAAATCAAATGATGATTAAATCGAGACCATCTCAGATTAATAAATAAATAATCAAGACATCTCATATCTTCATTTATTAATTAATCACCTTTTAGTTTAGCCTAGATACATCCAAACTATTTGATTGTATCCTTATGAGTGTTACCCGTTATTTTGGATTTTAAAAATTAACTCAAAATCGCGTAGTAGGGTAGGAAAATTAAGAGTTAAATTTCAAATTCCTATCCTTTCGGAGATTAAGCCTTGATTATTGATTTAAGTGAAAACCATCCGTATGGGGACAAATGAACGGCGTCGCGAGGCGTCACTTAAATCTCACGGTGCTTTGATCAATAATGGAGGCCATAGGATTTATTGTCATGAATCCTTCTCCCACTCATTATTTTATAATAAATGTTTCCTAAACATTTAAGTTATAAAAACATCTTATGTTTGAATAAGTCAAGTCCAATCTATTGGTCTTTTGATTAAAATTCTCTAATTTAAAAATCCAACTATTAGAAATTAAATCATAATTTTAATCAACTTTAAAAATCCCTAAATTATCAAAATAATTAAGAGAATAGGGATAAAACAGAAATATTTCATGAAAGAACAAAGAAAACAACACGTAGGCTGAAAACGGAACCTGCCGGGCCCTGCCCGAGACCTGCCCGAACTGCCCGAAATTTCCCGGGACCTGCCCAAGCTGCCCGGGACCTACCCGGGCTGCCCAGGCCCTGCCCGACTGCCCAGGGCTGCCCGGCGCCTGCCGGGCTGCCCAAACGCGAATCCGAATAATTTTTGTTTCTAAAACATGTAATTCGGAGATTTTTCATAAAAATCGGATCCAATTTTCACAAAATTAATTCCAAACAATTATCCCAATCTTTAAAATCATATAAACACTTTTATACAAAATTTAAAAAATTATATAAAACACTTTTATACAAAATTTTAAAAAATTATATAAAACACTTTTATATCAATTTTAAAAACCATATAAAACACTTTTATATCAATTTCAATCCATCTCATAGATCTTTCATAACAATTAAACAATTCAATCATCATAATGCATGACATGCTTGGGAGTGGGTTCCATGAATGACATATCAATATGCACGACATATATATCACATATACATCACATAAATATTAATCCGCGAAATAATAAATATGACGATTTGATGCCTTAAAATTAAAAGACGCACATGCATCCATATATCAAAACATGCAAGATCAAATCCTAAACCCACTCCAAAATAAATTTAATAAGGTAGATCTAGTTCTTATATCAATAACCAAATGGCTCTGATACCATTTGTTGGAAATTATTCGGGTCCCGGATCTAATCCGGGCCAAATAAGATCCGACTTTTCGATCTAATCGAGCGGAAGCGGAAGCGTGGGATTTCAAAAATCGAGTTTTAGATATAAGAACATAAGATCATGCTTATTAAATTTATTCAAACTAAAGGAAGAAAAGAAAATTTACCTCTTTCGACGATTTTCTTGTTCTTCGCTTTTTCTCCGTCAATCCTTCAAATCCCGGCTCGTAGACACGCGATCTTCCAATTCGATCCTCCCTATCAACGGTAGTGTGTGGGCACCCAAATAATAATTCTAAGTTCCTAACTTTTATTTTCCTACGATGTACTCAACTCATGAGATCGTAGGATTTGCTAACCTGGATAGGGGGGATTGAACTAGGTAAGAGTTAAACCACAAAAAAACTCACTTTAAAGATTAACCAAAAATCGCACTTTAAAACATCAAACTTGATCGCCCGTATGTGTGAGATGGCCAAGAGTTTATTGGTCAAACTTTTCTTTTAAGAAAAAAAACAAAAACTTTTGATTTGTTGGATGAAAAATAACTAATCAATTTGGCCAGAACAAAATCTATTCAACTAACCAACTTGCAAAGTGGGCGGCACTCAAATAATTTTTCTTTGATGATGGCCGAAATTGTATGCGTAAAGTGTGTATCCCCAATTGTGAGATGTGGTCCCCTTTTTATAGGTCTAGTTCAATCAGTTTTCTACTCCAACTTAGTTTCCTATCTATTCTAGAATTAATAATTCTAGATAGATTCAAACTCTAATTGATAATTATCCAATATAATTATCAATTTAATAATTATATTAATATCATAAATATCTTATATTTATTTAATTCCAAATACGATCAAAATCGTAGAATATCATATATTCCTAATTAACTAATATTAATATATTAGCCCAAATATTTTGGAAAACTCTTTTCCATAAACCCTTAGGAACGGAAATATTATTTCTAACCCGTTTACTCTAGGAAGGCGAACAGGGGACCATGGACCTATAATTATAAGCTCCAATAAATCGAACAAATAATTAACTCTTTAATTAATTTATTCGACTTATTAATTCGATATTACTCCACTATAAATTCGAATTGCACTCTTATAAATATAGAATATCTTACTTCTATTTAAATGAGCTTGATCCACTGATATAATCATTACATATAGATTAATCCTCCATAGACAATTCATAATTGAAACTAGGTAGTATCCGTTAAACCTCTTCAATTACCTCTTATCCTCATTTACCATTAATTCACTAGCGAATGGTTAATTTATAATCGGATTATAAATTAGAGATCTCAAACCATTCGGTTCGAGAATTAACAAATGAGGGAATCGTCTTTCTACTTCCCGCTTGAAGGAATGGATTCCATATCGTGAATTTATATTCCCTACTATTTAATTCAAATGTGAATCTAAAATGCAGGTGTTGGGAATGTCGTAGGACAAACTTAAACGAGCAAATTAAGAATCACATAGAAATAAACAGGAGTCTATAATCACTCAGGATTAAGATTTATCCATATATGATCATCTAGTGATTTAATTTGATTTTCCATTTCTACAACGGAATTTGTATGGAAAATTCAAATTAAATCGGTCCAAGTCCTATATGATCAAATCATATATAAATGCCCCCACTAAGATGTCTCCACATCGACGGTCCGGATAAGACAGTCACATTCAAAATGTTTTGGGCCGCATTAATGATGTTTTAATTAAAGATCCCATACTTTAATTAATTTCATCACGGACTTAATTTTAGTTTATTATCCATAATCTTAATCCTCTTGTATATAACTCTTATATACTAAGATTATGGTTACAATAAATAAACTAGGGATTTTCATGATGTTCAAGAAAATACATACAATATGCAAAAGAGTTCGAAAATAAATGTCGCCTTTATTAATAATCAAAAACAATTCACAATTGCTTTAGGGCACAATCCCTAACACAAATGTGCCATCTTCCTTGAAGGATTTGTTCCTATGTTCGGGCGCGAGTCTGCTGTGAGACAAACTCGGCCCGATTTATTTTCTTTTTCTGCGATGATTGCGGCCATTACAATCAGCTTTGCTTTTTGTGATTGGTCAAAGTGCCAAATTTGATGTCAATACATTTGGCAACTATGTCCAACTTGTGATAATCCTCTTTCAAATAGTCTCTTGTTTGTTGTGTACACTATTTTATCAAGCAAAGTCGGGCTTGGCTATTTCTTTCCAAGCATCGGCCCAAGTTTACATCCGCCGTTAATTTCGAGGCTCTTCTTGGTTGGTAGTGGAGAAAGTGTTCACCAAATCCTGGCGAGAGATAGTCACCGCTTTCCGTGAACAGATGACTTTATTCCTTCATCGTGAATCTCAACATTCACGTAGAATTGTGCGACCTCCTCCACATAGGTCATCGGATATTCTAACGTCGAAACGGTTTCAGCCGGTCGTTTCTAATTTCGGCAATTTTCTTCACTAGGGTATCGTCGGACCCCTGTTTCACCATGCCGTCGAAATCCACAGAGACCGGTGTGGATTTGCTTCCCTAACTTGGTAAAATCATAGGTTGGTGCCATTTTTCAGGATTTTATCAAAGAAAAACTTAGAGATTGATTTGCGAGATAGATAGGGTTCGAGAGAATTTTTGCCTTTGCTTTTGAGAGAAGGAAAATGAACAGTTTTGGTAGTGTGAGAGAGAAACGGACGGAAATGGTTTAAGTATGGTTTATGAAAGGGCGTGCGATGGTTTTTTGAAATGTGATCAAAATCAACGGCTTAGATTGTGCACGCCTATTTAGCATTTAATGTCTCGTATTTAATGCGGCAAAGATTTATATCCAATCATAAGCTTGGTGTGCGGCTTTATGTCAGACACATCATCATTATCTTGACGTCATTCTTAAAAACATTCCCGCTTAGTAAAAATGATCGCGTTTTTGTCACTTTGCTCATAAGTGACTCGAAACTTATCCCTTAGCCGATTTAACTCTTTTTCTCACAGTTCTCATAGTGACTTCGGCTATCAATCGACTTGGTATATTTTGTCTTTCCGATCTGACTAATTTACTTAGCTGATTTGTGAGTTCACTATTTTCCTTTTTGTGTTCCATTTCTTTTCTTTGATTCTTCCCGAGTGTCACCACTCAATTAACCCCAACTCATGTTTGAGTTCTTCAAATCTTGACTCACATAGTGGTTTTGTGAAGATGTCACCAATTGTATATCGGTTGAGATATATTCCAAGATGATGTCCTTCTTTTCAACATGATCTCTTATGAAGTGATATCGACATCGATATGCTTTGTTCTTGAGTGCAACACAGGATTTTGAGTGATTGCAATTGCACTTGTGTTATCACACATGATTGGAATCACTTTTTCTTCAACTTCATAGTCTCTCATTTGTTGTCTCATCCATAGGACTTGGGCACAACAGGTTGCCCGCAGCCTATGTATTCTCGCTTCGTCACTGTAGAGGTGGCTATTGAATTTTTTGCTTGCTAAACCAGAAATCATTTTGTTTTCTAAAGCATTTGACAAGTACTGAGGTGCTCTTCCTGTCAACTCGCAAAGATAGTCGAGAATCGAATAGCCAATTAGCTTGAATCCACATTCCTTTGGATACCATAAGCCAACTTATTGACTTCCTTTCAAGTATCTCAAGTATTCTCTTAATTTCTTTGTCATATGGCTTTCTTTTGGAGCAGATTGAAATCTTGCACATACACCTACATCAAAGGTGATGTCCGCCCGCTTTCTTTGTAAGATAGAGCAATGATCCAATAAGTGCTCAGATCTTGTTTGATCTCTGACTTGCCATCCGCATCCATGTCCATTTTGATGATGTATTCATTGGTATTTTCACAGAAGACTTCTCCTCCATACCAAATTTCTTCATTAAATCTCTTGTGTATTTTGTTTGACTTATGAAGGTTCCATCCTTCACTGTTTCACTTGGAGTCCAAGGAAGAATGTCGCTCTCCCATCATGCTCATTTCAAATTTACTTTGCATGAGGTTTGAAAATTTTTCACATAGCTCTTTGTTTGTAGATCCAAAAATGATGTCATCCACATATATTTGAACAAGCAAAGATACTCTTTTTGTCTTGAATTCGAAAAGTGTTCTATCTACTTTTCCTTTTGTGAATCCATTTTCGGTTAGGAATTGTGACAAGGTATCATACCATGCTCGGGTGCCTGTTTCAATCCATACAGGCTTTCTTGAGTTTGTATACCTTATCTCCAAGAGTTTTGCTCAAATCCTCGGAGGTTGTTCAACATACACTTCTTCTTCCAATAAACCATTTAGAAATGCACTTTTTACATCCATCCGATATACAAATGAAATTCTTGTGAGTCGCATAGGCAAGAAACATTCTTATAGCTTCCAAATTTTGCTACGAGGAGCAAATGTTTCATCAAAATCTATTCCTTCTTCTTGGCAATATATTTTGGCTACTAATCTTGCTTTGTTTCTTACCACATAACCTTCCTCGTTCATCTTATTTCGAACACCCATTTGGTGCCGATAACACATTTTGATGTATGGGTCTTTGCACTAATTCCCATACTTTATTTCTTTCAAATTGATTCACTCTTCTTCGCATAGCTTGAATCCAATGTGCGTCGTCCAATGCTTGTAACACATCTTTGGGCTCTATTTGCGAGATGAAGCATGTGAACATAGCTTCTTGTTGAGTTCGGATCTTGTTTTTACACCTTCTCTTATGTCTCCAATGACAAGTTACGGTGGATGGTCTCTTAGCTATCTTACATCGGGTTGGAGTAAGTTAGCTGGATTGATTGTCTTGCGGTATGTGTTCCGTGGTCGGCTCTCTCGTGATCACTTAGCCGCAAATTTTCCATTGTTTTTGAGATTGACTATCTCATCTTCTTCTCGAGTTTATAGTTCCAAACTTCACGGCAAAGATAGGACTCTTCGCATGGTTGGATGACTCACCTTATCGGTGACTCTTCAATGTCTTCTCCATTTACATTTGGCTCATCGAATACCACATGAATGGATTCTTCCGCAACCATAGTCCTTTTGTTGAGTACTGAGGCTTTGCTTTGGTGAGTATCCTAAGAGGATACCTTCATCGCCTTTAGCATCAAAAGCTTTTAGATTGTCTTTTCCATTGTTGTGGATGAAGCATTTACATCAAAATATTTCAAATATGCAACATTTGGTTTTCTTCCACCCAAATCTCATAGGGAGTCTTTTGTTTTGTCTATTTATCATACATCTGTTTTTGAGTGTAGCAAGTTGTGTTGATTGCTTCACCCCAAAATCTTTTTGTAACCCCGCTTCACTAACATGGTCCTTGCCGCTTCTTTTGAGTGTTCTTTCTTCTTTCTCGCAACTCCATTCTTTGTGGAGTCCTTGTCTGCCGATAGTTCATGACCAATACCATTTTCAATACAATATCGAGTTATTATTCCTTTGACAAACTCGGTTCCTCCGTACGATCTTATTTTGATAATGGTTTGGCTCTTCTCGCTTTTGAATCCTCTTCATCACCCCGTGGTAGTTTTTGTAGAGTTTCTTTCTTCTTACACATGAATATTGCCCATGTATATCTTGAGTAGTCATCTACTACCACTAAGGTGTATTTCTTTCCACTTATGCCGGTTTGGTTCCATTGGGCCAAATAGATCCATATGTAGCAGATGCAATATTCTTGTTGAAGATGGGCATGTCTTTTCTTTGAATGATGACTTGATTTGTTTTCTCTTCGACATGCGTCACATATACTCTCTTTTTTATATCTCGAGTCCTGGAAGTCCTTCCACAAGATTACTTCTTGCAAGCTTGTTAATCGTTTTGAAATTTAGGTGACTCGGCTTTTTGTGCCACAACCAACTTGATTCAGTTTGTGCTCTTTGCTAGTAGACAGGTGTTGGGTGTTGCATTGACCAATCCACGACATACATATTCTTCTCTGTCTACATCCTTGCAAAGACAACTTTATTTGATTCAATATCCTTGATTTGGCATATACGCATGTTAAATCCAACGTTATAACCCTTGTCACGAGAGTTGATCGATGCTTAGCATGTTGAAGTTGAGTCCTTCAACATATGCAACATCTCGTGATTTCTAATCCATTCCTCTTGATGGATCCAATGCCTCTTATTTTACCAGGAGCTTCATTTCTCCAAATATGACTTTTGCTCCTTTTACTTCTTCCTTGAATTTTGACAGATTTTTTTCTTGTTTCCTGTCATGTCCGGGAATGCGACCACTATCCATGTACCAGGTTCCTTGGCACTCATTCCTTGAACTCGCAATCAAGGAAATTAAGTTTTAGGTACCCATACTTGTCCGGGTCTGAGGGGTTAGAATTGTAAGATGATCCAACCAACTTATAGCCAAATGATTTGACTCTAAGGGGTTGCCATCTATCGTGCCATAATCATAATTAATCCTGGCAAATTGCTTGGGGATTCTAGGTCATACCGGTGTCTCTTTTGTCTGTATGCCTGTGTATAATTTTTAGCAATCGCCTTCTTTGGGTAATTGTGGTGTCTTTGAGTGTAGTGTCTAGGTGCATATGTGTGCTGATGAAAGCTCTTATACTTTTGGAATGGCCTTTGCTGAGTTCTAGGCCTTTGCCATTTGGGCTTATATTCCATAAGTCTATATGCCGATAGTTTACATTATTCCAATCACTTGGCTTGGATATTTTCTACCATTCCCATCATATGTATTTCTTTTATGGATTTTCTGGGGTTTTTGGTAGCTCGCTTCTTCTTTGTAGAGCATTTTCTGTTTGGAGTTTCTTTGAGGAACTCATTTGAATCTCTTCTCACTGGGGTTCCTTTCAGCGCACTCAATCGGTGTTTTCCTTTTCTTTTATAACCAAGGCCAGTTTGCTTGTTATTGTGCTTTGGAGTGAATGTGTGTGCAACATTTAGAGTTTTGGATTTTTCAGACTCTTCATGGCTTGAAGATCCTTTTTCCAAAATTACTTTTGAGGTTTGACATAGCACAGAGGAATTAAATCCTAAGCCTTTGTCTTGTCTCCACATTCTCTCTTTGACTCATAATAAGATCATCCAATGATTTAGATGCCTTAGTGAATGAGGTAATAACATTTTGAGGTCATTCTCCCTCTTCTCTATAGCAGCAATTTACGCTTATTAATTTAGCATTCTCGGCCTTTAAACTTTCATTCTCATCGCCTATTTGACTTAGAGTACTCGGCTCCTTAGTCGCCTTTGAGTTTTGACTCTTGAGTAGGCTGTTTTCCTCATTTAATAGTGTGTGTGAGGATTTAATGTGTTCAAAATCTTTCATCATTTTGCCTAATGAATTATAAAGATCAGTGGGTGATGAAGTGTGTGTGTCACGACTCACTATCACTAGAGTCCGAGTTTGATGAGTTAGAGTGTACCTCATCTTCTTGGTCGGGTTGATCTTGTTCTTTGGCCATCAAGCGCATCGGGCTTCTTCTTCGTGAGTCACTTGAGTAGTCACCATCGCTCAATCAATTTGTCTCTCTTGACTTGGTTTTTTTCAGCCATCTCTCGGACCATCATTGCCTTTTTCTTTTCTTGTCTTCTTTCTCTCAAGACCTTTCTTTCTTCTTCATTCATGTATTTGTTAACTACAGGATATGAGCAATCAATGGCATAGTGACCTGGTTGTCTGATTCAAAGATAGATATTCGGCCTTTTGATCGCCTTTTTCCATTCTTGGATTGTCACCCCTTTGATACTCAACTTTCTCGATGATATGTTCTCTTGGTTGGCCTATCTTCCCTTGATTTGGAGGAGCGAGTGTCTTCGGAAGATTCGCCCTTTTCTCTCTTGTAGTTCTTATTGAAGAACTTGTTGAATCTTTTGACCATCGTTTATTTCTTCCGGTTCAATGACTTCTTTGACCTCGACTCTCTTCCCATCTTTAACAATTAGAGCGGTTTGGTACATTGTCTCTTCCCTGGTCTTTTCTTCTCACTCAAACTCGTAGGCTTTGAGGTCCGAGAATAATTCATGGTTGGATGTCTTTGATAGATCCATGAAATGTCTCGATGCCATGACCTTCATTTCCCATTCATTTGGAAGACTTTTTAGGATCTTCATACACATTTCTTCTCGTGTATATTCTTTTCCAAGTGCGAGATAACTCGTTGGTGATTTTCGTGAATCGAGCATCCAGTTGATCCAGGTTTTCTCCGAGATCATTTTGAAGTTCTCAAATTTTTGTGACAACCACCGATAATTTGTTTTCTTTGATTTGCTTCCGAGCCTTCACAAATCAATGTGAGCTTGTCCCATTTCTTTAGCCGTTTTGCATGATTTGACTTTATTGAACATGGCTTTGTCCAATGTTTTGTAAAAGATGTCCTTGGCTACATTGTCAAGGTTGTATCTTTTCTGTCATCATTTGTCCATTCAGCTTCTTGGTTTTTCAACCATGGGTCTAGGGCAACATCCTCTTCTCCTTCAAATGCAGCTTCTTCTTACAAATTGTGTTCACCTTTAAGATTTGCGGTGGCCCATCTTCTATCACTATCCACATCTCATCATGTAATCTCGATAGATGAGCTCGCATACTGAATTTTCCAATCATCAAATTCTTCAATTGTAAACATAGGGATGCGTGTCAAATTTGCTTCCATGATAATAACTTTTAATGATAAAAAGAGTTTTGAGAGTTTAAGTACTAAAGCAGACTTTGAAAAGTTTGGAGATCTAGTTCAAGAACCGGTGCGGAGGGTTCAATGAACCAACCGCTCCGATACCACTTGTAGGTCCCAAGGGGTGTAAGTGTAAGGTTTAGAAGGGGGGTTGAATAAACCTTACCAAATTTTCGATTTAGTCCTTTTAAATATACGAGTTGATACTACACAAACAATTTGTGTCCTTGATGGAGATCAATTTAGTCAATCAGAGAGTTAGTCTCTCACAGATCAAATTGAGCCGAGTTGTTGATGGAATAACTCATTTGTTGCTTTAAATTAACTCAATGTGGTTTTGTTTTCGCCGAATGGAAGACTTAACACCCTTAAGTTTGATTAAGCAAGGATTTAGTGCTTGGTTTAGTACTTAGAAATTATCAAGTGGATAGCAAATTTATCACAGATATAAGCGGTTAAGATGCGGGAATTAAAGTCTTTAAAATGTAAATGACACAATAAGATTTTTATAGAGGTTCGAAGATGGGGTAATTCTTCTACTCCTCCCTTCTCCAACTCCCGGGAGGAATCCACTAGGTATTGATCAATATACAAAGTGGTAAGTCCGGTCTACAAGTCTTGATCACACGGTGACTTGATCCTTTGGGACTCGGTCTGGAGATGCCTTGATCACTCACGGTGGCTTCTCGCACGACTCGGCCTTCTTCACAGCAGGCATTGCATTGCTACTATGACTCACTTGCTCAAGCTCTTTGGATTTGATCACGAAGCCCTCCAAAAGCTCAAGACTTGGTTCAACCTTGAACCTTCCTACAATCCTTCGTGGAATGTAGACCCCTTGATTTTTCAAGATTTTCCTCTTCAACTCGATTGAAGTTATCTTTCCTTCACGGTGAGTGTTGGATTGATGTTTCTTCGTAGTGTAGCTTGAGGATTGAGAATATTTGATTTTCTAATAATTGCTTGAACGTTTTTGGTTCTTGTCTCTTAATCACTTGGTCAAGCTTTTTCTCAAATAAACTCCTAAGCCTTTTATAGTGATCTTTCAAAAATTTGCCCGTTGAAGAGATAGGCTTATTTTTGAAAGTCACTTGCGATCGTTGGCTTGTCTTGTTGCGATCCTTGGAATTTCTTTGTTTCCTCGTATGAATTGTTTTCCACCTTTTGAGTTCGACACGGTGTAGTGCTTCCCATTGGTTTATTCC